>MTQE01002560.1:9147969-9164014 GCA_014337955.1 Aspidoscelis marmoratus | reverse complement strand
TTTTTAGCAATGTGCTCCTCAAAATCTTTCTTAGCTTTCCTAATTGCCGTATTGCATTTGTGTTGCCAGTATCTATGTTCCGTCCTGTTCTCCTCATTTGGACAAGCCTTCCAGTTCCTAAATGTCTTCTTGTTTTTAATGACTTCATCTACTGCATTTGTGAGCCACATTGGTTTCATTTTCATTTTCACAGCTTTTCATTTCTACCAGTTATATTTGTGGACTTCTCATTCAGGAAGTCGAAATGGAGGGTGGGAAGTCCACAAATAAAATGGATAGAAATGAAAAGGTATAAACTGGCAGGCCTGAAGATGGACTGAAGAAGGGTTAAAGTGAAGGTACAACCACAGTCTTATAGGGGTCTTTTTAGAGGAAGGGGATCAGAGCATAAGATGGTTCAAACTAGACTACTTCTTGGGGGCAGGAGTCGGGACAGTAGGAGGTACCATTCAAAAGTTAACATGCTTTCCTCCACAAATATCTAATTACTTATTAGTATAAGAAAAACAGTTACAATATTTTTGTACAATATTATAGAATTGTACAAGTTAATATAACTCAGAACAATTAGAAAGTACAGAACAACTATGTACCCATAAAATATTAAAGATAATTATACAATTAAAAAAACATAAAATATACAAATTAAATATAAATGTTATGATTAGCAAGCTGTCTCCCTAAATAAAATGGCTAGTTATTTTATAGTTATCAATGTAGAAATATTAACTTTTTTTTAATGACAATTCCTGATTTTTATGTATACTGTAGCAATTTTTTAATTGAAGTGGCAATATATATTTTGGGGGATATGACTATTCATAAGAGATAGTTGGAAATAAATAAATTCATTAACCATAATCCTATATAAAGTTATACTACTTACTTTTTTTTTTATTCCAGCTTTTTGGTATTACACATTTTACAAGTTCTTAATAAGAAGCCTTTAAGGTTGTTTTTTCTTTTAATTACTTCAGGTGAAAAGCAATCAGTGTAAATGTACAGAGGATCCATTGTTGGGAATATTGCTATGCTTTGTTGAAATATTTTTGATAGTTCATCTTTAACCAGAGACCCAAAAGACTGAAGAAAATGAATATAAGTGCCTTTTATAATATAGTTATGCCAATTTATGGGTGGGAAATTTAACATATTCAAGATAATAATATTGGAGTACAATACCATCTCTAAATTATTTTTAAAAGAAGTTCCCTGTTCTTTGGAACTTGTTTCCTAATCCTTTGAGACAAGATTATAGAAGACCATTGTTCCATAGAATATTATACCCCTAAATCTGTTTCCCATACTGATTTTAAATCATGAGAGTCTTTATCAGTGATCTTTAGTAATATTTGGTAAGCCAGCCCTGTGTGACCTTTAAGAAGTCCTGTGAGATGTTTAAACTCTTGCTTAAATAGAGTTAATGAGCTAGACATTGAATTCTTCACATTAGAAGACAGGACAAATGAAGAACTTAAATGTTAAACTATGAGTAAGAAGTGATCCCTAAAACATTTTTTTCCAATCCTCTTTCAGTTCTGGTCTACCTGAAATGGCATATGGGTCTTTTTACACTACTGTGCAATGTTCAGGATCAGTGGGTCTAGCCAAACTGTGGGAACACTTATCAAGACCAAGTGAATCAGGGGTGTTTTTCCACTGCAGCCCTTAGATCTGGATCTAAGAAGATCTGGATCTAAGGAATGGGTAGATGGGGCAGTGAGAGGTGGGGCTGTGTCTCTCCATACAGAAATAAATCCAACTCAGAAGAAAGAGAGCTGTGACTAGGCCGAGGTCACCCAGCTGGCTTCATGGAGGACTGTGATGCAGAATCAAACCCAGTGCTGACAAGATATGAGTCTGGCCCTCTAACAATAAAGCCAAAATGGCTCACAAATAGCTTCATGTCACCTTGGACGGATGTCTTAGTAAGGTGTTTTTATGAATATTTTGGATTTTATAAAGTAATTTATTATAATGATTGATGCACAATTAAAAAGGACTTTTAATTAGAAATATCTTTTGCAAGCATCATGAAGAATTATTACATTTAAGCTAAAGCCTGGTGGTGTTACCATGTAGATAGTTAATATGCTCCAACAAACAATACCATTGGTTTAGCTGCAGTTCAGAACCATTTTAAGTGTGGAACCTGACCAGGGAAAGTGCTCCATTCAAAAATTAGGCTGTATTAAGACATCAGTTACTTATTCTGCTGTATTTGGATATTCTGAAATAAAATATGGATGTATCTGAATAAATAACTGACATCTAAATGCAGCCTAAGATGCTAATATCACTGAGCTGCATAAATCACCGTTGAGTTATTCCTATAAGTGAGTTGGATTTATTTCTATATGGAGAGAAACAGCATCACTCCCCATTGTAAAAAAAAAAAAAAAGATAATTAAGCTGCTAGGACCATTTATTTATTTTCTGCATAAAATATATATACACTATTGGTGGGATATGAAGAGTGATCTTTTGGTAAAGGTTAAACTGGAGTATATGTAATGAATAGTTAAATCAAGGTATAATAAGAATACACTTGGAATTACCAAGGGAAGGACTAGAAGTCACTTCCCTAAATCTGAGCAGTTAATATTTTTAAATCCTAGTATTGACCTTGCATGTATTTTAAATGATTCATGTACTATGTATTTTGTTATTATATTTAGGCACTATATTTTGTATTTTTGTACTACTCTTTGGTGGAAAAGGCATTATAAATAAATGTTGTTATATTATTATTGCTTTATTTTTTCATTATTTTTCTGTTGTCTTTTTTGGTGTGTAATAGTTTCTGTATTTTCTTTTTGTCTGATTGAAACAATTTAATAAAGTTCTAAGAAAAAAAAGAACACCCTCATAACCAGAACATTCTTGTCTTTCAATAACCCAAACATCAGTTAAATAAAGGAGAATAGGTGGTCAAATGATTCTCCCCAAATATGAAATTTACTTATGTTTTGAATCTTACAGATTGTTAATTATTTTGTTTCTTTCCCACCACTTATTTCCATATGACTGTTTTTCATCTTGAACTTGAATCAGACTGCAAATGTGGTGGAGAAAGAAAATTTCTTCCCCATTCAGATTGGGGCCTTTCATTCAGGATTTTTCTTTTCTTTTTTTAAATAACAATAGAAGGGAGGAAAACATGATGGTGTTGCTCTTAAAACTCTGACTAGAAAAATGTGTTAAATAGTTTCTAGATATCTATGGTAAGTCCATGCTAATTCAGATTCTGGCTGCAAAAGACAATAACATTTACTAAAAATCATTGTTAAATGCTTGCTAAAAGAGGGCCCCAAAGCAACATACCATATCCACACTTCAAGTTTGCCCACTGAAGCCCTAGAACTAGGAGTCATGCCTCCTGACTCCAGCACCTCAGAGGAGGAGCAGCAGGAGGTGGCTGCACCCGCACCCACTCCTGCACTCATGCCCATACCTCCGACATTGCCAGGGGCAGATGACACAGGCATGAATGCCGAGAGCCCCGTCAGTGAGGAGCGTGCAGACTCCTCTGCAGGTGAAAGCAAAGAGGAAGTCCCCTGCCCTTACCCAAGGATGCTGCGCAAACAGAAAGAGACCATGCGCCACTCGTCAAGGATTAGGCACCTGGAGAAGCAAGGGAGGGGCACGGCATCCCCTACTTAAGAAAGCGGAAGGCGCTCAACGGGCGTTGCAGACAAAGCTGTGCAACCTCGCTGTGTTACCTGGACTGTGTTTTGACCCTGGACCCATTTGACTTCTCTGACTTCTGGACTGTCTCCCCGATTTGCTGAACTCTGGACACTCCGACCTTAGACCGTATCCTGACTTTGAGTAAGCTACACCCTGTGGAGCACAGCTGCATGCGTGCATCTGCCTGCGCGCCCTGCCGGCCTGGGACACAACACTAGGGATGTGCAAGATTATTCAAAAAAAATGTTATTTGATCGAATTTGGCTGAATTCGGACATTCGAATTCGAATCAAATGTCCAGACATTCATTTTTTAATATTCAAATGAATATGAATATTTCAATCATTCATTTGAATAATTTGGACATTTGCATGTGTACAGCTGTGTATGCATTACATACATCTTTGTACACATCTTACTGGTATCCGTATGCATCTGTACGGATACATGAAAACGGGATTCATATGGATACATTGGGCCTTTCCACATATGCCGCCGAAAACAGATCTAATAGATCCGTTTTCTGGCGAAACGTTTTCCAACAGAAAACCGTTTTGAGTAAAAACGGTTTCTCATTGGCCCCGCGCATACGCACACGCGTGGGGCAGCGGCGGCAGGGCTGGATTTGGAAATGGTTTGGGATGGGTGCTGTGCGAGTGCACCAGCACCCATCCCAAACCGGCCATGCCTAGCTGTCAGAGAGGCAGAGCGCATGCTCTACCACTCTGACAGGTGGGCGGGTCCGGCAGCCGGCTTCCCTGCCATCCCTGTGCCAGAGAACCGATGATCCTCGGTTCTCTGGCAAGGGTAAGGCACCCCCTACACCCACTCTCACCCCCAACCCCCCCCCAGAAAGACCCTACAACTTATCCAATTGGCTGCACCTGAATTCTGAGCCTGGAAGCGCCGGCGCCAATTGCACATGCACGCACCGCGGCCTTGCCAGTCCCAGCTCCCCAGGGATGCTGGGAAATGTAGTCCTGGCCTTCAGGGACCGTCAGCGATTGGCGCTGGCGCTGCCAGGCTCAGCCTTGACCTGCAGATGATCAGGGACGTCAGAGTGATTCTCGGTGAGGTGGCAAGGGTAAGGCACCCCCTACTTTCACCCCCACCCCACCGAGAATCCCTCCGATGTCCCTGATTGTCTGCACGTCAAGGCTGAGACTACATTTCCTAGCTTCCTTGGGGAGCTGGGACCGGCAGAATCGTCGGTTCTCTGGCAAAGGGAAGACAGGGAAGCCAGCTGCCGGACCCGCCCACCTGTCAGAGTGGCAGAGCATGCGCTCTGCCTCTCTGACAGCTGGGCATGCACCGGCAATCCAGCTTTTCCCCCTCCGGTGTGGAAACGTTCGTTTCCAAACTGTTTTCAGGGGGAAAGCTAGATGTAAGACCTGATTTTTTCAGGTCTTACATCTGGGTAGGATTTTGGTGGCAAAAACGGTTTAAACAACCGTTTTTGCCTGCCGATATGCGGACGTGGCTTCCTGAAAGGGGTCCTAATTCCGGCCCCTATGCGAAAGCCACGTCTAAATGCATTCCACATCTGGCTCTAAATCCGTTTTTAGAGCCAGTGCGGAAAGGCCCATACAGATGTGTATGAGCGTTGACATTTGGGTCATCAAATTTGTAACGGCATTCTGGGAATGTACAAAATCATACCCCCAATGCCGTTACAAAATTCTTATCAAATATTCGTATAAATAGATACAAATGTTCAATCAGTTTGAATTTTTATACATTCATTTTTTCTCTATTCATACGAATTCGGACATTTGAATGTTCAATTTGAATCAAATCAAATGTCAAAAATTCCATTAGTGCACACCCTACTAGTAACTTCTTTATTTGCAATTTAACAAATATCATTGGTGTTGATAAACTACAATGAGAGGCATAATAAACCAACAGGAGTTTATAGTATCAAAATATCTTATCGGGTGTCATGAAACAGCATCCTCCAAAGAGGTTGTGGGTATGACATTGAGTTGCCTTCATCACAATATGGTTGGTGTCACCATTGTGATCAAAGCAATGATGTTTCAACACAGCCATTGTTTTCCAAGATGTGCAAAGCTCAGTAGTTTTGCTGAGTTAGGCTAGATGAAAGCAGATTTCATGGGCTCTGGAGCTTGCTTAGCTAAGGAGGAAAGACAGTCAGAAAAATCAGAATGACAGTAAAGAGAAAGAGTAACTGAAAGACAGAAAACAGATAACTTCTAACAATTTCAAAACAGTAGATAACTATGGTAGGGACCCAGTATTCTCATTTAAGATGGCTTGATGATTATTTTGAAAGAATGAGATATAAATTTAGAGATTTATGCTCTGGTTTCTCTTCTGAGCATATAAATGCTTTGTCTTTTTACTAAATGCACTTAGCAGATATTTAAGGTTACACAGAGGGAAAAATGGTCAAAGCATTTTTGCTAGTTATACCCACATAAAGGTAACTATGGAGGCTAATTAATTTCAAGCAGACATGAGTCAGTTCAAGCAGTGGTGATCTCCTGAAAATGTTCAGAACAATGGCAAAGTTTCCAACAGAGAGGTAAGAATTAGATTAGTTCTAGAACAAAGTGCCACGTTCTGAAGGTTGGCCTCAAGCAATCCAGCAGATGAGGTGAGTATGCTACAGCATGTAAATGACAAAATTTTGTCATCTTATCTAATTCTCTGAGTTTTTTTTTTAAATAGATCTTTATTTTAGGAAAAGAAGATTTCTTTTTTGGTTAAGATAGTATTTTTGCCTTGAAAATGAACTGTCCAAGAGTCATATAACCAACAGTAAGAAAAGGCTGGAAATCACAAGCAGAAACTCAAAAGGACTAGGAGATGAGGAAGAACTATAATGAGTGATGGTCTCTCAAGAAATTTTGAAACTGAACCAAACTGCAAGGTTGTCAGCTTTTAGTTCAAGCCCTTTACAGCTGTTTCAATGAGAATAGCCACTGGACAGGAATCTAGGCCTACTGGGCAAGAGCTAAGGCAGAAGCTGGAAGCTGGAGCATAGCTGAAGCTAGAGGCAGAAGCAGTACTGAGAACAGGAACTAGTTTGGAGTCTGGATTGTGTCTGAAGCCAGGGCCAGCTATAGAAGAATGGCTGAAGTTGGGACTGAGATCAGACACAGTAACACCTCTGAGGCTGAGGCTGCAACTGGAGCAAAAGTTGAGGCTCCACATAAAAGCTGGACCTGAGTGGGGAGAATCTATGAGGGTGAGATCAGAGGTACTAACATGACTGGAGCCAGGATTGGGACTGATGCTCTAGGTTGGAGCATGAGTGAGGCTAGGGCTTAGGGCAAGGATGGAGCATGGAGAATGGCTGGAGCCAGAGATGAGGCTAGGGACCTGATTGATCTCAGAAGTGAAGTCAAGGTCGGATGCTGGAACAGGGCTGAAGCCAGAGTCAGGGTTGGAGCATAGCTGGCACTGAAGTTTAGCAGCTGGAGCATAGCTGAGACCATGGCCAAGGCCAAGGCTGGAGCATGGCTAAGACTGGAGGCTGGAGCATAGCTGTTGCCAGACCTGAGGCCAAAAGCTGGAGGCTGGAGCATGGCTGAAGCCAGGTCTGAGCTAGAAGATGGAGCACAGCTGGAGCTGGAACTAAGGCCAAAATTGGATGCCAAAGCATAGCTGAAGCCCAGGCCAGTACTAGGGTACAGCTGTAGACAAGACTGATGCTGAAGGTTGGAATACAGTTGCTGCTGCCGCCACCACCACCACCACCATACCTGGGAACTTGGAAATGACTGGGACAGGAGGAGCATGGCTTGGGTTGGTAATAATGCTGAATATGGCACCATAATTGAGGCTAGGGTTTAGGCTGAGGCTAGAGGTTGGAGCATGGCTGAAGTCAGGGCTGATGCTGAAGGCTTGAGCACAGCTAAAGCTGGGGCTGGGGCTGGAGCTGGAACTAAGACCAAGGTTTTTCACTAGAGAATAGCTGAGGGCAGGGTAAAGACTGGAGGCTGGAACATGGCTGAAACCAGGGGGCTGGGATACAGCTGGTGCCAAAGCTGAGGTAAAGTATGAACACTGGAGGCTAGAACATGGCTGAAATCAGGACTGAAGCTGTAGGCTGAAGTATAATTTAGTGCCAGAGCTGAGACCAATGCTGAATGCTGAAGTATGGCTAAGCCTGGGATCCACACCGGAGGCTGAAATATTTCTGAAGCCTGAACAGAGTAGCATGACTGAGGTCAGGATTGAGGCTGGAGGTTGGACACAGGAGTATGGCTAAAAGCAGAGCTGATACTATAGCTGGAACATGGCTGGTGCAAATCTTAAATCTGAAGTTGGATGCTGAAGCATGGCCAAAGTTGGATGTTGAAGCATGGTCAGATATAGAGAGTGACTGGGGCCAGGGCTAACTCTGGAGAGTGGAGCACAGCTGTTGCTGGACCTAAGGCCAGTGTTGGTTGTTAGAGCATGGCTGAGGTCATGGTGAAGGCAGGAGGCTGGAGCACAACTGGTGTGAGAGTCAAGGCCAAAGCTGGATACTGGAGCCTGCCTGGGGCTGAAGCTATGACCAAGGCTGGAGGTGGTAGCATGACTGAAACCAGGGCTGAAGCTTGACACAGGAGCATGACTGAACTTTGGAATTAGGTTGAGGCTCAAGACTGAACACAAGAGCTTGGCTGAAGTTGGTGCCGGAGCTGAGGCCAAAGTTGCTGGAGTACAGTTAAGACCAGGACCAAAGCAAAGCATGACTGAAGTCAGAGCTGACTCTGGCTGCTGGAGCATAGCTGAGGCTCAGGCTGGAGGTGCAAACTCATTGGGGACCTGAGTCAAGGCCTGAGGCAGGAGCACAGCTGGTTTGGTACCTGGAACATTCATAAAACTATATTTCTTCAAGAACCAGAAGGGAAGGCAACTCAGGAATAGCAATATGAGCAACACAGAGAACCCATGCAAAGAATTCTATCAGTCATTCTAGAGTGTGGAAGTTTGAGTGACATGACCTGTCACATGAACCTATGATGGATGCTGGGCTGTAACACAAGTGGCTTATACTTTTGGACTGCAGAACTGGACATAATCCTAGAAGGTGGCAGGAGATAGAATATGGGTTATGAGCTTGGAGATATGACTAAAGTGGCAGAGGGACCAAACTGGAAGCAATGCTAGGAGATATGGGTGAGGAATTCTTGCACCTAGGACATACACTAGGTAGCTCTTGCAGGACAAAAGTGTTTGCTGGAGGGCTTTAGAATATGGTCTGCTAAGGTCCTTCCAGGAATAAGAATAGTTCAGGGCTGAACCATGAAGTCTGTATATAAGCAGAGCTAAATGTGGATAGACACTCAAGGAGAAAACAACAGCTAAATGTGGAGAAGGAACGGGATTCAAGAAACAGACAAAGATGAATCAGGAGGTGAAAAGTAGTAGTAGTTTACCATTAGAAGAAAACAGGATGAAGAGCTGAAGTCATGCTGGAGTGTTCCAGGATTTCCCTAAAAGGGCAAGGAGTCTCAAAATATGCAGGGAATATCCACATCAGTGATCAATTTGTATCAAAGAACTTCTGAATGCTGGGGCATATGAGGACTTGTCCTCCACAGAGGCAACTCTTCACAGCAGTAGGCTTGCTAGATAGCGATTTACATCAGACTGAGGTCACTTAGATGGAGCTCTGAATCAAATCTTAGGTCACAGACTTGCTGGTTCATCAGACCTTGAGGCAGTGGACTTGCAGTCAATAACTGTTGATACTTAAGGAGGCAACTAACTTCTGGTGTGAGATCAACCATCAGCTTGATCCTGGTTCTGGACTCAGACAACATGACAGGAGACAAGGCTGGAGTAAAGTGGCCTCAAGCCTGAAGCATGGGACCCAGTCTGGATCAGGGCTATGGCCCAGGCTGGACTGAGAATGACCAAGCTTCTCAAGGATCCACAATGTCAGTTACTATATGGAATACCTCCAAGTATTAGGAGTTGAAGGTCAGTATTCATACCATCATGCCCAATAAGATGTAGATGTAATTGCAATTAAAAATGGATGTAATTTCAGGGACTAAAAGTTCTTCAGCTGGCAGAAGGGAAGAAGAATGGTAAAATTCCACAGATGGAACGTTGTCAACATATATGTAAGTTTTGAGGAAGTATCCTTGGTGCGAAGTAGGGGGTGGGCAGCTTTTATCACTTTTCTCATTTCAGCCAACTTTTGAAAAATTCTGGCAACTAATCATTTATTTGAACACTTCCTGGTATCTTTGCAGGTTTAAAATGGATTTTGCAAATTATAGTATGTGAACAATTCTTCCTTTCAGTAGAAGTGAAACTGAAATGCCTAGAAAATGTTGCTCATCAGGATTAAAGAAAAAATTACAAAAACAAAAAGGTCAGTGGAGAGGTGGGAAACTATGTTTCAAAAAGAAAACCAAGGGAGGGGGGGAATCTTGTGTGTGTGTGACCTTGAACCATTGCCTAGCCCAGGCCAGGGCTTAAATATACCTTTCCTCTAAAAAAGGAAAAATGTTAATTTTATTACGATGATTGGATTTTTTGCTGTCTTACCAGTTTTTTGTGTCTGAGTTTCTCCATAGACTTAAATAAAGCAAAGGGGGGAAAAACCCGATGAATCGTTTGGAAGCAATGCATCATGTTGGTCGAATGATACACAGAGAAGAATTTGGAGAAGAAATGCCATTCTTGAAGGGGATGAACGTCAACACAGCCTGAAGTGTTCGTCTTTGAAAACCAGAAGGATCTTGCAAGGGGAGCTTGTGGGGTGGAGAAGTACAGTATATTCTGGCGTATAAGACTACTTTTTAACCCATGAAAATCTTCTCAAAAGTCAGGGGTCATCTTATATGGCAAGTATATCCCAAACTCTATATTTTAACTGGAAAAGTTGGGGGTCGCCTTATACGCCGGAATATATGGGTACTAGCAATTTGCTTGCTGATGGTCCTTTCTCAAATGCCCAGGGTAGTGCTGATCGCCACTTTTGGGGTCGGGAAGGAATTTTCCTCCAGGATAAATTGGCCAGCAATCCTGGAGGTTTTTCGCCTTCCTCTGGGCACTGAGCAGGGGTCATTTTTTAAAAAAAGTTATTTTAAAGGATTTTAAACAAATATTTAAGATACACATAAAATTAAAATCAGTATACTGATAAACTTCACATTTTTCTTTCTTTGCTGTGCTTTTATTGATAAGTGTAAACATTTAGTCTGCATCAGGATGAATTATGGATCCACAGAATCAGAGACAATGGAAAACAGCACCCAACTCTTTCTTGACCAACAGGTTCAGGTTTTCTCTGAGAAGAAACACTGGTGCATCTCTGAAGTACCTGGCAGGAGGAAACTAAAGTTTTACTGGTGGTTTAAATTTGGTCACGTATTCCAGTGAAATGTATCTAAAGTGTCCCAATAGTCATTTTTTCTAATCTGGCTGCCCCAATAAAATACCTTTTCCCTGGTTCTGCACTGCTCAGAATACTCTAGATAGCGTTGTTCCAAACCACATCTGACTGAGATCCAAACCAGCAGACCATGCTGACCCAGACCCACTGGTTCCAATCAGTGCCTTTCAATACAGAAAGGATAAGGAGCTATTATATAGTCCCCCTCTTAGCCAACTATAACCTTCTGGATGATATCAGGAAGCTTCACATATTGCTCAGGGGCTCGGACAGGCAGTCCGTTTTTATGGTTGCACTTTTGAAAGCAATGAAAACCCGTGCTAATTTTACTAGTTTTTAAATTATGTTCAGTGCACGATGCTGTGTGCTACTATGTTTCTGTGTTTTGATATGGTCAAACAGACTAATCAATAAAAGTTATGATATAATACAGAAAGGCTCCTCAATATGTTTAGCCTGCAAAAGAGAAGATTGAGGGAGGACATGACAGTTATCTTCAGATATCTGAAGGACTGTCACACTATACAGAGATTCGATTTATTCTCTTTGCCCCCACATGGCAGGACTAGAGCCAAGGGAATGACATTTCAAGGGAGGAGATACAGGTTGGACACTAGGGGTGGTGGTGAAAGAACTGTTAATCAGTGGAATAGTTTACCTCATTAAATGGTAAGTTCCCCTTCACTGGAAGTCTTCAAACAGAGGCTTAATCGCCATCTGTCCAGGATGGTCTGATGATTCCTGCATCGGGCAGGGGGTTGGACTCAATGACCCTGGGGTGATTTTCTAGATTTTATAAATGAATATTGTAAAGATGTCAGGAAAGCTACAGAGATCTCTCTTCAGAATATTTTCTTCCTAAGTTCTCCTAGTTAAAAACCACTAAAGGGCCCTTTCCATACTTGCCATGATCCACATCAGTGGGTCTGGATCATGTGACATCCTCTAATTTGAATAATGGTAAGGTCTGGACTGAAACAGCTCCATCGGCATGGCAACAACTGTTCCATCCTATTCGCCGCACCACCTTTGAAGCTCACATAAGATTTGGAGTCATCCTCTGAGGATTTTGATGCCTGGGAACAAAGAACCCCCAGGGCATCTGTTCTGACAGCACACTTTGGTATTCCTCCAGAATTGGTTCCCAGTAGTCCAGACAATGAAGGTATTCTGCTCATACCTGTGATTCAAACTGGCCATGCCAGTATGCTGGAGGTCTTGTTTAATCAGGTCCACTGATAATCCAGATCAGTATTCTACAGATCTGAATTATGACTATCTGGTGCAGATGGAGCATACTAGAAGAAGGCAAGGCCTCTCTAGTCTGCACTAATGTGAACCCAAGAAGCTCTGAAGAGGACTTTGGGGGACGGTAATCTGGAATACAGGTAAGTGCAGAAAAGCCCAAGTACCTGCTAGTTCAAATGTAGTGTTGGGCTGGATGAGAGCCAATAAGCTAAAGTTGAATCCCAAAAAGACAGTGACTCAGTGGTTCATACATTCGGGCACTTTCAAATTTGCTTGTGCTAGATGGCATTGCACTCACTCAAAAGAAACAGGTATATAGTTTGGGGATGTTTTGGGGGTTGTCATTGGGGGCCCAAGTGATCTCTGGGGCTAGGAGTACCCATTTGTCTGTGCACTGATAGCCTCATGTTTCAATTAGTGTTGTGCACTCTGTATGTAGCTGCCCTTGTAGCTGGTCCAGAAGATACAACCAATGCAAAATGTGACCACTATGTTGCTGAGCAAGCTACCTTATCAGGTATATATCACACTTGTGCTTAAGCACTAGCACTGGTTAGCAATTAGCTACCACACCAGATTCAAGGTTTTATCTTTGGTGTATAAGGCTCTCAATAGCTTGGAACCTGCTTACCTAGCAGACATTGCCTATCTCAGTTTAGACCTGTGAGATCATTAAGATATTCAGGGAAGGTCCTGCTGCAGACACCACAAATTACTGAATGTCATTTTACGACTTACCGCAGTTGGGCCTTCTCTATGCAGGACTTACCCTCTGGAGTAGTATCCCCTTTGATATCCATAGAGCGCCTACACTTCTGGTTTTTAGAGGCCAATTGAAGACCTGTCTTTTTACCTAGGCCCCTCCAGAGTGAGTGAGTGCTTGTTTTTCCCATCCTTGATTTTAATCATGTTTTCATATAACTATTATTTTAAAACTCTATGCATTATGATTTGAGCTGTTTTTATTCTTTTTACACTGCTTCAAAATTATATTTTAATAGAAAGCAGTATATAAATATAAAAAAAATATAAATATAAAGAAATAGGGATGCGCACGAATGTAATTTTCGGGATTTGATTTGAATAGAATATCCAAAGATTCGAATAGATTTGAATGTTTAAAATTCAAATGTATTCATGTTTGATTCAAATAGAAGAGATTTGAATCTATTCGTACAAATATTTTATTCATATTTGAAGATACGAATGCCAACATTTGAATGTGTCCATACATATCTGTATCCATCCTGTTTTTATCCCATATGCATCCCATTTTCATCCTGTACATATCTGTACAAATGCGCATGGATATGTGTGTAATGCGTACATATCTGTACACATACAAATGTCTTAATAATTCGTACAAATGATTTGAAAGATTCAAAAATTCATTCGAATTTTGAATTCGCATTTAGAGACATTCCAATTGAATTTGCACGTCCAAATTCAATAGAATTTGATCGATTTTCAAATGTTTTGAATATTCGTGCACATCCCTATAAATAAATAAATAAATAAATAAATAAAATGGCTTCTGTTTTATCTTCTGCTTCAGATGCTCAGAAGCAATTGGTAGACCACCGTGTGAAACAGGATGCTAGATTAAATAGGTTATGGCTGGATCTAGCACTGCTCCTTTTAGGGTTTTAGGATTGGCATTATGGCAAATATCCTGCCCTCTTGTATCTGCAATCCATACTTCTTGTGAAGGAGGCTAAAATCCTCACAATTCAGGCCAAATGAGATACCACTGCTTCCCCCCCCCCCCAGCTTTTAGACTTCTCTGCAAAAGAGAATTAAAACCAAGTGCCTTCAGTCCTGATACTGTAGAGGAAAGATTTAGAATCCTGCATGGTGGATTTGCAGATGTAAGTTGTAATCCTGCCTTAGGTGGACTTTTTTCATTTCCTCTATTCAGCGGCAAACCTCTCAAAAATTAAATGAATGTTTTCAATAAGAAAACCTTAACAAATACCTTTATAACATGTTTCAGTTTTCCATTTCAAAGAGGCCCCTAGTGAGACACAATTGAAAGTTTTAAAACCCTTTAGAAACTAAAAAGGCTACTTTTTCAGAAATCTAGTTGAGCTTCTGTCGAATGCAACAGTCTTGCATAAACCTCAAGTCCAATACATTTAAACCTAAGGAGGCTGGAGGGACAAAACAGTAAATATTGACACATAGGAGCATATCATAACTACTTCTATAGTCATTACCCCAAGAAGAATTATTGTTAAAAGGTTTTCTTTTTAAAGGCTACTGTGTTGATTGACTAACAATTGATCTCTATAAAATTGCGCACACAAACCTTCTCACAGAGATTTAGACTATACCCACATGGAAGTACAAACAAGAGGCCTGATGCATAATTTTAAGCAGTCTTGGACACACACCCTTCAACCCTCTGGGGAAATAGCAATGTGGAAAGTGGCCTGGGTGTTGTAGCTCCACTCACCAAAAGCATCTAGTAGGCAGATTTTCTAGGATGAGGAAAAGCAAAGAATGCTTCCATTTCTTTCACATCCTGCATCTGATGGCTTCATATGAGTGCCCACTATCTTGAAACATCTCTGTATTTTTTTTATTTTGGAAAGGACTGCATTTGGGGCATTTGTGCATCATATAGAGACCCTGACCTCAAGTAAAACTCCAGATGCCACTTACCTTTCAGAGCCTAATAATTGGCAGCACAGGACACAGTTTTTTAGGATCATCATTGGAAATAAATAAATAGCATTCTATTTCCATAATATACCATGTGTAGGACCGTATAAAACCATTTTATTTATTTAAACATTTTTATTCCACCTATCACAGCATACAATAAAAAGGAAAACACTAATACTCATTTAAAATATAACTGTGGTTTGTCATTATATCCAGATTTGTAGTCTCCAAAACTTTGTTTCCTGTAGCCCTTTGAAGTTCAGGTAAGCCTGTTAACAACTGTTCAGAAATCATTTTGACAAACTGATTTATTTATATTTGCAGAGTTGCCCAGTAGCAAGCCGCCCTTCCCCTAGATTGGCCTAGTCTATTGGCCTTTTTAACTTGTACCGTTTGAATTTTGGGGTAAGATGGCTTGTCTGGAACAAATTCTGTCAAATTGCTAGGTAAAGGGAAGATAGACTAGGAACTGAGAGGTGATATTTCCTCTGGATGAATTGGTGAGGGATTTGAGTGCCCAGGTTGTCTCCATGTCATGATAGGAACTATCAATGTGATGAGACTGTTGGGTTCCTAAAGTCAGGTTTCTGTGTGGGCATCTTGAATCAGCAAGTGGAGACATGGCTGAAGTCTTAACTGTGATATTCATGTCAGCTGTAAATGCAACAGGAATACCGTGTGCAATTCTGGTCACTACACCTTAAAAAGGATATTGTGGAACTAGAGAAGGTGCAGAAAAGGGCAACCAGAATGATTAAGGGTCTGGAACACCTCCCTTACAAAACCAGGCTGCAACGTCTAGGCCTCTTCAGTCTGGAGAGACGATGTTTAAGAGGGGACCTGATTGAAGTATATAAAATTATGCACGGTATAGAAAAGGTGGATAGAGAAATTTTCTTTTCTCTATCACACAACACTAGAACCAGGGGGCACTCTATGAGACTGATGGGTAGGAGAGTTGGATCTGACAAGGGGAAGTATTGCTTCACCCAAAGGGTCATCGGGTTATGGAATGTTTTGGCAGAAGAGGTGGTGACAGCTACCAGTCTAGATGGCTTCAAGGAAGGGTTA
>MTQE01002560.1:9124623-9140923 GCA_014337955.1 Aspidoscelis marmoratus | reverse complement strand
GGGGGGAAGCATTCCGAGGCGTCTTCGCCTTAGTGCGAAAACGCCTCTGGATACTACCCTAGAGTGACCAGCATGTATTCCTCTAAGAACTCTGGAACTCTGTTGTATAGCAAGTGAATAATCAGCTGCCAATGAAAGTAACTTTCTAAGAAACTTACCCATCAACACTTGCTAAATGGGTCTCTGTTGATTGCCAGAAGCCAATGGTGAATACATTTACATGATGGTATTGTCTTTCAAGCAATATGAGCAGAGTATAATTTGTTGTTTCTGCTGCTTTTGATTTTTTGTAATTTAGTCTTCTGAATTGTTTATTTTCAGTTTCTTGGAAACAATATCCACAGCTGTAACAGACTCCGAATAGCATCTTGAATAGGTTTTGATGCTTTCTACTGGGAATGTCCAGATTTCATAGCTTCTATTTGGTAAGATATAAGATACAAAAGAGCCTCAAACTCTACTTCTACCAGGATATGAAGTAGAGCAACAGAAGTTGGAGGAGAATGACTTGGTTTCTTGGAGTTACTTGTAATATTTACAGATCCAAACTAGAGAAATGACAAATTATAATAAATACAGTACCTGAGTTATTTGTTTCTTTCTCTATGTGACATTTGGAAACAATGAAAAAAAAATCACAGTACTGCTGATGGAATTTTGAAGGAGAGGAAATGGTACTAGTAGTCTGCCATTTGGGGTTCTTCGTGCAGCCGTTCTGGGCAGAATCCTTAGCCAATGGGTTGCCTCCTACCTCCCCTCTATACATCTACATGGAGGAAAGATATGAAGACCCCAGTGGTACTTGGAACAAGATGGGTGCGTCAGTCAAACGTTGAGGTGGTCAAGGGACTGGAAGAGGTGGAAATATTTGCCCACCCCCTTGTTGTTCCTGTGATTAGCAACGTGCACGGATATTTGTAACATTCATTATTTGTACAAATTCATTTGAATTTGGACATTCGTACACAAATAGAATGTTACAACATTCGTACATTAACATCTATATGAATACAAATGTTCCAGACATTCTTACAAATAGTTCAGACATTTGTTAAATTGGGGAGGTGGAAAAGCTGCTGCATCACACATCTGCAACAGATCCAGATTGCATTCAACATGGATCGAGAGTGGATTAAAAGTGGATTCAGGCTGGATTTTGTACTCTCAGAGCACTGATATGTTTTGGGATACGTATCAGATACGGATTCATTCGTATCGGATACATATTTGTTCATATCAGAAACATATTTGTTCATTTCGGATACAGAGCGGATCTTCATACAAATTCATATACATACATTCATATCAAATAGAATCCTATCACATTCAAAAGGGATCTACTCAAACGAATACAGATATTCTAACATTCTGTTCATTACTAATCAAATGCCAAAAAACCCTTTCGTGCACTTCCTTAACAACCACCCAAAATGAACATTTTGAAAGAGGGATCTTTAGATTACTGGAAAGAAATTTGAAAGGAAACATCTTAAGCAGCAAGTGGGAATGGCTTGCAGGCTCCTCCCATTCATTCGAATTGTTCACACTCCAGTTTGTCCCGAGCTTTTCTACTGTTATAGATGGGGCTTCAGAGAGAACTACTTCTAATGCTAGTGTAGCATTTAAGGCCATGTCTCTAGGACCACAGAGGGTGATGCTGAGAGGCGGGTGCCTCCACAAAAGTCCCCCTATATCATGGAGTGTGTCTGCATTTTCCTTTCCAGCATGGGATGATGGGTGATGATAGCATGACCAAAGCACATGCCCCAAGAAAGCTATTTCATACCTTGTTTCAAAGTGCCCCAGGCAGGCATTATAATATTTGGCAGAAGTATTTTGAAAATGGTGGCATGATGTCTCAGATGCTTTATGGGGGGCATCTAGGGGTTAATTGGAGGCATGTCCTAAAGAACCGATGCGATACTGCTGGAATCAATCTCATACTGGACAAAATGGGACTAAATACAGTGAAACTACTGAATTTAGAAAATAAATGTAAACATGTGTCCTTTATTTTTGTTTGAAGCCCCAGTAATCTCAAAGTGACTGCAAACCTAACGGAAAGGAAGCATGCCCTTAAAAGCTCATATTAACAATGATTAGTTTAAAAATCATTATACTTGTCTTTGCTATTCACTAAATGTGCAGAAGTTCTATCAGGAAAAGCACTAAAGCTGCTTTTATTGTGTTATAAAACAAACCACACAAAATGCACCTATTTCTTTCTCAAAAAATACAGTGGGTGAGTGGATGGAGGGGGAAGCCATGGCTGTTTTTTATAGCACTTCACTAGCAAAACAATTTTATTAGTTTTTACAGCCTCGTTTTTACACATTAAATTTTAATAATGTTTGTTGAAGCAAATGAAACAATTTTACAATAATTTGTGCCTGCCTACTTTGGTTTTTGAGATTGCAGAACTGTACTTGCAGATCCTTTCTAGGAAGTCTTTGAAAGGTGCTAGGGGCACATTCCATCTGTCAGGGCAGCAATGAATACAGCAGGGTTGGTGGAAGCAGGAATTGTTTGGAGCTCGTCTCTCTTTTTCATTCAGTTTGGTGTCCTTCCAGATTCTGTGGCTTATTCGCTTACAACAGTGCAAAAAATATGCCCATTACTCTGTTCCTCTAGCAAAATCTTTAGTCAATACCTTGATTATAAGCCAGCTAAGACTGTCACTGCTAGCCACTGAGTTTTTGAAAGTAACTTAGTTTTCCCCTCCAGCTCACAACTTCAGCAAATGATTAATCCATAGATGTAAACCTGTGGATCATTTCTGAGAGAGCAATGGGGGATGACAAAGCTCTCGGGGGAGGAACTCCCTTTTGATCTTCCTGAACTGTGCTTAAATCTGTGGATTAAAATAAAAAGGTGGCTTCCATCCAACAAATAGGCTATGAGAGACTGTTGTATATTCTCCTTCCTGTATTAGATTCTTAATTCTAACAGAAAAGACAGTCACGTGTGTGGTGGGTTGACTCCCAAATGGACTATGAGATGGATTCACCCCTTCCACCTCCGTAAATGTTGATTACATATGCCCTGCCATTCAGTGTGCTGTCATGACCCCTCTAGGACTCCAATGTGGCTGTACACACACCAATGACCATTCCAGCTGCCACTCAGATGGCCAGATGTCTGCTCTCTCCCTCCAGTGTGAGAAGTTGCCTTTTTGGGTCTCACAGTGAAGCACAGTGAATGCATTTTTAGCATTGATGGGACAGGGCATTTGTATGCGCTGTGTGCAAACAAAGCAGTGATGCCACTGGCAGTTAAACATCAACTACATTTGGGGAGAAGCCATTAATGCTGATATTTACATGTATTAAAATTTAGTATGGAGGATTGGCTGGAGAAATTGTTAAACTTGGCTGAGTTGAACAAATTGACTTGTTTGATGAGAGAAAAGTCATTGACGTCCTTGAAAAATTGGCAACCCCTTATTGATTTTCTGCACATAAAAGAAGGCTACTTGTTAACATTAGTATCTGAATATTAATAAAAGTTTGAGGACTAACCCGTTTGTTTTCACAAAGGAAGTGAAACGATTACATGATGTATGGAGAGGCATGAATATAAATTTACCTATAACCATTAATGGGCAAGATCGAAAATTACTATACGTATTTTATTTCTTCTCTTTTTTCTATTCTTCCTTTTCTATTTGTTTTTCTCTTCTCTTTTTATATTGTATGCTAAAAATTATTAATAAACTTCATTTTAAACAAAACCTACTATGTATCCTGCTGCAGACTTAGCAAAAAAATAAAAGCAGCAGAGTAAAAAATGTAGACGCTAGGAAACATTAGGCTACTAGAACTGGAATTTATTTATTTTAAATATACATTTAATGTATTTATAGAAAAGGAACCAGGACTTGTAAATAGATAAGAGATATTGAAACATGCAAACACTGCATAAATAACAATACGAAAATATAGTTCTTCGAAGTCACTGTATTTCTAACTTTAATTGCTATTTCCTCCATAGATTTAACCCAATGTGTGTTTAAATGTAGGAATCTTTACTTCTTTTTCTGTGCTAACTTGTATGATAATTCACTGTTTCTCTTCCACTTTTCTTGTGACCCTCCCTGTCTTTTCACTCATCAACCTTCCCCTCCGAACACCACTTATTATTACTATCGCCAATTAAAACATATAAGGAATAGACATTCAGTGATGAACTCACTTTTTCTGGGCACCTCTCTAGATAAGAGGAGCCTTATCCAAAAGGGAAGAGGGCATGAAGGCATCAAAAGATATTAAATTCAAGAAGCTTCAGTGCTGAGACATATATAATGAGGTTTGTTTCACTCAGAAGGAAAAAGAGACGGATTTTTCTTTGCACTGAAAAAAAAGCTGTTTCTTGCTGCCCTTTAGCACTAGTGATATGTAAATGTAGCTTGAAGAATTTGTAGAGAACGTAATCTTTGACATGGAATCATCATTAGCAGACTTGTTTTGCATGGAATTCTCATGGAGCAAGTTGTCACATTTCTTGTCTCAGTTACCTTAGAAACAGAAGTTAGCTAGACCAACTTTTGTTTTATCCAACAAATAGTTGGACCTAAGGTTGAGCAAATATTGATTTCAGTTTACTTCCCCACCACCAACTCCACATTCCATGTGACAATTTGTCCACACAGCCTGTATTCTTCAATGCAAGATATTTTGTAAAAGCTTATCAAGCCCATTGGCCTTCAGTTACCCAAAGCAAGTATGAGCTTTGACTGGTTGAAAAATCACATTAAGAAATACAGGCCTCCTCCAGATGTTCCCTGTTTATTTTACTCTCTAGTAGGGGTGTGCATAAATGAAATTTTCGGCATTTTATTCGAATTGAATATTCAAAAATTTGAATCAATTTGAATGTTTAAAATACAAATGTATTCACATTCGATTCGATTCATATACATCCATATCTATTCATACGAATATTCAATTCATATTTGAACATACGAATGTCAACAACATTCGTATGTGTCGATACGCATCCGTACGCATCCCATTTTTATCCTGTATGCATCCCATTTTCGTCTTGTACATATCTGTACAAATGCGGATGGATACATATGTAATGCATACATATCCGTACACATACAAAATGTCTGAATAATTTGTACGAATGATTCAAAACATTGAAAATTCATTCTAATGTTAGAAAATGAATGTATAGGCATTTGATTCAAATTCAAACGTCCGAATTCAAACGAATTTGATTGAATTTTGAATGTTTTGAATATTCTTGCACGTGCTCACTCTCTAGTGACATTCTGCAGTAAAATACGTCTGGAATTATTGCCTGCTGCTCAGATGGGAGGGCAACAGCATGGGAACAAATAGAGGCACTTACTGGTGTGGACAATTTCTCCTGCAAGGGCATGATCTGTACAGTTGGGTAGTTTGATTATGTGAGATAACTAAAAATGTGCCATTTCACCCTAGCTTAGTACCACCCATGTGTAGTGGCCATTTTGAAGATGTCAGATCACACAAGCAAGTATTTAGACTAGGTAAGTCCTCTTGCTTTATAGGTAAAGCCCAGGTTGGGAATTGAATTTCCCACATTAACACTATTGCGGGATATTACCCCAACACATGTGGCTACCCCAAGACAGAGCCAGAATAATCTTGGGTTTTGCACCCTCTCTGAGCACCTCCAAAGTCGTATCAAGAAAAAAACAATATTAGAAATGTGAGAAAGCAAAAAATATTCAGTTACTATGCAAAGTATATACAAACACTATTTTGTGAGTTTGTGTTGAATCTGTCTACTGCAGTATTATGTGTAAGTTTGTAACTATGGCTGCATCCACACAGGGGCAAAGAAATCTGGATCTCCTGCCCCCGGATTTAGTAAAAGCGGTTCCAAGAGGAACCTGTTTTCCCAAATCCGGATCCCTGGGAGATCCGGATTTACGGGGTAGATCTGCATCTAAGAGATGCGGATCTACCCCTCACCCCGTGCCTCCACACATGTGGCGTGGATCCTGATTGGAGGTGGGTGCTGTGCGGATGCAAAGCACCCGCCTCCCATCCGTGACCCAGGGCCCTCCCACGGCCCGCCATGATTGGCTCCTCGGAGCCAAGCATGGCAAGCCAGGGGACCTCACTGCGACGGCTCGCCCTCACCCCAGAAGCAGCGGATCGCCGCTTCTGGAGCCAGGGGGAGCTTGCCTAAAGCCCACCCTAGTCCAACAGGGGGGAGCGTGGCGAATCCCCTCCTTACCTTGTCAGCATTGACCTGATTCTGAGGGTCAGCGCTCAGGATGCAGCGTGCCAGCGTCCTGCGCATCTCCTGAGTGGCTGAGGCTGCTACTGGCAGCCCTTGCCCTCAGGAGGCGTTCTGTGCAGGCGTGCCGTCTAGTCAGGGCCCTGGCTAGGCACACTTGCGCCGTGCGGACGCATCCTAAGTGGATGCATTTTCGCGGCGCAAGACCACTTGAAATGTGGTGTGTTATTAACACCCATTAGGCACACTTTAGTCACGGATAGGTGCAGACACACCTACCAGAAGTGTGTCTAATAGACCCCGCAAATGCGGACGCGCCACTGAAAACTGGTTTGAAAACGCTGTTGCTGTGTGGACAGACCTCACCGGAAGTGTGCCAAACAGCAACACGTGTGCGGTCGCGCGCTTCCAAAAGTGTGCCTAATGGGTGTTAAAGGGCCTGTGCAGAAGCACCCTAAATGTTATAATAAAATCCAGCTGAGCTTGCATGAATGTGTGCACAGGGCTGCTGTGTTGAATGAAGCCTACATGGGGGGAAAGGAGCCAGATAGGGAGGGATATTAGCAGAACCACAGGAAGAAAGGATAAATTACTGGCTTGGAAGGGAACATCAAGGAAAGAAGCTCATGAAGGTGGCAGGAGATGGGCATTAGAGAAAGCAGAAAATATGCATTCACACCTCAGGAATGATGGAACAGTCAGTCAGAATTAATGCCGGATGATCTAGAGGAGAAAGAAGCCAAAACTGAATCCCTTTCCCACACTACTCTTGTCAGGCCTGCCTCTGAGAGCAGCAAGGAATGGTATCAGATTCTAGTTGGCCCAAGACACATGCTCAACAACACATAATGCAGTGAATGACTAAGAATAGACTAGAAGAGAGAACTTTCTTGTTTCAACAATCTCAGGATGTCTTGAGCTGTCCTAAGTGCCCTGTCCCATCTACAGTGGTGAGTTCCACCTTGTTCAGAGAAGATGACTGTTAAGGGGGAGCTGGTATCCTTTGGCCATCCTTGCAACTACTATGGCAGCTCCCTATAGCATGCCCCAACTGTCCTCTGTACCCAGATAAGAGCTCCAAAGCCATTCACAAGGCCTAGGTAGACCTTTTAAAGAAGGCTATCTCTGCACCTCTTGGTGCTTCTTTGCTTAACCTTGGTTGGTTAAGGTGAACAGGAAAACAATCTGTCTTGGAACAGCCCTAAATGCAATCTGCTTTTATTTCTGCCTTCCAGACAATTGAGCATTCAAACCAAACTGCAAACTTCTTTGTGCCATTTAAAGTTCTATTCAACTTGCTTTGCATTACATTTGGTTTGGTTCAACCCAAACCGAACCAGAAAAACTTAACACACATGTCTGTTTTTACAGGGGCCCAAGAACTGGCCTCAGTCTTGTATTCCTCCAACCCAACCTCCTTCTCACAGAACACCCTGTGAGGTAGGCAGGGGGTTGGGAGCTCAGAGAAGAACTGTGACTAGCCCAAGGTCACCCAGCTGGCTTCATGGAGGAATGCAGAATCAAACTTGGTATTCCCAGATAAGAGGCCAGTTCCCTAACCACTAGATCAAACTGGCTCACCAGTTGAAAAAGAGTCTCTGCCTTGTCCTGCCCCTAACCATTCATGCCATGATGATAAGTGACTCTAAGTAAAGCTGGAGTTAAAGTCGCTTTATGCAAGGTGCTTTGAGAACACACTGAATGTCAGACCTGAACCTTTGTATTAAATACAGATACGTATTGTTAGTCTAGAATGGAGGTAAAGAATCTGCTCCCATGCTGATCAGTACAAGATGAAATTGTTCATTGTTTGTTGTGCACACTGAGGACACAATCACAAAATACCTTCTCTCTCAGAACTTTCACGTCTTACATTCTTTTCTCCTTCCTTGGCAACATGACCCAGATTTGATCTTTATCTGCAGAAGGAATTCTGATTGTTCTTCTAACCAGCCAATGCCTTGCTGTCACAAATGATAGTGGATGACAGTCCCTGTGTGTGCATATGTTTCAGCAGATGATTAAATTGTTAAATGCTGTTGAAAACCTGGAAAACTGCATCATGCACATTTAAGCATTATCTCTCTCTTCTAAAATGTTTTATGGTAAAGAGACATCTCTTTTGTGTCTTCAAAGCCATTAAAGTGTGCACTGTGTTTTTCTTTTCAGACCTCTGCACCTCTCTCTCAGTTCAAATTAACTTTCTGGGTTGGGCAGAAGGAGGTTACTGAACTGAAATAATGCATGCTCTATGAACATAAGCAATCTTCTTAAGTGTGTTAATTAAGAAGGTACCTCACACTTCTTGGGTTACTTAATGAAATTATGAAGTGCTGATGAATGATGTTTCCCATAAACTTTCCTTATATACAGATTGGATTGTAATACAGATTGGATTAGGCGGAATGGAACCTAGGCTACAGCAAAGCATTATAGTTCAATCACATAACGTTCCTTCAAGGAAGGAAATATTCAAGGTTGGGAGACCAAGTCTGATGGTCAGAGAAGGAGGCAAAGGACCTGCTTATAGACAGCAATGAGAAACATAGATACTCTAATTCTGTCCCGGATGACCCAAATGGTGGACCGTGATAGCATAGGGATGTGAATGAATAATTTGGCACATTCGGAATTTGTACGAACGTGTGCAAATTCCAAGATTTGTGGACGGATCGAGTAGGGCCCTATCCATCCACAAATTGGATAATCAGGTACCCGTAGAAGCTTCGGTAGAAGCTTCTACGGATAATGGATGCCCCTGGACCTCCCTCCCTTGGCCTCCCTCCCCCCAAACCTCCCCACTGTGGCCTCCTCGGGGAGCCCTTACCTGCTCCAGTGGTACCCCGGGCCTCTTTCAGGGCTTTCTGGAACACCAAATAGGCTTTCTGGAACCTGGAGACAGGCCTTCCAGTTTAATCAGGTTCTTTAGGTTCCAGAAAGCCTGTTTGGCATCCCAGAGGGCCAGGAGAGAGGGCCAGGGCACCACTGGAGCACTCCTGCCCACTTCCCGAGCACCCCCTTACCTTTGGGGGTGCTTTCAGGGGTACCCTGGGTTTCTGGAGGGCATGGGACTCTTCCCAGGCCCTCCAGAATGCCAAGCAGGCTTTCCAGAACCTAAAGTCCTGTCTTTATAGAATCAAATGAAAGAAAATTTGTACTCATTTGAATAGTTCCCCTTCGAATGTGGTAGGGTTTGTATTCAATCCCATACGAATCCCATACAAATGCATATGAATAGCACACAAATCCCATATGAATTCTGTACAAATCTCATATGAATCTTCATACGAATGCATCAAAACATTTGATTTGAATTTGAATGTCAATCTTCGAATGTGCCAACATTCTATTTGAATTTGAATGCCTGAATTTGTATGAATTTTGAATGTTATAAATATTTGTGCACATCCATAGAACCCTCCCCTCCCCCACCCCTCAGTTTGTTAGCATCTGGGTACTTTGGGAGAGTAGCGACCCCACAAACAGCGGGTCAACAAGCTGCTGGATTTCTGGTAATAATGATATCCCAGGGTATCACCTCTCCATGAGGTCTCATAAATTAACCCTAATCATGCAAAAAGTCTGAAAGATCAGCTGGATCACTGTCACTGCCTTTGCTTGTCCATCTCTCAGAAAGCACTGGGACTGCAGTGGTCAAGAAGGTGGAGATTTAAGCATTTCCGTGTCTGGAGAACAGTTTTGACCACTGGAGCAATTGGGGCTACCAGAAACCAGCCAAGAACCTGCTCCCTTCTTCCTTTTTTTTTAATTTTTGTTTTTTGCATAACTGGTTGGCTTCCAGTAGCCCCAATCACTCTGTTTGCAAAAGCTGCTCACCAGGCATCAAGGTAAGCAGAGCTTCTATGGGAAATCCAGCATCATTGCTGGATTCCCTGTAATAGCAATGAACTGGCTTTTCAGTTCATTAAAGAAGCATTACATTGGGAGTGTCAAGGATGTTTGGCATACCCACTATAGTCCACAGAGGATCACGGGTTTTCCCCACATCTGGAGGCTGTCTTACACATCTACTGTCCCGTTTCCCCATCTCTTCTGCCGCTGCTCCTGTTGCTCTATGGAAGAGTTTCATGCCACAGGGCTAGAATACACATCTCAGAGCTACAAAGCTCTAGCAGCCTAAGTCCCCAATTTATATCAGGGTGCCTGACTATTAGCTCATCACCCAGTATCACCCGCCCCTTCTCCTTGCAATAATACCTCCCTACAGCTCTACTTACAAACATTCCCAAACTCCATTTCCAAAAATGAATAGTCATGTGACTTTTCTGTTAGTTGTCGTATCTGCTGTTAGCAGTCTAATTGGGGGCAATCTGCCCAGTTTGATTCGAGAAGCAGATTTAGAAGAACAGGTTAAAACAGGTAACTGAAGCTTAGATGTGCTCATGCATGTCTTCAGCACAATCTGCATGGCGGCAGAGAAATTAAAAGGAATGCTGCACATATAATGTTCCTCTCAATACTGTGGCATGTTGTCTGCATGCTACCCTCTGCTGCTGCCTGGCCAGATTGAAGCCAGGGAACCCCAGTCTCAACTAGGGATGTGCACGAATGGGTTTTTGGCAGTCAATTTGTAAGGAACTGAATGTTAGAAAGTTTGTATTCATTCAAAGAGAACCCTTTTGAATGTGGTAGGATTCTATTTGATACAAATGTATTCATGTGAATATCCAAGCGCATATGTATCCTAGATACGTATCTTGCATACATTAGGGAATGGAGGGTAGCATGTCTTAAACACAAAGCCCTTGTTTCTCTCTCTGTTTTTCCAATTCACCTGGTTCTTCTGTCTTGTGCAGCCACACATCTCTTTCTCTCTCTCCTTCTCTGAACTTCCTTCTCCTGCCCTCACATCTTAATGCAAAACCCTTCTCTCTCTCTCTCTGTTTCTTCTATGGAGCTTCCCCTTAGTTTTCCCCGAACTATTTGTAGGAATGTTCCAAAACATCCGCATTGGTACAAATATCCAAATTCATACGAATTCATACGAATAATGAAAATTACAAGTATCTGTGCACATCACTAGTCTCGAAAACTGGGAGCTGCCCCCCCCCCAGTCCATCAAGAAGGCAGCAGGGGAATCTCTAGTTTTGATCTTGACATGGAAGGGAGTCATCATCAAACACAGGAAGTGGCCCCATGGCGAGAGAAAAGTCTCCAGGAGCAGATGCCAAGGTGAGAGGTAGGTCTTCTCAAGCAGATGCAGTGGGAAAATAGTGGCAGGGCTGCTCACAAGTGGGAGAAAGAGCTCTTCTGTTTTAAGCACCATAAGGGATGCTGAGATGAGTAAAGGTCTATGTGGATGCCCTACTCATCCAGCACACTGAAAGCACCATGAGGGGTCGGGCTGTGTGGGCCCTGAAGCCTTAGGGTGCCTTTATGGTGCCATACAGCACCATGGTAATCCTTACTCCCTTTCTTTTTCTGCCTTTGGAGATACAAAGATGCTGCTTGTCAGTAATTTGAAATTATCTGCAAACAACCTGCTAACACTGGCATCTCCTTCCCATCACCTCCTTCCCACTTCATCTTCTCAGCTACAGCCCTGCAGCCACTGCAGCTTCACAGTTTTATTGATTTGATTTGCTTTTTCCACCACTTCTCATCTGAAAGCTCCATGCAATTCACAGAAGGAATGATTGGCGATAAACAGAAAAACGATGATTAAAAACAGATAAAAAGGATCAATAAAAAGCATCATTTTTAAAAAAGTTGGCAGGAGATGATGAGAGCCCTCTCCCTCAGTTCTACCTCCACCCTTTTGCATTTGACAGTTTCAATCCACTTTTGGGTTTACCCCCTGCTCCTGGGGCTGCACAATCGTATCCCCTATGTGCCACAGTGTGGGGCATTTGCATGCACTCTGGCACACCAGAAACTCAAACATAAAGGAAGACTTGCAGCAATTCCCCTGTGTTGCTCCTGACTCCATGGAAATCTGAGCACACTGAAAATTAACAGAACCAGAGATTTCTGGATGCTGTCATCACTGCATAATGATATAGTAACAGCAAGGGAGTGATCAGACTAGTCACATGAACAACAGACGTGAATTTACTTCTAGCTGCTGCATCTTTCTTTTTAGCTTGTTTTCACTGTTCCTAAGTGTTAAATCTTAATGTTCAATGTGCATTGTAAGCAAAACAAGTTTTTTTTAAAAAAATAATTGTTGCATTAAGCATAAAAATGAAGAAACAAATTGGTATTCTGTTGAAGCACAAAATAAGTTGCAACAAAGCTCAGTTAACTGGACTCACATTCCTTGGGCATGAATGGGGTTAAAAGCACAAAGACTGTTTGGTGCTTTCTCTAACACACAAGGAAATCCATGAATTTACCTGCTTGCTCCTTGTATCATTGCCACCACTATAGGACCTTCACAACGTGAGCTGTCATGCACTTCAGGCCCATCCAGAAGAGTCTCGTAATGGCAGCAATGACCCAAAGAGCAGGTGAATAATTTCCCTGTTTGAGCATTTTAATTCAGAGGAACTGGAAATAAAAATGACAAATTCCATACTTTATGGTTTCTGGATGCTAAACCATGGAACTATACTGACTCTCTTTATTTATGCAGGGGCTGTTGCAAAGCTTCCATTAAATCAAACATCACATCCATGTTCATGGACATCTACACTGAGTTCTCGGGCTTACATCTGAGTAAAAACTCCTGGAAATGTACTCAGTGTTATCTCATTTCTGGCTTGGATTTAGCACAGGAATAAAGTTGGGAAGTTGGTCACTCTTTGTAAGCTCAGCTGTATAGCAGGGATGCCCAACTGCAGCCTTCAGATGTCCTTGAACTATAAATCCCATCAATCCTTTCTCTTTGGTCAGATTGGATAAGGCTGACGGGAGTTCTAGTTCAGAAACACCTGGAAGATCAAAGTTGAGAACCTCAGCTGTAAAGGAAAATGTGCCTTGGAGAACCTGTATACCTTCTATTGCTGAGGTCTAGTGCCAGGCTACTAATAGAACATGATTTATTTGTCTCTACAGATGTGTCAGTCCTGATGTGCTTGTTCTAATAAGTAGAACCTTGGGATCTGGGATCTTTTTGCTCTAGAGACTGCCAGTTCTCTCCCCATCCCTCGCAGAGTAATGTTACTGTTGCTAGAGTGGAATAGGGCAGGAAGAGATCAGTTCTGTCTGTAATGATCTACTGTGATTATAGGACAAGAAACAGCTAAGATAAATACTAGTGGAGATTCGGTATAGCATACTGGCTAAGTTTGCAGTTCCAACCAGCAGAAGTCTGTGGATTGCAGTGCAGCGACACTAAAGCAAAGTTCTCTCCTTCTAGCACCACTGAGATGGTTTGTTTGTATGGCTGCATGCCACACCCCACAATCCTTGCCACATTGAACCATGCTGCCCAAGTTCCAAGAATTAAAATCTGTACTCATAAATAAATGTGCCTTGATTCAGTGACTTTAGGCACTATTTTACTAATGCTTTTGGTTTTTTTGATGTAAGAAAAATACAGTATTTGAGTGCCCAACAGTTTGACTGGGGTCCTTTTTGCTCCTTGAGCAGTGAGGACAACCAGGTATGACTGGGGTCCTTCTTGCTCCTTGAGCAGTGGGGCCACCATGTATGTTTTCTGTGCAGAGGCATACACACGGCATGGAACTGTGAGGCAGGTTGCTCTAATGGTTAGGGAGTCAGACTCTTATCTCAGAGTATCAGGTTTGATTCCTCACTCCTCCATGAAGCCAAATGGGTGATCTTGGGCTAGTCAAAGCTCTCTTCTGAACTCTCACAGCCCCACCTACCTTACAGGGTGTTCTGTTGTGGGATTACAAAGTTTTGTCAGCTGCTTTGTATCCCCTTAAGTGGGTGAGAAAAGCAGGGTAGAAAAGTCAACTCTTCTTCTTCCATCCTAGAAGCAGTTCCATATGTGCTGGACTGTCCCCCAGCCATATAACATTAGAGCACAAAAGCATGGTCTACAACTATACTAGCCACTGGGCTAGTGCAGCCTAGTATACCCCATTTGCACCTCTTCCAGGTGAACGGCATGTGGTACCAGGTGACACAGTTGTGCTTGTTGCTATGCCACCCAGCCACTGCAGCAACGGTGCCATGCATGCCCATTGCCACGGTACAGTGATTCCAACTATAACACTTACACAGAACATAGGAAAGTGCTCAGTAAGTTACAAATGCACCAGGCATTGCAAAGTGCAGATGCCCAATGCATCCTTGACCTTCACCAGCCTTTGCTCTATGCAGAGGTGTGGAAAGGCCTCCAGGTGTTTATTCTAGGGTATCATCAGTGCAGTCAAGGAAGTGAATGGACCTGGATGGCCCCCTCCCCTGCTTAATAACAGGCAAGACTTATTTGTGCAGACACCACAATGTTTTCTGTGCAGAGGCAAAGCTCTGGTTGCTCTGTTGCAGTTCTTCAGCGGTCAGTTCCAAAACACCCAACATACTTTCCTTCACCCCTTTACTCTTGAATGTGGGTGGAGGGGTAGGGGAATACATTATGCATTTTACAATTGACGAAATATAGGTTCCATCTCCAGTACAGTGTTGTGAAAAAGCATTTCACCTCCTTCCTGATTCTTTCTATTTTTGCCTATTTGTCACACTCGCTTCAGATCGTCAAACAAAATTTAACGTGAGACAAAGGCAACCAGGGTAAACACAAAATATAGCTTTCAAATTATCATTTCATCTGTTGACGGAAAATTGTTACCTGTAATTTCCTCCAGCGTTCACCTTCCCCTCACCTTCATAGAGGGCCAGGCTTGTGTGATGCTTGTTGTTAGGAACCCAGTTCTTTCTGAGAGATTTAGAGGTTGCAAATAGCACATGGCCATGCTCACTGTTAGGGATGGGCATGAATATTTGTAACATTCGTTATCCTTACGAATTCAACCAAATTCAGACATTAATACACAAACAGAATATTACAACATTCATACATTAACATTTGTAGGAATATTAATGTTTTGGACATTTGCACACATGTTTCAGACATTCGCATGGATAATTTGGGCCTTGGTTAAACTGGGGGAGGTGGGAAATCGGCTGTGCCAGACATCTACAAAGGATCCAGATTGCATTCGACATGGACTAAGAGTGCATTAAAAGTGGATTCAGGTTGGATTTGACACTTTCAGAGTGTGGATTTATTAGAGGATACATTGTGGATACGTATTTGCTTGAATTGGATATGTATTTGTTTGTATCTGATATGTATCAGATATTTGTATGAACTGGTTCAAATACATTTGTATCAAATAGAATCCTACCACATCCGAAGGGGATCTATTCAAACGAATATGGATTTCTAACATTCAATTTGTTATGAACTGAATGTCAAAGAAAACCCATTTGTACACATCCTTACTCACTGTACATCCCTGTTACACAGATATGATAGCTGGAAGGAGTTAGGAAGTACAGATAAGGGGGGAGGGGTTGCACCCAGAACATCTGTGGAGATTTTGAAAGTCAGAAGAAAATAAGAATATGTAGCACCATTATGTCAGCACTATAGTGGGATTGCCACACAAATCTCTAGCAACCCCACCACAGCCCCGCTATAACCCCCCCAAAAAAATCTCATGTGGGGAAAAACCTGACATTGTGGCATTGTAGTCTACTGTGGGAAAACCTGACATTGATGGTGAGTTTTCCTGAAAAGCAATGTAACTTACCTTGCAGTTGGAGCCATCATAGAATCATAGAATCATAGAATCATAGAATGGTAGAGTTGGAGGGGACCTCCTGGGTCATCGAGTCCAACCCCCTGCTCAAGGCAGGATCTCCTAAACCATCTCAGACAGATGGCTGTCCAGTCTCTGCTTGAAGACCTCCATCGAAGGGGAACCAACCACCTCCCGTGGCAGCCTGTTCATCATTGCTGTGGCCACCGTTCACGTGCAGGACTTTAAAAAGACAGCTGCACATGCATGGTGGTAGCAAAAAAGCTCTTCTAGTATTTAGGAGGGGCGTGCACTAATGCAATTTTTGGGATTTGATTCGAATTGAATATCTGAAAATTCAATTCGATTTGAATCTTTAAAATTCAAAT
>MTQE01002560.1:9079401-9091119 GCA_014337955.1 Aspidoscelis marmoratus | reverse complement strand
GAGGCTAGGGGGAGGGGATGCACCCATTGGGCCCCCCCTAAACCTAGGCTACGAAGTCACTTTGAGGCCACTTTGAAGGCACTTCAAAGCCACTTCAAAGTCATTTCAAAGTCTGTGCAAAATAGCTCCGGAGTGCCTTTGAAGTCTGTGCTGATCTTCGGAGTGAACTTCGGAGTGACTTCGAAGCGACTCCAAAGTGACTCCAAAGTCATTTCGAAGTTCACTCCGAAGACCAGCACAGACTTCAAAGGCACTCCGGAGCTATTTTGCACAGACTTCGAAATGACTTTGAAATGACTTTGAAATGACTTCGAAGTCAATTCAAAGTGGCTTCGAAGACTGCCCCCCCGCCCCCGAAACACCTGGGGTAATGGACCGACCCCTTGGGGGTTGATCCAGATTCCCCACATGGGTGCAAAGCTGTTTCCACAGCAGGGCTGTTAGCACCCGTTGCTAACGGGTGCTACACCTCCCGTGGAAACACATTGGGTGCTTCCCTTAATCCGGATCTACTCGATCCAGATTAAGGAATCTTCTTAGATCCGGATCTAAGGGCTGCAATGGAAAAACACCCCTGGTAACAACAACAACAAGAAGAACAACAACAAACAAATTGATACAAATACATTTGTATATAATTGGATGAATAATTCAGACATTAGTATATGTATGGGTACATACGCACCCCGTATGCATCCATATGTATCCTAATTTCCAAATTGTTCATACAAATTACTCGAGATATTCATATTCGTTCAAATTTGGAAATACGAATGTCCGGACATTCAGTTTGTATACAAATATCCAAATTCACCTGAATTCGTATGAATAACAAATATTTTGAATATTCATGCAAATCCCTACAAGAGTCGCAATTTGTTAAACATGTAATAGAGAAGAATACGCTGTCAGAAAACACATTATAGAAGTATTTACTGTAAATAACATAATGAAAAGGAGTGAGAATTATCAGAGAGAAATCCATAACACTTAAACAGCCAATGATAGCAAACATCCTCCCATACTGAATATGGACTTGCAAATACAACACTGGACGCATGTTCCATCTATGTATATGAACAGTGCCGGCAAGCAGGAAACCCAAGTCTTAACCAATGTTCCCTCCTGGAGTACACGCAGCCTAAGCTTGATGAGGTCTTCTGCACAAAGTCGGAGCTTCTGCCTCACAGCTGGTGTGCAATACGATTTTCTGTGACCCACCTGCTTGCCCGCTTGCCCTCTTCCCCTTCCCCTCCCTCTCACTCATTCAATTTTAAAGTCTCCTGGAGATTTCAGAAACAAGGAACAGAATAAGTAGGAGGACATGCAGGTGGCATAGCGCAGGCCTCATCAAGCTCTGGGCTGTGTATCCAAAATGTTAGAGGCAATATCTGTAATAAAATGTGAACATCACTATGTTTGATTCCTCCTCACTCTTCTCCAGTTCAATTTCTTCTAAACGGATATTGTGAAGAAGCAGTTAACATTCATGGTTAGATGATTCATGATGACTCATATTGCACAAGACTTTTACTAATTAGCTTGCAATCACTTTTTGTAAAACTGGTGAATAAGTGTCCAATAAATCTACCTAGCATTTAACCGCTTTTATTACCTGCCAGGGGGCTGCTTGTAGAACATTTGAAGTTGCCAAGGCAACAAGACTCTAACTACTTTGAATGTTTATCGGTCAGAGGACCAGAACATGGAAGGCTGATGTTCGGTTCCCCTTCTTCTTCCCACTAGCCGTTTCCACAAGCCTCCATAGGTGTCTTAATCTGATTTTTTGTAGGATTATGGGACATTTCATACCATTGTCCTAGTTACAAGATTTGCAATTGACAGCCGCAACTGCGGGCCAGTTCCCTCTGTTTCTGGACACACTCTGCTTCAGGAAACCATGGAGCAGGAAGAGTTTCTGGGGCCTCATGTGATAGGATGTGGGCATTATGCATCATTTCTGAGGTGCATCAGACACCTTGATTGCATGTGTTCAGAAGACAGGTAAAGCCGCACCTCTTCAAACTGGCCTTCCATCAAGGGAAGAACATCCCCTCCCCATACAGGCACTGCTATTGTTTTAGTCAAACTTTTTATCTGGTTTTATTGAGGTATTATTGTAACCCACCCTGAAACCTTTGTGTATAGCATGGGATAGAAAATAAATAAATAAACAAACAAACAAACAAACAAACAAACAAATAAATAAATAAATAAATAAATAAATAAATAAATAAATAAATAAATAAATAAATAAATAAATAAATAAATAAATAAATAAATAAATAAATAAATATTTCTGCTGCCTGCTACCAAAAATGTGGATATAAAGGTAAGCTTGTGTATCAACTTTGTGGCATTTATACCATAACATGCCAAATATGGAAGATTTTTACAGATTTGAAATAAAGAGGTAGGATCAGTTTGGCACCCAGTGAGTAAGCAAGCTTCTTATCCTAAAATTTGGGTAGGCATAGCTGGAAAAAGGGAATTCTTACAAAGTACCCTATTTTCCTTTCAGTTCAAAAGAAGGGGAGGAGGAAGACAGTTTCGCACATGAAATTGTCAAAATGCAATACTTGTGGACTCCAAAATGATCATATCCTGTTTCTCTTGGTCCAGCTGCTCCCTCCTTGTGAATTTCAGAGACAGAAATAAAGGCCAATGGGTGGACCCAAGTGAGGGAACTTCCTGCTGCTTTCTCACAAACAGGAAGTGGTGGGTCCACAGGCTCCAATGGAGGTCTAAGTGAAGAAAACACAAAGGGATCTGGGAACTGAAGGAAACAGAAGAGCTGAAATGCAGAGCTTAAACTGCTTCATGGGGAAAGGGAAGGAACAATTTCCCCTAGCTTCATACTGACCTCCCATTCATGTTACCAACATGTGCCCACAGATTCCTCTTTCTTTCTGCTGTCAACTCATAAATATTAAAACAAACACCCCAAACACTGTGTTAAATGTATTGGACAAGGAAAAATGTTGACAGCAAAACAGTGGCTGCAATTTAGAAATGCCTCCTTTGGAATGCATGCCAATGAGAGGTTATTCTGTTGGTGTAGTCTCAGCATGTCCGCTCACATCTGCTGACGTTATGGGAATCATTTTAGCTCCTGAGAAAGGGTTAGCCCGGTGATGGCCAACCTATGACACGCGTGTCACAGGTGACACACCAAGCCCTTTTAGGTGACACACATGGTCACCCTGGCACCTGGGCATGTAGTGCTTGCTTGTTCTTGAAGTGTACGAAATACCAACTTTCAATTGAAGATTTAGCAAATGTAAAGAATTATTCATTTTTGCTTTTAATAAAATACATATATCAAAAATATAACTTTCTTACTAGAGCTACAAATATCACAAAATTATGGATATTTCTGGAAGTGACACAACACCCGAGTTAAGCTAGGTTTTCTTGTGAATTTTGACACACCAAGCTCAAAAGGTTAGCCATCACTGGGTTAGCCTGACCTCAGGAGCAAATCTCACAACACAACTGGACATAAGAAGTCATGTGTTCTTGTGTGATGAGAATCATATCCTTTCACTCACACACGTGAGGCGCACTGCATCCTGGGTCCCTGCAGCCAGAATCAGGGTGACACCAAGCAGGTAAGCAGGGGATTTCACGCGCTCCCCCCCGGGTGGGTTAAGGTGGGCTTCAGAGAAGCTCCCCCTGGCTCCAGAAGCGGCAATCCGCTGATTCTGGGGCAAAGGCGAGCCGCAGCAGTGAGGTCCCCCAGCTCGCCATGCTTGGCTCCAAGGAGCCAATCATGGCGGGCTGGGGGAGGGCCCTGGGTAGGAACCGTTCCGCTGTGTGGACACATCTTAAAAGGATGCGTTTTCACAGTGGAACACCCATTAAGACCACATGAAATGTGGTGTGTATTTAACAACCATTTAGCACACTTTAGGTACAGATAGGTGCGGACGCACCCCACCGGAAGTGTGCTAAATAGGTCCGAGTGTGCGGATGCGCACACTCAAAAGTGTGTTAAATGCATGTTGCTGTGTGGACATTCCTCACCAGAAGTGTCCAAAACAGCCATGTGTGTGCGGACACCCATTAAGCAATGTGTGCTTAATTGGTGTTAAAGGGACTGTGCGGAAGCACCCATAGTGGATAAAGTAGATTCAAAGTAGATTCAAAACAGATTTGGAGGCATAACTGGTGGCAGGGATTCAAGGCATATTTGAAGAGTATTCACAGCCAAATCAAGTCCTATCATATTCAAAGTGGCACTAATTGCATGAATGCAAATTTCCTTCTCACTTCCTTCCCTGCAAAGCAAACATGAAAAAAAAAATCATGCACACACATGGTGCTTATTCTTTCATTGGGTTGCACTCTAGGAAGGATTAGTCTGAAGTCCACCAATACCTTCCCCAGTGCAATGATGCCAATATTAGATTATTTTTTTTCTAAAACAGCGGCATCATCCTCATTTTACCAAAAGAGAGGAAGAAACATCTAGTAAATCTCCTAGAGGGGGAAGCAGGTGCAATGCTATAAGAAGTACTGCTATCAGTAGCACTTTTTTTCAACCATTGCCTGCCTAATCGTCCTGCCGCACTGCCCATCAATAAAGAGTGAATGACTGTGCAAAGGCAGCAGCTGCTGTTCTTGCTTTCTTGGATTTTTCTTCATCACATTTGCACTGAACACCTGAGATGTCCACAAGGAGGTCTTTTTTTTTATTGGTTAAAAAAAAAATCTCACAGTAGATTGATAAGCTGAAGAGCAAGGCTGTAACTAGCAGAATCCATGCTAGCATGGTTTAACTGGCAGCAGAACGGTGAGATGAGGTGGTGTTTCTTAAAGGCATATCCTTATCATAAACAGGGAAGAATATCAATAGACAAAGAGCAGAGGGCAACCGTGAAATTTTGAACTTACAAGGCAGTGCAGATCAAGACAACACATTCCATAAAGGAATTAAATTGAGCTGAAATTCCAGAGCATCTCCACTCCTATGATCACGGTATAAAATTCTGCTATTCACTATACGTGTTTCTACAGTGAAATATTCCTGTGTTATTCACATTCTCTATCCATCTTCTGCCAAACGACATAGGATGTCATAATCCTGTGTGATATTTACCACCAGATTCTCAAACTGCTGATACTGAAAATGTCAAAGATTATTTTCATTTTTATAATGTATCCCACTGAAAGGCATAAAATGATTTCCTAAATGCAGGTCACAGAATCTAGCAAGATTCAATCTTATCCATCATCAAAATTAATGACTTTGGAACAGCAATATGCTGGTATGTAAATGCATATAACTGAAAGTATAGAGCAGGGATTAGATCTTTTGTATCTATATTCAAGATGGGTTTTGCAGCTTTCCTTGCTAAAACTTCATTCACACAGCCCCTCTTTGGGGTTAAGAATATCTGGGGCAGGAAGGCAGGAGCCACAATGGGGGTGGGCAGATGTCAGGGACTTCACAGCAGTTATTGTTGTGGCACTTCTCACAGTAATGAAGGTCTTGCTGGGACTTACAAGGAGTCCTGGCATGGCCCTTATCCCTTGAGTCTCTTCCTCTTCACTCATCCACACAGGGGAGGAAGTTCATCTTCCTGCCCACAGAGCCCTGAGAGCACTCAAAGAGTAAGGTGCTTCTGCTGGGAATTGCAGCAATATAGGCCTTTTACATTTACACACTTCAGCTGCATCCCCATGCAAGCCATTTGAGTCTGACTGGGCACACATGGGACCGGAAACAGGTCTGAGATAGAATCTTGCATGTCCCCATGCCATTCCCAGTAACACAGCCTGGGTGCGGATGCAGCCGTCCCCATGCCAACCATGCCAAATCCCAGTGTGGTGGAGCAGCACCATCTCCTCAACCCTGTGCCACCAGCTGCAAATGCCCCTGTGCCGTCAGCTGCAAATGCAGTATTCCCGCCCCACCCCCACCCCCTTAGCAGCACAGAAACCAGGACTGCACAGAAAAAATAATAATTTAAGTTTAATACATTTTAAAATAATTTTTAAAAAACCAAAGCTGCTATGAGGACCCCCACACCACGTCCAGACTTGTTTGTTTTTTCAGGTACCAAATTTGGTCCTGGTCTGGTATGGGTTTGGGCAATATCGTCGATGGAAATGGGACGAAATAAAAAATGCATGGTGACACCACTTGCCGAACCCAATTTTGGTACTGGATCAAACATGCTTACTCTATCTTGAAAAACATGTTCTGGTACAAGACTTACCACTTGCATGTTAGCACCGTCTATGGGTGTATCCAGACATTGCTTGTTTTATTTTGCTATATAAAGCCATGCTTTATTTTGGAATATTCAATTATAGCAGGATAAGTCACTGATGTCTAGATGCACACTACAGTAGGTCTCACTTCCCCAGTCACACTTCATCTGCATTAGATGAAGGTCTGGTCTGGGATAAGGTGCCCAAATGGCAACTTATCTAGGGCTTGGAAGGGTTTGCAGAAACTATGCCCCCATCAGCCAGAATATGGCAGGGGAACATTTTTGACAGGAAGTGGTCCCATGCAAAAAGCCTTCCCCTCCAAAACAAGGAAGGAAGGGAACTTTTGTTCTTGGACTTCAAGCTTAGTGCTGCCTCCAAGGTCTCTTCAGAGACAGTTGCTGTGGCTGGAATGGGACAGGCTGTTTGGGAATGAATGGCTCCCTCGCATTCCTGCAGCAATCCATCCAAATGTACTTGCTCTATGATAGATCACAACCCTCTATCATGATACACTAGGTTTGAGTGCAGAAAGGGCCATAGAAAATCTGATCCATGGACTGGGTGACCTCAAATGCATTCAAAATTTGATTGAATCAACTGAATTTCAACTTCTGAATTCAAATCTAATGTTCTTAAATTCGAATTTAAAGTTTTGATTCAAATGTCAAATTTTGGATCTATTCATTTAAATTATTTGGACATTCACTTGTGTATGGGTTTGTACACGATGCGTACTTGAAGATTCACATCATTCTTGCATTCGTACGCATTTGTACGGATCTGTATGAAATGAAAACAGGTTGCATATGGGATAACTATGGGATGCATATGGACATGTACGGATGCGTACTGATGTGTACAGAACCAGGGAAGATGTGTATGGGATACTACAAATGTTGTTGACATTTGTAAGGGCAAATTCGAATGAATACAAATTTGCTTAATTCAAATCGAATATGGTTAAATTCCAGTTTAACAGATTCAAATTGAATTGAATTTTTGAGTATTCAGATTGAATCCCGAAAATTGCACTCGTGCACACCCCTACCTCACAGAGCGTTCTGCTCTGAGTCCCCTTAAATGGGTGAGAAAAGTGGGGTAGAAAAGTCAACTTTTCTTCTTCTTCTTCTTCTTCTTCTTCTTCTTCTTCTTCTTCTTCTTCTTCTTCTTCTTCTTCTTCTTCTTCTTCTTCTTCTTCTTCTAAATGTGGTATGAAACTTTTGCCTAACTTGGTGAATGGGAGATATCCTCCAAAATGGATAAACATCGAGTTGGCTTCCCTGGATAGCAGAATGTAAAACCAGGTGGACTTTTGTTCTGATCCACAGAGATCAACTTAAGTTTTTAAGACATGCAGCTGTTAAAACTAAGCTTTTAAAAAATTCATTTCATCAAAGTACATCTCACCACTAGCAGAAGGATTTCTAGGAGCTCCATGGAGCCTCATCCAGTGACACTCAGTTCATCCGTTATGGCTAAGTGCCCAACCAATTTTTTGAGTGGACTTACTGGGAATCCATGCTGATCAGAATTCTGCAGGTTTCTGTATTTCTGAAGCTCATTCATATGGGTTTCTGTATTTTTTCTGAGCCAATCCACATACACATGAACATATTTCCTCACAAAACATAGTCCAAATGGTCAATGCATACATTTCTCATCCATTGTATTTTGAACAGAGATATACTTATACGAATGCATGGAGCATATATTTAGGTTTGTGCCTAACTTTTTGGAATACAGAACATACAGAACAAAAGAAAATCTGACTTGACAGTGAAACTAAAAGTGAAATGGAAATGACTGGGAGGTGGGAAATCTGTGACAAAACCTTTCTCATCTCTGGCTAAATGCTTCCAATCATTTCTGTAGAGGTTAACAGTGGTGGTTGTCACTAGAAACCAAACAAGGAAATAAAATGTGTGAGAGGAGAAAACCCTCACACTTTGCCCTGTCTTTTTACTCCACAGCATAATTTTTTCACAAGTTTTATGTTAACAGTAACAAATAAACATATCAAGGAAATTCAATGCAACCAATGAACCGGTTCATTTTTCCAGTTGCTCCCTCAGTCTCCTTCTCCATCAGCATAAAGGGGACCTCTGGCTGAAGAAGCATACAAGCACCAATGACAAAAGGTTAAACTAGAGGTGTTTTAAAAGGAGTGTGAGAACAGGTCCTTTGGATGAGAATTGTGAAGGAAAGCAGTGCTGAAGGAAGGAAAGGTAACCAACTTCAGGAAACAAGTGAGATAGGCCTTTCAAGCTTCTCTTGCTCCGGGACAATCTTCTCATTAAGAAATGTATCAAGGCACAAGCACACACTTTCATACAGAGAAGTTAGCAGGGGAATCCCAGAAGCACCAACAGTCTGGCTAGATCCTCACCTTTTGGTACCAAAGAAGCAAGGCAGAGGATCTAGAACTCACTAATTGGTCTTGCTTTCCCCCATAGCTCAGCCTCATGTGATGCTGAGCCTGATAGTCTACCTGGCTCTGAGTTAGCCCTTGCCTTTTTGTGCCAAGGGTACATGAAAGGGTTGAGCCACTTTGATTCACCAGTGCACAACAAGTCTGTAGGGAGAGAGAGCAAGTTTGAGCCTTGTCTCCACAATGATTTGAAGCCCACAGCAAAGAAAATCCAGCTTCTTGTAGGAACAGGTCGTAGTTAATCTCAGGCGTTTTTGCACTTCCCTTCCTGTCTGCTGGACTGGAAAGGAGCATGATTAACCAATGTCAATGTGCATTCGCACTTGGAGTGCAAGTCAACTTTGACCATTCCCTGCCCATGATTGAATACTTACCTTATTTGATCCAGGGCCACAACAGTTTGTGCATCAGCACTGTCGCCTTGACAATGTGGATGTTCTGCACACGTGCAGTCACAGCTATGGCTGTCCGAGATGCCAGTGCACTTACACAGCACCTCAAACAACCCCAGAGTGCTGGAAGAAGAGTGAATGGTCGCTGCCCAGGCACTTAAGGTAAGTTAAGGCCGGTTAACGTATGGAGCACTATTTCATGCTCCACACCTAATCAATGATTAGTGAACTTCTGGTGAGGGTGGGCACACGTGGAGGCTGTAACAGCCTACTCAGTATATGGATGCTCTTCACCAGAGGTTCACTAATCATGCACCAGATGCCATAGTGTGAATAGGCCTCTCTTGTTGAAACAGTGGATCCAGATTTCATCTCTTGCAGTGATAGTTGAGATGAAGGGGACTCTGGAATACTAAATACCCAAAGATATGTAGTGGTCTCCAGAGTGATCTAGAAACACTGGAAACACAGTAGTTGACCCAGTGAAAACTATCCATCTATCCATGCAGATGGAACCTGAAGTGTGGTTGGGGCCTTCCTAATCCCGCACTAGCATGTGGAAGAGAGTCTCCTGGGCCCCTTCCTCTCATGGGATCATCTGTGTGGACTGTCTAGGGCTGCTGGCTGCCAAAAGAGTTGATCCACAACCCAAGCAGGTAGAACTTTCAAACTGCAAATTTATTCTCCTGGCATCCAGCTAAACTCGTTTCTGATTACATCTCCCAAGCTGCTTTGAGCATTGCTTGTGGACTAGAAAGGCGTAACTTTGAGATTTTGTAAATTTCTTTGAGATTTGAAATGGACCACATGGGGTTGGAAGGAGACTCAGATGGCTGGCTGCCCCATTTTGGGGGCCCATAAAGAAGCGATAAGCCAGGTTCCTCTCGAGCTGGCATGATGTGAGCCACACCCTAGGAAAGAGACCCGTTTATATCCCTAATTGTGAAGATACTTTTCAAACTTTATATTTGAGAAATTGTGAAAACCCAATTTCGTTTGACCTTTGTTCAAAGGCTCAACATACTTGGCATTTATTCTGTTTCATAGCAGGAATAGAATCTCAACTTGTAATGAACCTTTCTAAAACAACATTAATTTGAACTTTCTTAGGAGCTTGAACAAGTAGAGACCACACCTTAATTTTCAAGCTGTGGCTGGAAACAAACTAACCTAGCTCAAACATTGAAAGAGAATTGATCTAAGCCCATTTACCTCAGAAAAGCTTGTTTATTTGCATTGTGAATCAGTCAACAATGAGCTCTGATCTTGTTCAGCCACTAAGTGTGTGTTTCTATGTGTGCTAATCCTATGCAAGTGTAGCTGGCACCATCCTGAGGTAAAGCAGCTATATTTTTGTTTCCAAACACAGAATTTGCAGTGACCCATTTTAGTGGGAAATCCATTGGTGACTGTATGTAAAAGTGCAATTAGGAAGAGGCGACTACGTTCCATAAAACACACACAAATGCACACCAAAGCAAACCAATATCCAAATACTGGCTGGGGAAAGGAGGAAGGGTGTTTTGGTTACTATGATGAGCTTTTTTTTTGCCTGTGGAGAAGTTCAAAGTAAGCGTGGAATCAAGGCAACAGAAGAGGCGAGAAGCAGGCTTCTCTTCCCAAGGAGGGTGAGCAGTCTTCAGCAGAGTTTCTTCTGTTTTTCTGCAGGAGGCAAGAAGAAGAGGGTGAAGATAGGTGATCTTAAGGTGATCAGAGGCCTTTTCGCTCACGCGGTTTTCGAACCGCCACATTTTTTGGTTTTCGAATCGCATTGCCACGGCCGGGTTTGCGTCCTGGCACGTCCCGGGCTGCCTTCTGCACGTTCCAGATGCAGAGCACTTTAAAGTGCTCTGCATCTGTTCCCGCACAGACGAAGTGTCCCGGCGCGTTCGGGGAGAGAAGCATTCGCGCACGCTTCTCTTCCTGACAGCCGCGGGCACGCCTCCCCCGTCAGCTTGGGCTGAAAATCGGCCCAGCAGCTGATGGCGGTCGGGCTGATTGCCTGCCTTGCCGGGCTGTGGAAGTGACCGCGCAGCCGCGGCGAGGCTGGTAGACAGCGAGGGGACCCACGATTCGAATCGTAGGTCCCCTTGCCGTCTGCCAGCCTCACCGCCACTGTGCGATCACTCCCGCAGCCCGGCAAGGAAGGTGATAGCCTTCTGTGGGGGGGGGAGCTAGGCCCTTGCCGGCCCCGGCGGTCCCATTGTGGCTGCTGGAGTCGGGGACCTGGGAGCATCGGCTTCCTGTAGCCCGGGTGGCAGGAGGCCGATGCCGGGCTGGCTGGGGGCGAGGAACCACTTGGGCAACCGGAGCGCGTTGCTCCGGTCAACCAAGGGTCCCCCCCGCCCCCATCGCAACCCCCCCACTCCCCAAACCCCCCACCCTCAACCGCGATCGCGCCCATCTTCGAGGTGAACTGCTTGTCCAATAGGGGGCCTCGCCGAGCCACGTGGTGCGCGCTCCTGGCATCCTCGCCTCATTCCAAGGCTGGAAAGCAAGCAGGTAGGTCCTGCATTGCGCGTGCATGTCCTCCCAGGACCCGGGGGGGGGAGAATCATCTTCGGGGTGTAGGCGCCTTGGTGTAGGCGCCTACACCTCGAAGATGGGCACGATCGGGTTCGAAGGATGGGTGGGGTGGGGGCTTTGGGGAGTGGGGGGGTGGGGAGCTGATCTGCG
>MTQE01002560.1:9065885-9076452 GCA_014337955.1 Aspidoscelis marmoratus | reverse complement strand
AAAAAAAAAAAAAAAGGCCCATGGATATCTCCAGTCTCCCAAGAAATAAATTGGAGTGTGATGTAGTGGCCAGAGTGTTAGAAAACAGGAGTTTCAAATTCTTGCTCATTCATGGATGGTCCCTAATACGTATTCTTGCGTCAGCCACTGCCTTTCAACTTTGCTTGCCACACAGAGTTTACTGAGAATAAAATATGGGGAAGGGGTGAATAGTGCCCTCTGCCAATCTCAGTCTGTTGCCCTAGGATAGTTGTGGCAGTAATGTTTTGTACAGTCAGTTTTATGTAGTCTCGGGGTTGCCTTTTTTGCAGACTGTGGAGGCTCTCAAATGTTTCACGTGGCTCTCTGCTAGAGATGTGGAAGAATATTCAAAACATTTGAAATTCGATTGAATTAGTTCAAATCTGGACATTCGAATAGAATGTATATACATTCATTTTTTAACATTGAAATGAATTTGAATGTTTTGAATTATTTGGACATCCATATGTGTATGGATACATACACATTACAAACATATCTGTACCCATCTTATTTGTATATGTATGCATTTATATAGCTACGTACGGGATGAAAGTGGGATGCTCACGGGATGAAAACAGGGTATGTACAGATGCATATGGACACATATGAATCTTGTTGACATTCGTTTAATCAAATACAAGCTTAATGTTCATACTAATAGATACAAATGTATTCAAATTGGTTCAAATTTGAATACATTAATTTTTTCTCTATTCGTATGAATTTGAACATTCGAATACTCAATCTGAGTCCAATCGAATGTCAAAAACTGCATTTGTGCACACCTCTAGTCTCTTCTTTCTCTGCCTGGTGAAGATGGGACGTCTAGATGCTATATATTGTAGATGCTCTGGGATTAAGCTAAACTTTACTAAAATGTCAATTTTTCTGTATTTGAGACAAAAAATAGTGATCTTCTCTTGAAACTGCAGTAACCTTGAATAAACTTGAATTCCTGGATTCAAATTAAGTAGTAAGACTTACACATTTATTTTGCTTTTGCATTTTGTTTCTAACTGCAGGCAGAGCTCAGTTAAATTTCAGTGAGCTTGTAAGGAGCAACTTGAGCTTCTTCGTTTCTTTTTTTCCAGTAATTCTTGGATCTCAGCCAAAGAGGAGAATAAGAAAGTTGATGGTAAGATCATCACTGTTTGCTCCACCTCTGCTTGACTTGCACAAAATCTTACATAATTATACCTGGGAGAGGAGGGAAGAAGGCATCCCATAAACTCTCTAAATGTGAGCTAATTCCCAGGTGGCTTTTTCTTTCCAGTTAGTTACACAATCATCAATTTTTGTAGCACAAAGACACAGCAGCTGTGAAACTGGGCAGATAACTCTTTTTCTCTCTTGCTCTCCCACAAACCCAATCACACTTGATGAATTAAACCTACATAGTTAATTCAATATGATGTTTAGGTGCTACACTAGTCCCTGCTCCACAGTCTTCCTTCTGCCTTGGGAATATTTGTCATCCATTTCACTTGAGGTGATGAACACTACATGGGCTACAGCAGAACAAATCTTACCGGACAGCACCTAACATTGTGTGCCCATACACTGCTGCCTTTTTAAAGTTACCTGCTTTGTCTAATCTAGGCCTGAAAATCCAGTTGATGAAGGGAGGGATATGAACTGGCAATGGAAGGAGAGGTGCTTGCTTGTTTCTTAAAGCAACCAGATAATGGATCCATTATGTTCCTTCTGCAGGACCATGTATCTACTTTTCATAGAATCATAGAGTTGGAAGGGACCTCTAGTATCATCAAGTCCTGTTCAATGCAGGATTTCCTAAACCATCCCAGACAAATCTAGGTCCAGCCTCTGCAGTGGAGGAGAGCTCACTACCTCCCATGGCAACCTATTCCATTGACTGACTGCCCTCATTGTCAGGAAGTTTTTCCTAATATCAAATCTGTACTGACTCCCTTGAAGTTTCATACCATTGTTTCTAGTCTCCCATCTTGTGCAAGTGAAAATAAGGACAATCCCTCTCCACTGTGACAGCCCTTCTGATACTTGAAGACTGTGATCATGTCTCCTCTCAGTCTTCTCTTCTGCACACTAAACAGTTGATTGCATCTTCTCCCCCACCAAACAGAAACCAAAGACTGGGTCAACTCCCTATGCTAGAGGAAGCAGGTTACTTTTGAAAAGGAAAATCTGAATGGAATTGGGATGTATGTGTATGTCAATTAAGATCAACACTGTAGCAGCCAGTGGAGGAGAACATAGGCAGAACTCTTCCCTCCATTGTGCACTGGTCCACTGGCTTCATTTGTAGCCTGCACCATGTTTGGAAATCTTCTTTTGATCAGATCAGATCAGATTAAAGGAAGATTTGCCAGCAAGGCGCGGGATTCAGGTGAAGCTTACCCACCAGCATGCGACAGGGGAGGGACTTAAGCTTGCCTTTACTCATCTGCCCATCCACTGCTGAATCCACTGGAAAGACGAGGAAACCAACAATAATTTCTTTTCAAAAGAGATTAGGGCAGCCCTGCAATTGTTGAGCAGGTCAAGTGCCATTAAAATAGGTGGTTGTAATAGTAAGGGGTTATTTCAATTGTTTATATATATTTGGGGGGGGGGGAATCAATTGAAAAACAATGTTATAGAAAAACTCTTTTTTCCAGCCCCACCCACAATGCCATATTAAAACTACGGAGAATTAATTACTTTATGGCTAGGGGAAGTGGTTTTCTGGTAATTTTAAACAGTATCTGTGTAGTTTTGTTTTTTTTAATAGAAGGTAATTGAACATTTATTGTTACCACGAACTGCAGCTATTGATAGCTGTTTGTGTTTGGATTAGCTTTTGGCCTTCTTCCAACCTATCTTCAATTTCTATAAAAGCAGTGAAAATTACCACCATTACAATTGCCTGATTGAAGTCTATTATAATGGAATTAACATAAAACATCTCAAGAATCCTCTTTGAAATAGTGAACTCATTGTAAGTGATCTGATTCAAAGTTATCACTAACTGTGGAAAAACTGCAGTAAGATTAGCAAGACACCAAACATCAATGCGAAGATAAACACCATATTGCTAAGATTAGAATGTATGCAAAAATGCATTAGTCTCAGTATATGTCTTAATATCTAAACGGATTCTCAACCAATTAAAGTTAAAAGAATGCAGTGAAACATTCTATTTGTTGAATTTGCCTACTGAAAGTAATCCATTCCTCACATAATACAAAAATAGCATTTATTCTGAAATAAAAGTACCATATTTCCACTAGTACATCACCCCAGGTCTTATTCAGAAATATAAAAATAATAAATTAAGGAGAAACAGAGAAATAAATGATAAGGAAAAAAAGGAACTTCCATTCATCCTTTTGATGATTAAATATATATCTGTTGTTATACTTCTAGTTAAATATTACAACTACTTCACTTTCTTTGGCATTTCAGACCTAATATTCAGATTCCAAAGTTAATATATCATTTTCTTTCTTACTCAGAAAGGGCTTCTCAATGGTTAAGAAATTAGCCTGATGTTCTTCTCTAGAAGAGATCCCTAGGCACTTCCTCCAGGTTAGGGAAGCAGTCAGGATGCCTCTAAAGGCCATTTGCAGGTACTCAAGAGCAGGTGAAGGTTTTGCCATTGTCTTCTGCTTGATATGCCCGTAAGCAATTGGTGGGCCACTGTGTGAGACAGGATGTTGAACAGGATGCTGTTCTTACGTAATTTCTCCCAAGTTTATCTGTTTCACTACCCAGTTTTCCATGGTGTATAGCACTGAATTCTTCCATTATTGCACATATAGCAGTTTTGCAACCATAATAATCTACTGGAATAGTCTTCCATAACTCTTCACCAATAACTCATCTATCAAACCCAAGAAAAAAAGTTCCACTTTCAACTGTATATTAGTCTTTAGAATCCTTTGCACAGATTCAATTGAATCCATTTTAAAAGCCTTTTTATGTGTCAGTCACTTAAAATAAAAAGTCAATTCCTATTTTCCATATGTCCAATGAGTATTATACATATTTATAGATTTTAGCTTTTTTTTGGTATTAGGTACCAACAAAACATCATCTTACAAAAATTTATTTTAAGAGTGTAACTTGATATCAATTGCAATTCCTTTGACCACATTTTCCCCATTGATGCATTTGTATATTATAACCAAAATTTTGAATTCATTTGATCATACAGTCTTGAGCCCTGTCCTTCTTCCATTTCAAATTTCAACAAAAATAACAATAACACACTAGAATTCTGTCTAGCTCTGTGTTATATCATAAGTTTTCTTATCCATTTGAAACCTTTCAAGTAGTTGTAAATATGAGAACCATCAAAGGGTATATCCCTCTGCTACCAATTGTTCTCTTAATTTAATTTTATGTTCACTTTCCTGGTTCTCCAACAAATCCTGGTAGATTAATCATTTTTCTTTGCTGGTCGTTTTTCTTCAGTAATAGTTTCTTTTGCTGAGACCCACAAAGGTATTTTAGAGCACAATTTCAGCTTATACCTATTTCATATTCTCAGCATGTTATGCCTCACAAAATGATTTTTAAAATCCACATTAACTTTGACTTTATCTTACCATAAATTATCATGCCATCCAAACCTCAGGTTTTGCTTTTTTAACCTTAATAACATTTTATTTCTCAGCCTCATCCAATTTTTCATGGAAACTAAACAACAAGCAAAACCCAACTTCAGATTTAGGGCCTTTATGCACCTTTGCCTGGCACACAGGCCAGTGAATTTCTGGAATGGCTTGGGCACCTACACTTTGCGATACCTGATGCATCCAGAGTGTACCCAGCACTTCCTTAAGTGCTAGGTAAGTATAATTGCAGTGATCACCTTGCTGTGGCAATGGGTATGTTTGTCATTGTTGCCACAGAGACAAGGTGACACAGCATGAAACCGCAGCTGTGCTATCCTGCCCCAGGGTCTGTTCACCTGGAAGGGGTGTGAATGGAGCTGTGTTGGTGTATACTAGCCAGCACCTAGTATAGTTGCAGAGCACTTTTTAGTGCTCTACAGTTATACACCTGGGGTATAGATAGAAGCAGTGCCATGCAGTGCATAAGTTCTGTGTGGGAGCAGACTCCAGCTGCTGCAGCAAAAAAGCTCTAAGATAAAACAAATACTTACCTGCACTAAATTATTAAGAGTAGACCAGAGGGACTTGAAATTGGGTGAGTGGGCAACCAAGTGGCAACTGTGCTTTAAATTGAGAAAAAGTGTCCCAATTACACCTATAAACTGATGGGAGCTGAGTTTTCTATGATAGACCAAGGGTGATTTCGTACTTCCCTTTCTGTCTGCTGGACAGGAAAGGAGCGCAATGAACCAACATTGACTTGCACTCACACTTGGAGCACTGGTCAACATTAGCTGTCACCACCCCCCACAATCAAATACTTATGTACCTTGATTCGATCACGGGGCTGGTTGCACAACCATTTTGGCTGTGGCACCCTGCATGACTGTGATGTGTCAGCACCATTACCATGGCAACAGTTGCAGTCGCAGCAGGAGGGTAGCAGGGCTGCCAGCGCACTTGCACAACAGAGGTGTATGCAACAGGTAAGTGATTGGGAAAGGTTGGAGAGGATGTGGAGCATGATTCCATGCTCCACAGACAGTGTGAACATCTGGGAAGGCAGGGGGTGCTTGGAGGCTGTAGCAGCTTCCTCCAAGTGCAGCTGCCCTTCCCCAGAAGTTCCTCCTGAAGGATCTTGAAGTTCTCGTGGACAGCTCAATGAAGATGTCAAACCAGTGTGCAGCAGCACTGGGAGGGAAAAAACACAATTTAATGATAGGTGTAATAAAAATAACTCTATAAACCTATGATGAGCCTACCCTTGGAATATTGTGTTCAATTCTGGTCACCACACCTCAGAAAAGATTACTGTGGAGCTGAGAAAAAGAGTACAGAAAAGGGCAAGTAGAATGATCAAGGGGGTGGACCACCTCCCTTGCAAAATCAGGCTGCAATAACTGAGCCTCTTCAGTCTTGGAAGGTGGTGATTCAAAGGTGACCTGATTGAAGTATATAAAATCATGCATGGTATGGATGAGGTGCGAAAGCTGGATAGTGAAAAATTCTCTATTGTGCAGTACTGGAACTAGGGAGCCCTGCAAGTTGCTGAAGGGCAGGAGACTTAGGATAGACAAAGGAAAATATTTTTTTTTCACCCAGAGGAGCATACCACTATGGAATTTATTTTATTTACTTATTTAATTTATATCCTGCTTTTTTCCCCAAAGAGGGACTCAAGGCGGCGTACAAGATTAGACAACGATACTACGGTATACAGGTTTTTATTAAAAAAACCCAAAAAACTACCCATACATATATACAGGTAAAACAATCTCAGACTTTAAAATATTAAAACACAATAAATATAAAAACAAAAAAACAGGAAACAACTAAGAATCTACTATTAGGTTAAAAGGCCTTCCGGAATAGAAATGTTTTCACCTGCTTATGGAAGGCAGGAAGAGATTGAGCTATCCTTGTGATGCCCACTTCCCAGTCAGGGTGGGCATTTAACTTTCCGGACCCTCAAGTCCTTCTGTTCTATTTTATTTGCTTTTTTTTATTTATTTATTTTTTATTTTATATATATATATATATTTTTTTTTATTAAAATTTTTACGGCAGGAGCGGCGCTCAGGCCAGAGCTCAGGCAGCGCGGGAGGCGAGGCGGAGACTGGGGCTGCTCTCTGACCATTTTATTTGCTTTAGGTAGCGTTAAAGAAGCCATTTCAGCCAAGGCCTTCCCAGCCCTGCACTGTGAAGAAGACCATTTTCACTCCTTCCCTATTAATAAGCTGTGAAGCAGTTCCTGTAGCAGCTGACTGTGGTGCCACTCTCTCTCTCCCTTAAAGCTACGGAATCCCCTTTTTCGCTAACATTCTGTATATAGCTTTAGGAAATAAATACCATAGAACAAATTCTTTCAAAACAAGGAAACTGTTCTTTATTGTTTACACCTCAATTATAAATAAATCAAGGAATGAATGATTCACTTTATCAGCTCAGCTTGCCTAGCGCCGAGTTAGTGTTAAGGATCCCTTGTGCCTGTTTTCCCAAGACCAGAAGACCTGTTTTCTTTCTCTTACAAGTGCTACTGGTCCTCTCATGAACCCTGGACCAAGAAAACAAAGCATAGAACCATTCTATCACCTTTTTAATTCTCTACTCACCACATGCCGCTTCTAATTGGCTGCTCCTGTGGATTACTTCCCCCCCCTTTAGGGTAATCTGCATAAACTCCACCCACTGCTTACCTGTTTTTCAACCTTAACTGCAATTAAATACTGCAATAAATGCAATAAATACTTTAAATAAACATGAGGTACCACAGTCCTGACCTCCATGGGGAGGAAGGTCCAAAACATAGGGGCAGAAGAGGTGGTGCCAGCCTGAATATCTACTAGAATTGATCTGCAGGTACAGGATGCTCTAAAAGCCATTTACGGGAATTTGAGAGCAGGAGAAGATTTTGCCTTTGTTTTATGCTTGAGATGCCCAGAAGCAATTGATGGGCTGCTATGTAAGACAGATGCTCGATGAGATAGACTGTGACACGATCCAGCGGGGCTTCTCTCATGTTCTTAAGTCCCCAAGGCAACATCTACACAGGGCTGCTGTGGCACCATGAGGGTGCCTTATTGTGCTACAAGAGTGCCAAAGAACAGAGGGTCAGCATGGCTTCCCAAACTTCCATGGCCATCTCCTGCACTCTTAAAAGATCCCTGGGCGCACACACACCAAACCCAGAGAAATGTGATGCTTTTGCAGCTGAAACAGTGGTAAGGAGCGATACAACAGCACCCTGGCACTTTCAAAGAACACCACTCATGATAGTGCTTTTCTAAGAGGGCTGCCGGGACCTCTGTGAAGATCCTGCCTCTGTTATTATCTATTCAATTTGGTTCTCAAGTTCTTTAGATTTATTCCTGCTCTCTTACTTTTACAAGGATAACTGTTTGGGTCCCTAGATCCAGCAGAGAATAGCAAATGTTCCCTCACAAGCTCTGGAAGGTCTTTTTATTTGCTGCTCCTGCTGCCTCTAAGCTACAAATGTAACCCAGAGTTCCCCATTGACCTAATTATTGGTTTTATTTTGAACTGCAACAGGTTTTTGTTCAGCTCAGCAAGCATATAGCCAAGACTGGATAATCCTCCATGAAAGAAACTGAGAAATCCCCTGGAAAGGCCACGGCAGGCTGTTGGGCTACTTTAATCTTTTATAAAATCCCTTACAACTTCAGTAGACTCGTACACGTTCCCCAATATTGTTGATATTCAGCTTTTTCTAAGTGTTGCTCCACTGCCAATGAAGCAGTAGGCATTCCCTTCTTGCTCCTAATAGCTTTAGAAGTAAATTGCTGTCACATTTCCCAAATGGAAAAGATCTCATCTGTGTTGCTTTTGTCAAAAACAAAAAAATAAAAATAAAGAACACATTTTAAGATATCTCTTTTATTTTCTCTCTCTTTTTAAAAAATATTTTATTTATTTATTTATTTATTTATGCAAAACATACATATATACCACTTCTGCGTAAGAAACTCTAAAAGCAGATTATATTATTTTAAAATTATCTGGATTTTTTGCCTCAAGAACAGATAGCAAGTTTTCAAATAATGCATCTTTTATATCTTCAAACAAAGAAAATACTTCCCAAAATGGTGTGGAAACCAAGAACAACAATACCATGCAGAACATGATAGATCCGGAGCTGAAGTGATGAGGTTGTTTGCAACTGCAAAAATGTAATTTAAAATTTAAATGGATAGCTCTAAAAAGCTGAACAAGGGAATCTAGAATGAGTTCTTCCTCTCGTCACAATTGGAAAAAAATATTTTGGTATAAGCCAGTCCTGAAGCAATACATATTGAAGCAAATTTTCCAACAAGATTAAATAAGCCACACGATGGCCTAGTTTCATTTATCATACTTTGAGTGGGAGATATGCTAATGAATAATATCTAGGCACCTAAAATATGATAATAGAAGGTCATTAGATATTAGTATTGCACAATGTTCTTTCAGACATGCTACTTAAAAGAAGAGATTTCCAATACTTAATTTAAAATTTGAATAATATGCACCTCATGATACCACGTATTTTTGCCAAAATGATTCTTTCTGCTGAAGTTTTGGAAATGGCACAATCTGCAAATAGGGCAGTCTTGTGTTCTATTTACAATTGGCAACTTTTTATCTGAAGGACTGTGTCCAGTCCAAGGGGATAGTTTCACATTGCATTTTATTTGCAGGGTGCCTATTTACACAGTGACAAAAATTACACCAAATTGTAAGAAATCATACCCATTGTACAGTATTTTCCTTCACGTTTTCTTGGGTGTGCTTTTTTCCACACACAAAAAGGCTGTGGCTTCCTCCAAAGCAGTTTAAAAAAAAACAGAGAGGGCTTGTTTCCTTTTAAAATGGTTTAAAAATGAAAAAAAAAAAAAGCAATTTAAACACCGATTCTGGCAGTCCCCACTTCAGTGGCTTTAAATTACTTTAGATTGCTGTCCCACCCAAAACGATTCAGAATCACATTAGGGAAAGGGAATCTTTTTTCCCCACCTCTTGCCAGCTGGGGCCCCACCCCCTGCCTGCCGATCGGATCCTGCAATGATGTGGTGGAAGGTGGGGAATTGCAGCTCCCTCCTCTCCCCTCCCCTCATGCTTTTGCAAAAGATGTCCCACCAGTCCTGTGCACCCCACCACCACCACCCCACACACACCTTCCTCCCCTATGCTCTCTTCCCCTCCACATCACCAGCAGCACCAGCTGGTATATGCACACACACATACCCATAAACTCAGGACTGGTGCTTTTTCACTTCTCCACAAATGCAGCAGAGAGAGAGCTGCATGCCCACTGTTCCTGGCCCTGGGGGCCATCTGTCCACACTCACCCAAGGGCAGCCATGTCAAAGATACAGCCCGCGGGCCGGATGCGGCCCGCAGGGTGTTTTAATCCGGCCTGCCGCCGCCGCCCACCGCCCGCCGCTGCCCGCGGGGTGTTTTAATACGGCCCGCGGCCGTTGCCCGCGGCTGCCGCCCACTGCCCGCCGCCACCCGCGGGGTGTTTTAATACGGCCCGCGGCCGTTGCCCGCGGCCGCCGCCCACCACCCACCGCCGCCGCCCGCCGCCACCGTGCGCGGGGTTTTTTAATACGGCCCGCGGCCGTCGCCCGCCGCTGCCGCTCGCCACCCACCACCGCCGCCCGCCACCGCCGCTGTCCTCCTTTAGCTTAAAAAAAAATTAACATCGAAAGCCGCAATTTAGTGGTAGTAGGCTCTTGACTTTTGCGCACCTCTGCTCCAGTAAAAAATCAAGGGAAACGCCATAAACTTAAAATCAAGCCTGCCTTATATTGCCTAGCAGATCAGGGGTGCAAAAGAAGCAAAAAGCACACCCCAACCCTGGCTGTCCATGTCTTCTGAGGAGAGATAGGATATCGCTGGAGCAGAGGTGTGCAAAAGTCAAGCTCCTACTGCCGCTAAACTGTGGCTTTCACAGTTATTTTTTTTTT
>MTQE01002560.1:9048570-9065770 GCA_014337955.1 Aspidoscelis marmoratus | reverse complement strand
TTTTTTTTTTAAGCTAAAGTTATAGACCTCTGTTCCAGCGAAAAGTCACAGGGAATGCTGTAAAAATCAAGCCTGCCATGTATCGCCTAGCAGATTGGGGGTAGAAAAGAAGCAAAAAGCACACCCCAACCCATGAAGTGAGCTAGAAACTCCCCCCCCCCCATTAGCCTGCAAGTGTCCCCATGTGGGTTCCCAGCTCGCTAAGCAAATGCACTGGGCTCTCCCTATGGTGCTGAGACTTGTTTTCAAGGGTGTCAAATTTGGCACTCTGTTAGCGCTGTATGAGAGGATTTGGCATCCTTTTCACATGCCAAATCAAAACCCCCATGGGGACACACAGCGCCAATCCTGCTCTCAACACCGTACCAAAGTGGCATGGGGACGCCTCCTTAATGCATTTTCAGTCTGCAATGCCAATAATCCACATTAAATGGTTAAGGTAAACCAGGTCCCCAGAAGTGCTGAGTCTGCACAGGAAAGAGCACTAAAATTAGCACTTTCAATGTAAATACAGGAGTCCCAAATGACTTCTCAGAACACTGTTCCAAGTAATTTTGCACAGGCTTAAACAAATTTGATTAAAGGGCCATATTGATTATAATCTCAGCTTTTGCTTGCCTCACCCAATATCTCTCCTAATTTTATAATAATAAAGTCCTATAATTTTATTTCTCCTATCCAATATTATTCTGCTTCCTTCCTTATTCCTACCAAAACTTTCCTAAAATAAAACTATCTTAGAAATTTTGATTAACGAACATGTAGCAGTTGTTAATAACTTTGTACAGGCCATATTCCCTTTCAACAGCTTTGGACTTAGCGAAAATATTTTTGCTGCTCTTTTAATGCATAACTTAACCACGGACTTAGAAAAGGTTCATGGATGCAGCATGAGATCCCTTGTTAACACAGAAACTCTGCTACTTCTGATGGTTTTCTTAGTTTGCTGCTTGCCTTTCTCAACTCATATACCTAATGATACAATGAAGAATCAGTGAAGAATAAATACTCCTTCTTTTCATCAAGGACTCTTTAAATGAAGGATGGCAGTGATGCCATTTTTTAAAAAAAATGTTACAACCATGTGCATTTCTGATGAGGTCTTGCTCAGAGAAAAGCCACTCTTTCCATAAGGCACCCTCGCAAAGTATGGGCAAATGTATTATACCCAGTCATTGGGTTCTACTACTGTCGTCCTTTTGGACTTTCCCCCACTAAGGCTCATTAGTATCAACTAATTTCAGAACATTCAGGTGGGCAGCACCAGATTAACATCTCTCCTTCCTCTCTTTTCATAGATATACTCTGGTCTTGTGTTATTTTTTTCTGTCAACAAGGCTTGAAGAGTATCAGCTACTCCACCCTACCATGACCATTTGAGGATTTGTCCATCACAGTGCACAAGAAAGCATGGAGATTTTGATTTTCTGACATATGGTTTTGATTTGTGTCTGAGACAAGGTGGCTGCCTTTAAAGTACCTGAGGACAAATTATGTCATTTTTCGGAAGCACAAAACTTTGCATAGTACAGTCAATGTAGCCCCCTTCCCCATTGCTTTTCCCCTTGCAACTGTCACACTACTGGTTAGGGCTTATTAATTCATTTTCATATTGCTTTCATTTCCTCTGTCCATCTATTAACAGCTTATCCAAATGTCATTGTAAATTAGCTACGTGTCCCCTTTCTGAAAAAAAGAAGAAGCAACACCAACAACAATCTCGCTGCTTTGCATGCAGCCATGAAAACATACATAGGAAATTACTTGTTGTGAAGTGTTACAGCTTTAATTACTAGTAATTGTCTCCTTTCCGTTAACAATAGTTCCCATGGATGGGAGTAGGCAAACTTTAAAATTGCTTTCTACGGGCACTTTATCGTTCCTGCTAGGACTATCAGCTGATTAAAGAGCTTTTAGTTGATTAACTCCCTGGCTTCTGGCCAATTAATCAATTGATTGATGAAACTTGCATACATTTACATATTGCTATGCTTCCATAAAGGCACCTTTTAATGGAAAATTCTATATAAGGTTGACTCCTCAATTCAGGAATACTTGTAAGATTTGTAATCGTTTAATCAAGTTTGTGAAATTGTCAGAGTTGCAAATTTCTTAGCACCTAAGAATGACCTGCAGCAAATCCCAGATGGGAGGTGGAACACTTTTTGTCAAAAAAAAAAAAATCCAAAGCAGAGGAATGCTTCTGCTATCTTCCTGCCCAAATTCTCCTGCTCTTAAATATTTGCTTGGATTCCACTGTTTCATCAAATAGATTCAGGAGAATACAGAAATAGCAGCTGCGTCCACATATACAGCTCAGCGGTCCCCGAAGAATGCAGAAGCAGGCTCATTTCTAACTATTTCCATGTTTTGTTGTACATGGCATGTCAATGTATGGTGCATTAGGACTTGCATCAGTAGAATTCACACTGATTACAGAATTCACATACTGATTACTTCAGATGCCATGGGAATGGCCAAAATACCACCTTCACTTCCGCACTAGACTTAGTTCTCATGGTTTCACGGTAGAACACTTTCAATGGTGGCATTCTTGTCATGTGCATGTGACCATGGAGGGGTCACAATAACACAATTTTTGCATCCACCAGAGATGTAGGCACAGCCTGATTCTGTTCTATTATTTTGCTCACCCAAAGAAGCAAATTTTAAACTTCTCAATGTGTTTGTTCACAGTAGCTTCAGTTTTTCCTGGCCTGCTATATGGCATAGCTACCACCACCATCCAAGGGTGTGACTACTTTTGAGCAAATTGAGTTTTTACCAGGGGTCTAGAAACCAAACAGGTTACCAAAAGAACCACTGCAAATAGTCTGATGGTCCTGCATGCTCAGTTAGCATTTGTTATTGCGCTTTTTAATTTCAGTCTATAGAATGTGAAGGGCATTGTTCTACCTTTGCCATGGAACCATTCCAACCTAATTACGCCCTGGCCACCATTGGCCATAACTGAGTCATAGATGCAATCAAGACTGAGAAGCATAGATCATTTCTCCTCTTACCTGGACCTATTCTTTTACTCATATTATTTTATAGGCAGGTTCAACTTGATCAGTGAGGGCAACTTGTGTACGGGATTGCAGTATTTCTGAGCACAACTTACTGCTTATCATTTCAAATAGCTTAATCTACAGTTAACTGTTCCATCAGCTCCAGCTCCAGTGTGTATCAAGTACCATTACTTATTTTACTAGCTAAGGAAGAAGTTTGGGACTTAGCTCTAGCCCTAATCCAATTATTTCCAATGGGCAGACCATCCTGAGAAGCAGAAGACCAACCATGAAGTGACAAATGAAACTGTAACCTGGTCCAGTCAATGCAGATAGAGTTCTACTGAGAGACACGATCTCCCAGTAGACCAGTCCATAGTGCAGACAAGGAATTCCAAGGGGCCTGATGGGCTGGTCTACTGATCCAATGCAGAAAGATCCTTACTTTCTTGGGCTCAGATAATGTAGAAATGTGATGGAACTGTTTTATAGCTGGCAGAAGGATCTCAAGAGGCTAAAGACTTGGATGCAGATACATAGAGATGCCAAGGAAGAAGGGCCAAGTAGATTCAAGGCAAGAGTGCACTATAAAGGTGAAATGCATTATTTGAAGTTATTCTCAATTGACAGTGATGTAGTTTAATAAACATCATATGCTAAGAAGCGTGGTTGTCATCCCTGTGTCTTCAGGTTTGTGGCCACAAAGATGGTACCACTAAGCTTTTGTTGGAGGCTCATCTGACATTAAGATTTACATCTTATTGTTATGAAGTATGATTTTGGTCTCCTTGGTCTGACTCCACAGCCACAGTCATCCCATTATGGAGAAATGTATTTATAATTACTTTAAGGTAACCCATTACTGGAAACCAAGAACTGCTGGCCCACTAACCCAAACTCCTCCTCCTTCTCCCCTGTTCCAACCCTTTCACAACCAAACCAGTGGCACTCTTCCTACTGATGTCCACCCAAATCAGAGATTTACACCCACACACATTGGGATGGAATCCTAAGAGTATGTATCCAGCTATAATTATGACATGGCCTCTCTGATTTATTAATCATCATCATCTCTAATTTTAACTTTATGTATGATGATAATCAATACATTCCTTTGATTTGATACTTTTTGGTAAGAGTTCTCAACTGGCAACTAAACGTATAAATTAGTATACGCAGATTTTATTCTATATGGTAGCTATAAATGTGAATTCATTTTGTGCATTTCTTTGTGGCACAGTTATAATATCCCAGGCCATGACCACACCCATAGTTCAAGCCATCTTCTGACTGTCTTCTTGTTGTGTTGCTCAGATTTGTTTCCTCTGGAAGCACCTTGGGGGTGGGCTGTCCCTCCTCAAGACAGCTTTTCCAGACTCCACTTCTACATAGGACTCAAGCCATCTTGGGGAGCCGGGTTGTTTTCATGTGCACTGTGTGAGCATGGAACTGGATAGAGGGGGCTGAACTGCTCTGGGAGGAGTGGATCCAGCCTTCCCTCCCACCCAGTGCCTGGCAGTGGATGGCACACATGTGTCCCTTCCTTGTATCCCTTTCCACTTCTGCTGAACTCCTAGCAGGTTCATATTTGAGGAGGCTCGGCAGAAAGCTGTGATCATGGGGGTAGTTTCTTCTTTACTTTCAAAGCAGTTTGCACTTTGCTTGTCACCATTCCTATGATGGCCCCCTCTCCCATCCTACCCCCCCCGATTCCCTTTCGTTCCGATTGCAAGCTTGAAGACACTATCCATCATTTTTTAAAAATACAAATCTATTTTGTGCTAGAGTGATAATGTATTTTTCCAAAAAACAGGGAGAGTTTTTAAAAATAAATGGCCAGAAAAGCACTGTTAGGAGGGGGAAAGGGAAAGCATGGAGCAAGAGTAGAAATTATACAGTTCTAATACAGTTCTGATACGTAGCTTCCATATTTCTTCAACAATGTGCAAGGGAAACAAGGTTTTGTTGCAGTGAAAGGTACTGAAAAGTGAAAGTTCTCCAGCAGCTTTAGGGAAAGGGGCAGATTACAGCCTCTTCTATTTCTACCCATAGGTGGAGGTGCATGCTGGCTGGTATATGCCTCAGCTGCATCTTTTTGGGGGCACAGTCCCCTCACCTCATTGCCATGCTAACGTGTGTTAGCATTGAGTTTGCCATCAGCACTACACAGCTCCAAACACAACCCACTGCCACTGTTAAATGACAGAACTTTATCATATCGGAATGCAGGTGGTGTTGATGTGATTAATATTGGTGGGGAACTAAAAAGTCATGTAAAGGAGACTCAGGGAGATAACATAAAAGGTCTGAGCATAGCAATCCAAATTAGACACGATCTTAGGACTGATTATTGGGGACTGCGTGTGAACAAGATTAGGACAGCTTCAGTTCAGTTTCTTAATGGGACGACCTAGTTCAACCAGGTGTGATCATGGCCCTAGTGGCTATCACAGGTCAGTACCTTTCATTTGATTTTTGTCTATCATAGGGGCTATAGGAAGCCACAAAGGAGTCTGTTCCACAAGATGACTATGGGTGTTTTTCCACTGTCACTAGAAGTACCCACTAAGTACCCATTAATGGGTACTTAATGGCATTAATGTACCCATTAATGGGTACTTAATGGCATTAATGTACCCATTAATGGGTACTTAATGGCATTAATGTACCCATTAATGGGTACTTAATGGCATTAATGTACCCATTAATGGGTACTTAATGGCATTAATGTATCCATTAATGGGTACTTAATGGCATTAATGTACCCATTAATGGGTACTTAATGGGCACTTCTAGTGACAGTGAAAAAACACCCTATATGCATATTTAATGGAGGTTTTTGAATCATCATCATCATAATCTGTGACTAATCCTCAGGCAATCATTTACATTCATTAACCAAATCAAGCATGCAGACTTAATAAAGCCAAAATAGCCTGATATATTACAGAGAAAGTGTTCTGCTGTGTTCTGCACACCTCTGCATGTAATAAAAATTAATACAATCTAAATCCAGGGCCCTGTTCACACTTTGCTTTATTCTGGAGTATATCCTGAATAGGGCCCTGCTGTCTCCAGGCTATAGCAGGCCCCAGGTGAGACCCACCAGGGTCTGCATAAGCATGCGGACAACAGACTCCTATCTTGAGATATGTTCCAAAATACAGCCAAGTGTGAACAGGGCCCAGGTTTGGTACTTTAACATGTTCTGGGCCTTAATCTTAGTACCTTGCACAGGTGGTTGTTGTTGTTTTTCCCCATTGCGGTTAGTTACAAGGATGGCTGTGTACTGTCTGAAAGAAATAAAAGAATCAGGTGGCGTGCTTGTTTTGTTTTTCAAACTGAAAGCTTCTCTGATAGCTGTTTTTCACTCATTCTTCAGGATTTACATTTTAAATTATCAGAACTCTAATAAGCCAGTGTGGCACCTCATTATCAAAGATTTATCTTTGGGTGAGTACCCAAAGGGAAATCAGTGTGGGGTTTTCTCTCCACCCTGTATCCTTCAACTTAAGTGCCTGCTGATTGTTTTATCTCTCATCACTTCAAAGTTTTTTTTGGGCTGCTGTAATATAGCCTTTATCTCCAGAACCCAGAGAAACACAGTCAGAAGCTTCAGACGCACTGGAGTAAATTAAGAGCAAGAAGATCCAGATGGTTTATTAAGACTAGCCTTTCTCTTGGCAGTGTTTAATTATAAGCTAACCAGAATGTTTCATGGCCACAGCTCACAAAAGTTTGGGAAAACAATAGAACTCATTGGGCTTGCTTTTGAAGCAGATGTAGGATGGTACTGCTGATTCAAAGCACGTTGAGAAAGCCAGGAAGGTCAGGAAGGCCCTCAGCGACCTTTCTTTGCATCGGATGCCATCCCATAATAAAGGCATAATCAGAGGAAACCCCTCCACTTTCCCAATCAACAAGCAGGTAATAATAGCCTTATGGATTAAACAGCAAGTTGGAAACTAAGTTAGAAACTGCACCATAAAAAATATTGATCTTGGAAGAAATTAGATAAACATAGTCAATGAAGTTGGACGTCTCATTCATATTAATCTCTGCCCAGGATCTAGCTACTCCCATTATTGATCCATGCCTTTGCTTGCTTTCGTGCTATCCATCTCTCTTTGTGATCTTTCCCACATTGTTGGCCAAACAAAAGTTCTGCCCTGAGAGCCAGGAATGCCATTTACCACCATAAGGATAAAATATGTAAATCCAATAACCCAGTGTTGAACTAAGTCAACACCAGATTCCATTTATTTATATATTTGCTGGAAAAGCATCCTCTGGAAGAAGAAGAAGAAGAAGAAGAAGAAGAAGAAAAGGAGGTGGATTTAAACCCCACTCTTCTCACCCTTTTAAAGGGACTCAAAGCAGCTGACAAACCTTCTGTTCTTTTCCTCACATTAGCCACCCTGTGACATGGCTGGGGCTGTGGGAACTGAGAAAGAGAGCTGTGACTAGCCCAAGGTCACCCAGCTGGCTTTGTGGAGGACTGTGAAATAGGGACGTGCATGGTTGATTTTCTTTGTATTCAGTTCGTAATAAATCGAATGCAAGAACATTCATTCATACTCATTTGAATAGATACCCTTTGAAGATTCACATTCAATATGAATGTTCAATCCCATACGAATCCCAACCAAAGCTTCGTATGAATGTATCAAAACTTTCTATTCAAATTAGAATGTCAATCTTCAAATCTACTAACATTCAATTTGAATTTGAATTGCCAAATTTGGCCAAATTTTGAATGTTATGAATATTCGTGCACATCCCTAGCATGGAATCAAACCTGGAAACCTCCAGGTAGGAGTCCAGGACTGTAACCACAAGAGAAAACTGAAAGAAGTCACCCTTATATGCTGCTTTTGTTCATTGAGCATTAGGTTGCATCCAGACACTGATTACTTTTCCTGCTATATTTGTATATTAAGGAATAAAGCATGGATATTTTGGAATATCTATGCTTTATTCTGGAATCTCCAAATAGAACACAATAAGCAAGTGATATCTGGATAGAGTCTTACTCCCTTAGGATTTAAATTTATATTGGCCATTAATATCAATGACACTCTATGCTTGTGAGCCAGTTTGGTCTAGTGGTTAGGGAGTGGGAATACCAGGTTCGATTCCACCCTCCCCCATGAAGCCAGCTGGGTGACTCTGGGCTAGTCGCAGCTCTCTTTTGAGCTCTCACAGCCCCACCTACCTCACAGGGTGTTCTGTTGTGGGGAGACGAATAGAAAAGCTTTATCAGCCACTTTGAGTCCCCTTAAATGGGAAAAGCGGGGTAGAAAAGCCAACTCTTCTTCTTCTTCTTGAACATGTTTTGATGAAAACTGTTTAAATATTGTACATGCGTGTGCACATTCAGGTATGTGGATGCACACTCACACACCTGTCTTCAGTGATCTGCTCAACATGTAAATGTTCACAGCAGGAACATTCTGACAGACCAGATCTTGCGGGGCAGGAAGGGGTTGGATGCAGTAGCAAGGAGACTTATTTTCACCTGGCTGATCTGCATCCTGGTACAGTGAACCTTGAAGTGCAGCTTGGACAGGTGAAAATGGGACTTCCTATCAGTGCCTCCCACCCATCCTTTGTTCATAAGACTAAGGTGCATAACTCAGATGGCTCCAAAATAAAACATAAACTGAAGGCCCATGTGATGGGGAATTACCTGCTGTGCCTCTCTCTGAGTCAGATGCCCCAGGCAGTGAATTTTGGCTGTACACTTGGGTTTAGGAGGCAAATGAAACAGGACTATGGATGTGCATTAATATTTGTAACATTTGAAATTTGGCCAAATTCAAATATTCAAACTCCAGTCGAATGATGGAGTTTGATGCGTGTAAAAAAAAATTTGCGTTGTGATTTGCAATAAAGTGTCCCCATGCCGTTTAGGGCAACGTGGAATCAAACTGAATGTACCTGTCTCCATGGTAGCAGCACCTCATGAACCCACATCTTTTTCTCCCCACCCCCTCTCTTGCTAATAGGGGGCGGGGTTGACGTTGCCAAGCCTTGTCCCACCCACCACTGCCATGTCCACAAGTGCGCTCAATATGGCTGGCGAACCCGTCCACTCTCCATGCCAAGCGAGGTCAAGGTGGCCAGCCAATGTTCTGTTGTTCTGTGGATGGAGGGAATTGTAGACTTTTCCCACTCCCGATGCGTCTTCTGGGCGATCATTACGGAATTCTGCAGCATCCCCCAATGGGTCCGACGAGAAGAAAGAATGTCTGTAGGAGTGCTTTCAACCGGTGGTGCATTCATGCACACAATTAAAGCAAAAATTTCCCACGCGGCATGTGGAGCTTGCAATCAGTGAAGAGAGAGGCTTAATAAATGCATATGGAAGGACACGTGCAACTATTTTACCCCCTCATGATTTTTTTCTTTGCACAGAATTTATTTAAAGAATTCCTCAAGCAGCTGCCGGCCGGCGGGAACAGGGTGCAGGGGTGCAACCTGTCCCACTAATATTGGGCCTGCCAAGCTCTGCCCCTAATACTCCAGGAGTGTCCGCGTGGCACCAGGGCAATATGTGTTAGCCCCTTATTTTGGAAGCAATACAGTTGAAAAGTGGGGATTTTTTAATCATGTATTGCCCTCCAAGCAACACATATTAGAGTTTGCATGGAGACACTACCGGGGAGGACACAGAATACCTCCGTCTTATTTTTTACTATGGGGATGCGGCCTTATAGTATTTGTATGCTAACATTTGAATGAATATGAATGTTTCTGAACATTCATATGAATAGTTCAGACATTCATTAAGTTGGGGAAACATATCAGATACGTATCTTTTCATATGCAGATACATATCTATTTGTAGCAGATACTATCTGTTCATAGTAGATATGTATAGAATGTTCGTACAAATACATACGAATAGATTCGTATTGAATGGAGTTTTAACACATTTGAATGCATTCTATTCGTACGAAAATGGATTTTTGAACATCCAATTTGTTTTGAATCGAATGCCCAAAATAATTCACGCATATCCCTAAACATGACATTCCTGTAAACCTATTAAGCTTTCACCTGCTATTGTGCTTTAAGCAGAATCTTTAAATCTGTTTATTTTGACAACCTACTGAGATCCTTGAATGAAAGGCCAACTATAAATATAGTTGCATTAATGAGAATATCCTAAACATAATGAGTTTGTTGCCTAGACCACAACAGAGTGCCTCTAAGTAGCTGAAACTATTCTTGTGCTTATCTCTATTCTATGTTGAGATTTTTTTATATATCCTATCGTGTCATATTACATTCTTTGCAGTGTTGTCCTTTGCAGAATTTGATGTTCTTCTAAGCAAATTCAGTGCTGAAAACCCAAAATAGCTGTTTTATCTTCAAAGTTAGAGAAACTTAAAAAAAAAACAGCAACAACCAGCAAACGTGAATGTAGGTGTGTGGAACTCCAAGCTTTCCTGATGTTGCTGAACTCACATTTGCTTCATGCAGTATAACTGGTAGTAGAGAAGGTGAAAGCTTTAATGCAGCAATCTCTGGAGCCTACAGGTTCCACAACACTGATCTAACACTCTCAGGTAACAACCTCACAGATGTGAGATCCAAGTCACAGCGGGGAGAACCCTTCCCAGGGCTCCAAGGAAGCTGTGCTCAAATACAACTGGATTTGCTTCCAGGAAGTGGAAACCCTGGCCTTAGTCTACTGGCATGTTGGTCCCCTGCAGTGACTGTGGTGGCATTGCTAGCCAGACATTTGACTCCTGGCTGCTACAATCCTTTACATGATTGCTGAGAGTCAAATGAAGCCATGAGGCAACTTCAGAGTGGATTAAAGAGGTTTACTTGCAGGTCACCATGGTCTCTCACTATGGGAACCTCAGGGGCTGCAAAGAGGTGGAAGCAGTTGCCTGCCCAGCCCCCTTGAAGTCTAAAGAACTGAAACTTTGCCATGTTGATGGAGCCTCATCACACAAGCACTGGATGTTCCCAGTGTAACTGTAATGCTCAACATCTCTGTCAGTGGGTTTTCTAGCAATAGTGTTTTTTAAGCAGCAGATTTACCTTTCTGAATATTACAACAATCAGAACTCCATCCACCATGCAGGCAGATCTGCAAATTCAATGGCAGCCAAATTACCAGGACTGCAAATAACCAAAGACCTGCAAAGACAGCACTGGGGATGTGCTTCCAGGATAGAAAGGAATAAAAGCAGAGGAGCAAAAACAACATATAATATCCTAAGAACGTAAGAGAAGCCCTGCTGGATCAGGCCACAGCCCATCTAGTCCAGCATCCCGTCACACACAGTGGCCCACCAAATGCTTATGGGCATCTCAAGCAGAGACCAAGACAAACCTTTTCCTGCTCTCAAATCCCAGCAAATGGTCTTAGAAGCGTCCTGCTTCCCCACCCCCCAGCCTGAAAGATGTACCTAGGCATTCATTCTAGTAGCCATTCATACATCTGTCCTCCATAAATTTGTTTAACCCTTCCTTAAAGCCATCTAGACAGGTAGCTGTCACCACCGCTTCCAGCAGCAAATTCCATAAACCGATGACCCTCTGGGTGAAGAAATACTTCCCCTTGTTGGAGCTGAGTCTCTTACTCATTGGCTTCATAGAGTGCCCCCTCGTTCTAGTGTTCTGTGAAAGAGAAATTTTCTCTATTCACCTTTTCTATACCATGCATAATTTTATATACTTCAATCAGGTCCCCTCTTAAAGGCTGTCTCCAGACTGAAAAGGCCTAGATGTTGCAGCCTGATTTCATAAGGAAAGTGTTCCAGACCCTTAATCATACTGGTTGCCCTTTTCTGCACCTTTTCCAGTTCCACAATATCCTTTTTGAGGTGTGATGACCAGAATTGTACACAATATTCGAAATGTGGCCTCACCATAGTTGTATAAAGAGGCAAAATGACACCTGCTGACTTGTTTTCTATTCCCTTCCTAATTATTCCCAGCACTGAATTAGCTTTTTTCACTGCTGCTATGCACTGGGTTGACACCTTCATTGAACTGTCCACCAGAACCCCAAGATCCCTTTCCTGGTGTGTTTCAGAAAGAGCCCTCATCAGTTTATAGTCATAATTTGGATTTTTGGTCCTGATGTGCATTACTTTGTACTTGTTAAGATTAAAGCACATTTGTCACTTGGTTGCCCAGTCACTCAATGCTAACAGATCCCTCTGGAGCTCTTGGCAATCTTTTTTGGTTATTACTACCCTAAATAATTTAGTATCATCAGCAAACTTTGCTATTTTACTATGTACCCCTTCTTCTAGATCATTGAAGAATAAATTAAAAAGCATTGGTCCTTGGGGGACCCTTTCCACCCTGAGAACTGGCCATTTATTACTACTCTCTGCTTCCTGCTCTTAAGCCAGTCACAAATCCAGGACAGAACCTGTCCTTTTATTCCATGGCTGATGGGTTTACTCAGTAGCCATTGATGTGGGACTTTGTCATTGCTTTCTATCAATATATCAGGCTGTAACTGAATGCAGCCCAGAAAGTCATGCTATTTATAATGTTCACATTTATTTTGCTTCTCTTTGGCAGCAGGCAAGTCGTCCCTCACAAAGAGGCATCTAGCAATGATGCTCACCACTCCCATTGCCCTCAGAGCTGCAAAGGCATCCTCAGAGCTTTTTATCTCATCCTCCTGAAGGGATGTCTTCTTGGATCCCCAGAATGGATATGGGGCATGATATTTGCAACTGCATATGACCTAAAATCTTCTGGTTGCCCCTCTGCTGATCCACTTTCCACAGGTGAATATGGCTTGAAATACACAAACCCTTGTAAATTAAGTAAAAACAAGCCAAAGCCATTCAAGAGATAAGCACTGAAAAATGGTTTGAACCAACACTAGGGTCTTTTCGGTACTGGGACCTCTTCTGGATGATATTCCAGGATAGTCTGCACTAGCATGTGGACAGCAGACCCCTATTCTGGGATATAATCCAGAAAAAGCCTGGGTTTACACAGTGTCTAGTAATCAAAAGAGGAAGGACCGTAGCTTGCAAATTCATTGATACTGCTACACAAACAAGTTTAGGTAATTTGGAGCTCCAATTTGTGTGGCAAATTTGAAATGGCCAAGAAAAGTTAACTTGAGATCTATCTACAAAGTTGTTCTTCTCCTTTTCTTTAATTTTCTTTTCCCCTCCCCTCCCTCCCCTCCCTCCCTCCCCCCTCTTTCCTTCAGCATTCATTATAATTGTGGACATAGCACAGGCTTCAGAGCACAGATTTCTCATTAGCAGTTTGCCAGAGTGTGATACCACGTGACAGTGAGACTCCACTGCCAATCTTACCTACTACAAAACCAAGGATAAAATGACTTTTTCCAGTATTATTATTCAATGCTAGTAAGATCGTATTCCCAGAAGGATCATTAAAGGCAGCCTAGGACATTCCAGAAGCTGTTTACTACTCTTAAGGGGGCAGTTAGCAACATATCTTGAGCTACAAAAAGCAAAATAAAAAAAGTTCACGGATCAAAACAAAGATGAAAAAAAGAAATCTTTTCCATCTTGAACTCCTAAAGTAAAACTATATGGAAGCAAGGAAGGTGGGTGAGAGTCAGACAGTGCTTGAAATAGGAAGCTGGTTATTTGAAAAATCTCTGTGAAGTTGGCAGTGCTTGATCAGCAATTTGATGCTGCAGCAGGTCTTTTGGTGCTGTACAAAAACTTTGCTTAGTGTTTGATGAAAACTTTGATTTCTGATCAATGTCAAGCCAATATTCTGGCATCTGTACGGGAAGAATTCTCTCTTTGGCAATCTATTTATATGGATTTTACATATGTGAGGGATTTGACTTTTCAAGTATGGTCAGACGGACCTCCATATCCACTGATCTGGTAACCGCACTTTCACTTTTCTTTGGTTCACTTTTCTACCAGACCAGCCTCCCCTCCCCTTCTTGGCAGCCCAGGACACTCAGGAATTCATGCAAAATCATGCAAGATTTCCCATAATTCCTGTGGAACCCCATGGGATTTCACAGGAATTATGAGAAACTGAGTGCGTTTCCTTAGGTTTGAAATGTCCACAGTTTTTCGTTAACCGTTGTAGGACCTGGAGCATATCCACTGCAGATACAGAGGTGCAACATACAAATGCAAACATACATTTGCCAGCTCACACCCAATGCACTGAATGCACCTAGCCAATCAAACCACAGACTTTCTCAGCTACATATGCTGGAACTGAGGGGAGGAAAATCCTAGCAAATATGCATCGTTCACACTTTGTGCATTTGTACAGAACTGGAATGAAAAAATGTGTGCATATGGAATAAAAACTATGTATTTGAAAACAAGTATTCATGGAATGAAAAGTTGAAATAAACCCCAGTAAAATGTTTAATGCAATAAATTATTTCATCTGCCCTGACAGCTTGTAGGTGTGCTTGAGCTGTAATTCCTATGTAAGGCAAGATCCACACAGCATTGCAGTGATACGGCATGAGTGTGCAGTGTTTGCATATCTCTTCTGGGGCCATTTCCTGTGTTTGATTAATCTCTTCCAGCCAGAAACATTGAACTTGTAACACAATGTTTATTGTATTACACTGGGGTTCATTTGACTTTTAGTTTTATTATGCAAACGCATATTTTCAAATACGTAATTTTTGTTCCATATGCACACATTTTCCTTTCCAGTTCTGCACAAATGCACTAAATATGAATGAGGCATATTTGCTAGGCTTCCCTCCCACACCTTTCAGTTGTAGGATATGTAGCTGAGAAAACCTGCAAGTTGATTGCCTAGGTGCTTTCTTTGATTTGTGTGTGAGTTGGCAAGTGCATGTTGGCATCTTGTGTACTGTTGTGATGTTGGTGTGGCTGAAAGTGGTGCTCCTGGTTTTCTTTTGAATTCAATGGGTCTTTGGGGGTAAAAGTGAGATTCAGTCAATGGGAGACCCCCATTAGAGGAAGGAAATCCAGATTTCCAGCTTTCAACATTGAAAATCCTCTTGTGACACTGAAGGTAGCTGGCATGGCTTAAAAGAGACAGGAGTGTTTCCACTGCACAGTTGGACACCCATATCCACTGATTTTGTTACCACTGTTTCAATTAACCATGGTTACTGGATCAGCCCACCCCTGCCCCACACAGCCACCATAAGGGAAAAGCAACCAGACCCAGAAGGCCGATTTTGGCCTCTAAAAGGCCTCCATAGAGCATTGGAATAGGCACATGACACCACCAGAACCTGTCCCAAAATGTAAGGAGGTGCACGGGAGGCAGGCTGGAGGCATCCGGTGGCGTTGCACACCAATTCCAGTGCTCTCCAGAGGCCTAAATAGCACTTCTGAGTCTGGGGTTGCATGATAACCCCAGAACTGGAAGGCCTGTTTGTGATTATCCATGGTTTCAGGTAACCACAGTAGGAGCCGGAACATACCCCAGTGGATATGGGGGTCTAACTGTATTTGGAATTGAGGGGCTGAGGGGAGATACATTCTGAGATCTGCTTGCCCACTGATAGCCTGATGGTCAGCTGAACAACATGCTATCAATATACTGGTAGAGGTTGGGATGGCTTTTGCTACTCTAGCCAGTGTTCTTAAGGAAACGGTAGTGTTACTGACAGCAGCTAAGTGGTTTGAGGTTATTTTTAAGGGTGCTTCCTCACTTGCTTAAATAAATCCAGATCTACCTCATCCGGATTTAGTAAAACCGGGTTCCAGTAGACCCGGTTTTACTAAACCCAGACGCCCGGTAGATCCGGATTTACAGGGGTAGATCCGCATCTAATAGATACAGATCTACCCACCCCCATCCTTCCGCACACTCAGCAGAAGGACAGATTAAATCCAGATTTGAAGTGGGTGCTGTGTGGACACACAGCACCAGCCTCACATCCGTGCTCAGGGGCCCCTCCCCCGGCCTGCCATGATTGGCTCCTTAGAGCCAAGCATGGCGAGCCGGGGGACTCCTACCTCGCGGCTCGCCCTCACCCCAGAAGCGGCGGATCGCCGCTTCTGGAGCCAAGGGGAGCTTCTCCGAAGCCCTCCCTAGTGCACCCAGGGAGACCGGCCCAAATCCCCTCCTTACCTGCTCATGGTCATCCTGATTCTGGCCGCAGGGACCCAGGATGCAGCGCCTAGACCCTGGCTGGGTGCTGGTGTCCAAGATGCAGCCTCTGTTAGTACATAAGGATTTATTTTTCTTTCTCTCCCTTAACAAAAGTCTGGCTAGGTATAAAAAAAGTCAATTAAGGGAATTTCATCTAGATCTGTTTTATGTATTTTTAGGAGAATGCATGAAGGAAAAATATAGGATTATTATGTAATAAAAACAGAATATTATGTTATTATGAAAGGAAACAAAAGGAATGAAAACTAACAAATACAAGTGTGAATTGTTGCAATTAAGTTCTTTCATAGGTAAATTTTAAAAATCTTTCCCCTTCCCTATAGTTTGATGCGGCTTTAAAACATGAGAATCCATGGATATATTTGAGGGAAGAACAAAACAAGCAACAAGAGTATTTTGAAAATATAAAAGATATATATGCATGTAATCATTTTTAAAATCTTTGAAAATAACTAGCAATTGTGTTTAATGGTACACAAAAAGTTTCAGGTCAATATCTGAATGGCACATCCACTTATTCAATAATAATAATGATGATGATGATGATGACGACAACAAGAACAAAATAACAAGAACAAGAACAGAGCAGTAAATAAAGTTATAAGTTCCATAGGATCTTACATTAAAATATGAATTCATTCTCTGGCCACAACTCTAATCATTTTGCATTTCTTGTCTCCTCTAATAACTCTTTCCTTTCCACCTCTAACATGCAAGTTCTGCAAACTTGGTATCTTCCTAATGAGAGAAAAAAGTGACCGACTATTGGCCTCACAAATTTTAAAGCTAGGAAACAGAAGTTCCTTGGCTTTAAGTTTCTACTCCACCCCATTAAGGGATATGTAGGGAATGGTGCCAGAAGTTGGCTGTTTTTGGTCTATCTCTTACTGGAACCAGCGATCAGACAACAAACTAGAGTCACCTGCAATACTGTCATCCAACTGCATGGTGCTGGTTTGGGTGTCCAAGGATGATAAATGCCTTCAGAGCCAAGAGTTTCATGGAGGAGGCTCAGGTCAATTGCAGAGAAATTCACTACTGGGCCCAATTCAAGGTGTTAACACTGACTTATAAGGCCC
>MTQE01002560.1:9023120-9038878 GCA_014337955.1 Aspidoscelis marmoratus | reverse complement strand
TTGATTCTGCCCTCCTCCATGAAGCCAGCTGGTTGACCTTGGGCTAGTCATAGCTCTCTTCCAGAGCTCTCACAGCCCCACCTACCTCACAGGGTGTCTGTGTGAGCCGCTTTGAGTCTCCTTAAATGGGTGAGAAAAGCAGTGTAGAAAAGCCAACTCTTCTTCTCTGAGGTGCCCCTTTTGTTATGTCTGAACATATCTTCAATAGGAAAAAAAAAGTACTTTACTAAATGAGGGTCCAAGCTTACTAGGAGAATCCCCACTTATACTGCAGAAGTTTTAATCTAATTTGTATTTATAAATCTAATGGTTGCATAATCATACTAGATTGCGTGCAAGTTACAGTGTGCAAACTTGTGAAAAGAAAAGATAGATAAAATACAGACATTTCCGAAAAGGGTCAGTAGTGATGGCATACATGACAGTAGTTATTTTTTGAAGACTTCAAATTAGATCAAATAGTTTAGGCTGTGAGTCCCCTGCGGATGAAACACTGTTAGACTTTGAATTGTCCTTGAGTCTGAAAGATGCAATCACCATTTGATGCTGAAAAAACTCATTAGACAATGGAAACTACTTGGGAAAAGAGCAACAGATTCCTATGAAGTAGGAGAGCATGCTGTTTACTTTTATTAATACCATGTGGATTTCTTTATTTTAATAAAAAGTACACACCTTTTGAATTTGTTTTCCATTTTAAAAAGGTAAATCAACACCTGGGATCCTCCATCACTTCAGTCACCATGAAGTAGCAGGATACTGAAATTTTCTGCTCTAGCAAAGTACATGAATGAAGGTCAAGTAATATCCAGCAACAAAGGCTTAAAAAGTTCTTACAGGGATCTTATTATCTAAACTTTTGGTATCTGGAAAGCTAAAAGAAAAAGAAGTCCATCTCAAGTTCATCTGCTCTTCAAAGGACGAAACAATATTATAACTTGCAGAAAAAATAGGGTTTTAAATTTTTTTTTAAAATACAATTTGTTGGAATAGTTCAAACTGGATGTAGTGAATCTGGGGTAGGGATTTGTCTAACCGGTTCTCCCTAGAACCAGTTCAGAAAGAACCTTGTGGGTGTGGGTGTCCAATACTGAACTGAATCTCCTTAAATCTGAGTAGCTAGGAATGGTTTGGTATTTAACTGAACCAGGAGGCATTCAAAATGTAACATTTTGTTTATTCAAAGTTCCTTTCCCATTTGTGCCTCACCTTCTCCAACCACACTCCAGCCTCCTACCACCATGACCCTTCCTCTAGTCACTCATGCATCTCCCACCATTGAACACCTATCTCTTACCATTACACCACAGTTTTCCTATCAAGACATGACCTGCTGCAAACCATGCACTGGCCTCCTCACCATTCCATTTGTGGCTTTAACTTCTCTACTGCACCCACATTTCCAAGAGCCCCATGTCAGGCCACAGCTGCCAGCCATGTGGATTTCTACTGGTTGCCTAGCAAACCTCTGAGGCCTACAGCCTTCCAGAAGCAGACGACCATGGATGTTCCCATAAGGTTGCTCACAGTTCCACCTACCAGAAGGCCTTGAGCTTGACCAATGATTATAGGCCAGTTGATTATAGACAAATTTGAAATGCATGCATATGCACGTTCTGAACTTACTGACTTCATGGTGAAGTATGGGAGATACCATCAGGTACCTTATGATGAAAGACTGTGTGTTTGCAGTACAGCTATGCTGAAGGTCTTTCTCATATCTTGTTTACCTGTCCCTTGCATTCTTCAATAAGAACAACTTGTTTGGGCCCCCTTTTACAAAATGTATCCCACTGGAATGCAGCCTTACCTTCTACAGAGAGAAAACATCCAGGTGATATACTAAATCCTGCAGCCTTAACAAAAAACAAAGCCACTTGTAAGGGTGGTGGGGACAAATAATGATGTTATCTCTATTTTATTTTTATTTTTATCCTTGTATGTTTTGTATGATTTTATCTTTTGTAAACTTGATATGGTCATATATGACTAATCAATAAAGTCCATTCATTCATTCATTTACAATGCATGCATAGTTGAGGAGGTAACAGTGTGAACAGAACAGAGCAGACAGAAACACAATTAGAGAGAGGTTATATGTTCCATGGGGAAAGATGGGAGAGAACTGAAGGAGGCTGGGACACAAGCGCAAGTGGTTGGAACATCAATGAGAGGAGACTACATACTTTATGGAAAGGTTCAGAAGCCAGGGAATAACGACGTGATGATGAGGCATGTTGGGAGAAGGTCCCATGTGCAAGTTATAACTTCTACAATAAACAATATGATTTATACCTGATTTGGGTTTGCCTTGAGCCAACCAGGATTTTATATTTGTGTTCATCTCTAGTCTGGAGGACGGGGGGGGGGGGGGGGGGGGGGGGATGATGATCTAAAGCCATGTATAAGATCTTGTCATATGCAGCAAGTCCCATAAGAACATAAGAGAAGCCTTGATGGATCAGGCCACAGCCCATCTAGTCCAGCATCCTGTCGCACACAGTGGCCCACCAAATGCTCATGGGCATCTCAAGCAGAGACAAGGACAAACCTTCTCCTGCTCTCGAGTCCCAGCAGATGGCCTTAGAAGCGCCCCAGTCCCTCCCCCCCCCCCTCAGCCTGAAGGATGCACCTAGGCATTTGTTCTAGTAGCCATTGATACATCTGTCATCCATAAAATCCTGTTGCAGTCTTTGTGGTTTTTTTAACTGACATAACTTTCTCATGTGGTAGATAGCTCCTAGGTTGGGTTAGTTAGAAATTGTATTTTATCTTTGACTTCTAACTCTCTCTCTCTTTCTGTTTCAGCTCCCTTACTATTAATTATTAAAACTTACTAAACTTGAGTATTGGAAGTAGTAGCTTGCTACAAAAACACTGCTCTTTTTCTGAAAAAACTCTAGTAGAAAGAACTTGCATTATTGCTGAGTGAAAGATCTGGAAAGCTTCCTTCCATCAGTGGTGGCTGGCAGAAGATGTTTCTTAAGAAAATAACCTAAAGATTTGTAACTAACCCCTGTGACTCATTGCACTTGCCAAAGATAGCCATGGCTGAAACAGAAATCAGCGGAAGCTTTTCCACTTCTCGTTGCTCAAGGGCAGTGTTTTCTGCTGTCATTCCTTCTTGGATGTAGCCTATGCATTTTCACAGCTATGAGTGGTGGAATAGATAACCAAATGTCTCTGGAAGGAACATGTTATGAAACCGATGCACTTAAATATTGAGAAGCAAGGGCGCATGGGCTTTGAAAGGGCACACAAGAACCTTGTACAAGATACAGGGATGTTGAGAAATCAGTCAAGCTACTTAATGAAGGGAGTCATATGGCAGAGCAAAGAGAGAGGGTCTTTAACTGACATACATAAGACAAGAGAAGAGGAAAACGGACAGGAGAATATTGCAATTTTCAAACTGATATATGCGTAGGTCATGGACAAGAACATTCAGTGAAGCAGCAAACAGAATAGCATATTTTGTAACACTGCAAAGAAAGGAGGGCTGTGATTTTACAGTAGATGGTGCCAGGATCAGAGGGGAGAACAGAGTCAAAGGGAAAACTACTGCTTCAAAGCTGATGGTCAGAGAGACAGAGACTCTGTCACTGAATACGGAGAGGGAAAGAAAATATCTTTTAAGAAGGGAAAAATTCAGTACATAACTTACTGAGCTTGAGGCCCTGCTGCACTGGGCTGCATTCTGGATTTTATTCTAGTATAGGAACCTACTGTCCTCATGGTAGTGCAGACTATGGCAAGCCCCACCCAGTGCAGAAAGGGCCTTAGGTAATGTCAAAACATTTAAGCAGAAAGATCTGGGAGGTAGATAAAGATGTGTGACTAGAAAGAGACCATGGCTGCTTCTGCACAGGGGCTAATTAAACCGGATCTCCGGCACCCGGATTGATTAAAACCGGATCACTTATAGATCTGGTTTAACTGGGTAGATCCACACGGCATAGATCCGGAACAGAGGGCCCTCCCCCCTCCCCTCTTGCTCTGACTAGACGGCGCGCCTGCACAGAACACCTCCTGAGGGCAAGGGCTGCCAGTAGCAGCCCCGGCCACTCTGGAGGCGCACAGGACTCAGGCGTGCTGCATCCTGGGTGCCTCGTCTCAGAATCGGGGCAACGCTGAACAGGTAAGGACAGGGTTTGCTGCGTTCCCCCCCAGGGGGGCTAGGGTGGGCTTTAGGGAGGCTCACCCTGGCTCCAGAAGTGGCGATCCGCCGCTTCTGGGGCAAGAGCGAGCCAAAAGGTAGGAGTCCCCCGGCTAGCCATGCTTGGCTCCGATGAGCCAATCATGGCGGGCCAGGGAAGGGCCCTCTGTAGACACACTTGCGTCGTGTGGATGCATCCTAAACGGATGCGTTTTCACAGCGCAAGACCCTTTAAGCACACTTCAGATGTGGTGTGTAATTAACACCCATTTACCACATTTTAAGTACGGATAGGTGTGGAAGTGTGCTACCGGAAGTGTGCTAAATTGACCCCGCAAATGCGGATGCGCCGCCGAAAACCAGTTTCAAAGCGCTGTTGCTGTGCGGACACACCTCACCGGAAGTGTGCCAATCAGCAACGCATGTGTGGTCACGTGTTGCCAAACGTGTGCTTAATGGGTGTTAAAGGGACTGTGCGGAAGCACCCTATGGGTGTTTCTCCACTTAGCATTCTTAATCCAGATCTTAGAAGATCCAGATCTTTGAAACGGGGTTCTCAATGAATCTAGTCCTTGAAGATCTGGATCTTTGCAAGGTCCTAATTCTTCTCCACTGGCAGTCTAGCACCCAATGCCAAAGGGTGCTAGACAGTGTCGCAGTGTGAATACCAAAGCACCCATCAGGTAAATCCGTTCTGCTCTAACTGGAAGGCATGCTTGTGGTGTGCTTGGCTGGTGTGGACGTCACTCAAGGCCCACTATCATCAACAGTGAGCATGGCAGAGTTAAAGTTTTGTAGCAGGTTGCATAGCAGCTATGAAATCCAGCACACACTCCATAGCTGAATTGCGTAGTTCATCTATGAAGATGCCGTTGGACACATAAGACTGACCATGTAGTGGCTACACAGATAGATCCATACATGTAGACAGCTACATCACAACTACACAGCCTGTGCTTGAATTTGTAGGCAGCTACAAAAGATGTGCAAGGCTACATAGATGTGAGTAGTGAGGTGCGGCTGTAGCCACCCTGCTGCAAATGGCAGCTACTAAGCCTGCCCCTGAACCCCTGAACCCCAATCGCAGTGCAAACGGTGCCCTCCAATCTCCCTCGGATCTGGTCTTCAAGGCTGAAGACCGGATTGAAGACGGGCCGGATTCAAATAAAAAAATGTACTGAATTATTATAACATTTTATTTATTTAATTATATAGTATAGTTAGTATATTATATACTCAAAGCAGCTGACAAAGCTTGTGTTCTCTTCTGAGCTCTCACTGGTCCAACTACCACCCTGTGGGGAGAACAGAAGCTTTGTCAGCTGCCTTGAGTCACCTTTAATGGGTGAGAAAAGCAAGTATAAAAGCCAACTCTTCTTTCTTTCTTTCCTGCCTGTGTCCCAACTTGGATGGTTGTATAGAAGATTTCAGCCAACAGAGCCTGTGTGACAAGTTTCACCTGCCTGTTCTGTGCCACCATTAAAATGTATTCCTCCTGCTCTCTTTTCATAAGGTAACCCTACATAGTAGGGATGGGCACAGATATTAACATTCAAAATTCATATGAATTCAGCCAAATTTGGACATTTTAATTCACATTTGAAGATTGATATTCAAATGCCAAGCAAATGCTTCTATACATTCATTCGAGGTTTTGTTATACTCATGAACCAGGGGAGGCGAGAAAGCGGCTGCCCTGTCACATCTGCAGAGCAGATCCAGAGGGGATGTGATGTGTTCAGAATGAATTTGTAGGGGATTCATAGGTGTGACTGGCAGCAGGGATTCAAACAGTATTCGAATAACATTCAAAGAACATTTGTATTGAATTCAAATTGTATCACATTCAAGGGGGCTCTATTTGAACCAATGCAAATTTCCTTGCATTCAGATTGAACAGAAAAAAACCCATTTGTGCACATCCTTAGACTTCATATAACCATATAGCTGTGGCAAGATTAATTTTGGCCAGTAATGCGCTCGTGCATGTATGTGTGTATGTGATCACACAAAATAGCTTCACCTGCAACCAGTAAAGTTATCACTGTACTATACAGTTGCAGCTGTGAATGCATAACAGTTGCTTTTTTGTTAAGATGTATCAACATGTACATAGTGGGCAAGGAATGAAACAAGTGGCAATAAACTAACAGATGCACAGTTCATGGTGTTAGACCAAATGAGCTAATTTACAGAGATAATTGACAAGATATCTTACTTAGAGTAGCTATTTTGATATCATCATTACTGCAAAAAATGTTCTGAACATGAGTTGACTTCTGTTGCTGCCACATTTTCCCCACCCCTCTTTACAATTTTGCAAAATACTTGATCAAGTGTGTTCATGGATTTGATTAGGGGCAGGTTTATTAAACACATGCACAAAGCTTTTAAAAACTTAAAGGCAATCTCTGCTAAGGCTTAACTCCCTGCAGGTTTCCAAGGAAAAAATACATCAGGATTTGCCATTATATTCTTCAGGGGAGGTATAGGAGATCAAGCGTGGGACCGCCAGGATGGAAAACAGATGCTTGACCCTAGAACTACAGTGCCTCACACATGCATAAATCCTTGGGCTAAAGCCTGCGATTTTAGCTAGGCACCAGCTCAGTCTTTAGGCTGTGATCAGACGTAGCAAAAAAATAAATTATAAGGCAGCTGAGAGAAGGATTTGAGGTTGGATTATTCACATACCAGTCTGCCCCTCTCCTGAATATTCCATGCTAGAAAAGGTGGATTAGAGAAGGGCTGGGAATACAAGGGCCACACACTGTTTCTCTGAGGACCCCTTTTGTTATGCCTGAAGATAGCTTATAGTCAAATATTCTATTCATAGTGGTTTGTTGGACTCTTAGGCAGCCTAGGATTTATAAACTGGCATAGTTTTTGATGAAGATACTGGTGGTTTATCCCCAGCACTCAGTCATCAGGGGAGAAAGTATAATCTGAAAAGCAATAGTCTAATTAGTCGTGAAATTGAGGTTAGTTTGCTCTCTCTGTCATGTGTAATTATAGATAATATTTACTAATGTGTCTTTCTCTAGTCATAAAATTTAAAAAGGATAATTGTAATTCTGTTTTTGCACGTTTTGTTGTGTTGCTAATGTTTTATGCACATTTGTGATTCTAAAATTATCCTTTGAGCTACCCTAACCACTACTTCTACAGTATGAATTGTCATTTAAAAATAAGCAAGAATTGGCATTAGTCCTCCATATGGAAAAGATCTGGAAGAAAAGAAATATTTTTGCCTCATGTCTGAAGGACAATAGAATAGCATTTGGGAAACCCCTTTAGTATGCGAGTTCCATGAATGAGATGCTACAACCAAAACTGTCACAAGTGAGCTGGAGTGATGGACAAGGTTTTTATCACTGCATAAAACTTTCTTCTTAATCAGTTTCTACCTCACTTTGGGCCTGTCCCCAAGCAATTTACACTCAGCTAAAAATCTTCTTTTGCCTCTGAGCACCCCCATGCCAGAGTTTTTAACGAGCTTCCAGCGCTACAAAAGCAGGAAAACCCGTGACAAAATACGTACCCTTTAAAGAAGAGTTTCATCGCTCTTTCTGGAAGTTACGGGTTTTCCTTGCAACATTTACCTTGGGGACGCTCGGTGGCAAAAGGGGCAGGGATTGCTGCCTGCACACACAGCCATAAAGCATTCACACATCTCCCAGAAATGCTGCAGCTTCCCTTCCTTTCCTTTGTAAAGGTCAGAACTTTCAAAGAGCCAGAATTGCTCAGAATTGCAACATTGTTATTAGGTGTGAAGTGGGTGATCTGTGAAAGTGTTAAGAGTAAATGAGCGCACGATCGCGTAGCCGATGGCTGCAGCCAAGTCATTTCGAACAGAGTGAAAGTAAGTGCTGAGAGTGAATGAGCGAGCAATCACTCTTTGCCGGTACAGGAAGCCATTTCGGGGGACGGAGATCTGGCTATTTTTCCTTTGAACAAGAGAGGGGTGGGGAGAAAAAGATGCGGGGAAAGAAAAACACTTCTGTGGGGACAGAAGGTGCATTTTAAATGCGCATTTTGCTGAGCCTCATGTGGATGCTTATTCCAGAAGTGCAGGGCACTTTTAAACTCCGCTTGAATACAGTGACAGTAGAGGGAGACCAGAGAGGCAAATAAGTCTTTTGAGGACTCAGCCTTTATCATCAATTATAAACTACTTCAGGATTTTAAAAATAAAGTTGTGACATGGAAATGTTTTAAATCAACAAAGAGGCACTGGGAGTCCAGGTTTCATAGCTTCTCAACTATGGTGGCTCACCAAGAGATCTTAGACCCCCGTCCTCACCCTGACCCACCTCACAGTATTCTTGCAGGCATAAAAGGTGTGACGGGCTGAAAAAAACATAAAAGTTCATCACCTTAAATTTGTCAGAAGAAAAGTGTAGCGTGCAATATAAGTTTATTCCACATGACTAACTTTTAAGATGTCACTCAGATATAGAACTATGAGAAGGTAAATTAGTTTTGTTAATTTATTTATTATTTGCAATTCTATCCCGCCCTATACCAGAAGGTCTCAGGGTGGGTAACAACATTTAAAATCAAACATATATTAAAACAACCTGACAGTGTCTGTAAGGTGGGAAGAGACAGTATATCCCCATTTAACCAAAAGCTAGGGCAAAGAAGTGCGTCTTCACTGCCTTCCTAAACATATACAGTGAAGGAGCCTGACTCACCTCAAGGGGGAGACTATTCCATAGCCTAGGGGCCATCACTGAGAAGGCCCTCCCCTGGGTATTCACCCCTTTTACTACTGAAGGTTCTGGGGACAACCAGGAGGGCATCCCCTCCAGATCTTAAGACATGGGCAGGTCAATATGGAAGAAGGCATTCCTTTAGATATTTTGGGCACAAATAATTTAGGACCTTGTAAGTCAAAGTTTACACCTTGAACTTGGTTCAGTAGCGAATCGGTAGCCAATGCAACTCTTCTAAGACTGGAATGATGTGCATTGGCCAGCTGTCCCAGTCAGCAGTCTAACGGCTGCATTCAACACCAGCTGCAGCTTCTGAACCATCTTCAACGGCAGCCCCATATACAGCACATTGCAATAGTCCACTCTGGCAGTTACAAAAGCTTTCTTACCTTATGGTACCTCTGCTTAGATGACAGCTATGAAAACTGTTTTGAAAATGAATCCAAGTAGACTACTGAGATTTTTCCAACAGAGTAAAGCTGTAATCATCAGACACAACAAAAAAGAAAGAGAGCATTTCAGAGGTGCCTCTGAGGCAGTACAGAGGAGACTTTAAGGTGGGATTCTTCACACACTAGTTTGCCCTTCACCCTTCTCGTAAACATTTTGTCCTAGAAAAGGTGGAATAGAGAAGGCTTGGGCACACAAGGGTCACACTCTGTCTCTCTTGGGACCTCTTAGTTTCCCCTAACTGTTAGAAAAATCTGCCTTTAAATTAACAATCACTGATTCTTTTGACCTTGAGAAAAGTCCCCACAGGACAGTTTGCTAATGAGAAAGGGCATGCTGGCAGAAACAAAACGGTCATAAACATGAGCCAATAGAACCCAACACTTTCCCCTTCCCACTCTATTGCACAATACAGTAAAACAAAAATAATTTAAAAATCTTCGCAATAGGTGCATTAAAAGTCTTAGCAAAGGAGTGCTCAGAAAGAACAGAAAAAGAATTAAGAACTAACTGACAGCATCAAAAAGTATTCAGGAAAGGTGAAATATAACCACAGGAGGAAAGAAGGCAGCCTGATTTTGGAGCCAATCCCTAATGAAGATCTGAGAAGTGATAAGATTGAAGAAAAATAATTATTTGATAAGGTCGGCGCTTTGTGAACTGGCAATTCTAAAATGAGGAGTTGGTATGCTAGCCGAGTTTGAAGCAAAAGTGGTTTGTCTCAGCATCGAAAGACAAGAATGCTAATGCATTTGGCGCTTCGCTGAGATGCCTTGTGCTGTTCGGCATATGCTGTTCTAAATCTAGCAAAAAATTATGTATCTTGTCAATGGTGGGACTCAGTAAAACCTTGACTAATGCAACAGCAGATAGCATTCCTCTAATCCCAGGGGAGTAACATGTGTCAACAATAACTTTAACTCCTACTCTGCTGTTTGGACAGGTTTCATTTGTTTCTATTAATGCATTGAATTCCTATTGATTTTAACATTAATAGGAATATTATTATCATCACTGTCATGCTCTATTTTCTATCTGTTCCAAGGAGGGTAGGTAGTAAGGATGTGCACAAATATTCATAACATTCGATATTTATACAGATTTGTATGTATTTGGACATTCGTTTATGAATCCAAATGTTACAACATTCGTACATTGACATTCATATTTGTAAGAATGCTTCAGAACATTCACGAAACGGAGAAGTGGGAAAGAGGCCGCACCAGTCACATCTGCAATGGATCCAGAGTGCGTTCATCATGGTTTGAGAGTGGATTCAAAGTGGATTAAGGTCAGATTTGACACTTTCAGAGGGGATATGTTTTGGGATATGCATCAGATACATATGGGAGGCATACGCGTCCGTGTTGGATATTCATACAAATACATCCGTATTGAATAGAATCTTACCGCATTTGAAGGGGATCTATTAGAATGAATACAAATTTTCTTACATTTGATTTGATATGAATCAAATGCAAAAAAAATCCATTTGTGCATAGCTCTAGTAGGTAGGTATCAAATTTTAGTCATTCTGGTCTAGAATCACAAACAGTTATACACATATCGCTTTATTAAGATTAGTATCATCTTGCACTTGAGGTTTCTTAAACCCATACACTAATAATTATTTACACACAAACACACACACACAGTGTGTATATACTGTACGTTTCTGTGCCTGTGTGTATAAATAATTATTAGTGACAGGAGATCAAATGTTTTTGTTATTATTTCTAGGCAGACTGAAGTTTTGTATTAGTCTCAATTTATATATTTTTAAAAACCTATTGCAATTAATTATTTACCAAATGTTTATTAAAGCATAAGTATGCAATCCTGTCCATTAACAATAAACGAAATATGCATAAAATATTCATAACCTCACTAGAATGTGCGTCTGTAATATCCCATGGAACAACAAAGATTGTGCAGCACATATGGCTATGCATCTAGGCTTCATACTGATCCAAAGGACTTTCAGAATCTTCCAGTTTCATAATAAATCTTTCTCAGCCAAGGAGCTTTGCTTGCTTTTTTTGCTTTTAGAAGAATGTGCTTGCTTTCAAGTGATTAAAAATTTAAGATGAAGTCTGACAGATATTCTATTGTTCTGAAAGTAGATTGAATGCAGTTGTCCAGCGCCCTGGTCACACTAGTAGTTTAGGATGACCCAAGGTTATCTTCTGGTCATGTTAGTCACGTTATTTTTATTCGATTTGTTTTCCAAGCTGGCTTATCCCTATCAGATCATTTTAACTGGAGTCCTCTTTTCCAGAGGTCTCAACCTGTCCTGGCATGCCAGGCCATCTTCTCTTCCTATGGACCGAGTGTGGGCAGCCTGAGTGCCTTCTTTCCCTGCATTCCTGCTCGCTCCCAAACCCCAGATTGGGCTCCAGGGGTGGGCAGGAATGCCAGCCAAAAGCCCCCAACCCATTCCCAGGGTTGCGCGTGCATGTGAACAGGGCTTACCTTCTCCTGCTGGCCCAATTCTGTGTAGCCTAGGGCGGGCTGTTCTGAGCATGCTTGAGGGAGCGGCCCCTCATTGTCTGGGCACCCACCTCGTCTCAACTGCCCATCTGAGCATGTGTGGGTGCCCAGTCCAGGAAATACAGGAAATACAGCTGTAGCAGGAAATACAGTTGTGGAGGAGAAGCAAGTCCCTGCTACAGCTGCTCCTGCTTTTGAGAAGGAGGTGGTTAGGTTTTTCTAGGGAGCAGAAAAAAAGCAGAGCAGAAGAAAAGTTATGAAGGAAGATTCAGAAGCTAGAAGGCTGATATCACATGGAGAAGAGGAAAGAGAAGCAGACATGTAGCTCAATCAGTGGGCATAGTCTAGAGATGCTCCTAGCGGTGGTACCTGGCTGAAAACCTCACACAGTGATGCTTCCATGCTGAGCACAGTTCCAAAGATGAACCCTGAAGCCCCTTTCAGAATATACATCCATTCAAGCAAATTGATTTATGAATTGCCAGAAGTAATCAAGAAAGCTCAGTGAGGACCACAACATTTATATCTCCTCTTCATCTCTCAAGAGTATTCCACATAAAAGGCTGCATTGATAAACTGTTTCAAACTTGGATCCGGCTCATTTACTTCCGATTTTCTCTCTCCACGTCTAGGATTGGCATGAATCAGAATGAAAACCCTGTCTCCATGTCATCTCTTTCATAAGTTAACACCTGTTGACAATGGAATAGTCTGAAGAATTTGCAACAAAGGAGGTGTTGGCAGGCAACACAGCACTCAAAGAGCTGATGGATCCTGTTCTGCAGGAAATTGCTTTTCAGCTCAAAGCAGCAGCTGCTTTTCTCCTGTTTGCAGCAGCTGAAACCTGTTGATATTTGTGTGCCAAAATGAAAACAAGATGTCAATACTACAGACATAAAAAGGTTGATCAATAGCATCATAGTGCATATTGATAGGATGCTGGCAGTTGCTACTGATGAATCTACACACTCTTTGGCATAGGAAGTTTTTGTGATGTGCCTTAAATGTGGATCCTGCTTCATGAACTCTCTCTAGTTTACGTGCCTCTGATAGGACTTCTTCTGCAGCTATATTGCTATCTCCTCACACCTTAACTGTATCAATACGGTCAATCTCAAAGCCATACATTGGGTGGGAGGAGGTCTCTTAAATTAGAACAATCTGAAAGCTTTAAAAACCCAAACCCAACTAGTGTGATAGGTTTAAAATAGATTTTTTTAAAAAAACACACCCTCAAGTGCCACTAAAAATGCCCTGGTGGATAAAAAGTCTTTGACCTTCTCTAGCATCGACAAACACTTACCAGGTGGTACAGGTTACACTTATCCTGGTTCTTGGCTATCCACATTTCAGACAGCCTGTCCTGTCCTACACAATCCAAGTTTCAAAGGTTGGGCCTAGCCTTCAAAATTTCCTGGCCTTCAAAGTTCTCAGCCAGGGCAGCACTTCCTGATGCACTGCTGAAAGGGAAAGTTCACAAAATACCAGGCTCTCTGCACACTATGCATGGTCCGGTATACCACAAGTAGTAAGTTTGCAGACTGCCTTTAAAATGTCTACTGCTGGACTAGGATACAGAACAATTTTGGTGCCCTATTCTGATCCATTGCCTAGTCAGATGCAGACAGTCTGTATTAAGAAGGGTGAAGGCCTCTGTTGGTGTGCACTAGCAAGCAGACAGCAGAGGCCAAGCATGGAAAGGGCCTTTAAGGGTGCATTCCCGAACGCTAAACAATCCGTTTAGAGACTGGCCTGAGAATTAAATATTCCAAAAGTTTAAAAAGTTTCCATACCTTCTGTGGACTAAAGTTTCCTAAAGCCAGGTATCTCCATGCAGATTTACTGAGGACACCATATGGTTAGGGGAATTAGATCAATTTGTTTTTGGAAAGTGGGAACAAGATAGCCTCTTTGGGGAGGAAACATACTTTTGAAGGTGTGCACTCAGTCTCCCCCCCTCCAATAACGGAGGGTTTTGGCTGGGCAGGCATAAGTCTGAGGGTGCTGAGTAAAATGTGAAGCAGGAGGAAGGAAAGATGCAGAGAGAGCAAATCCAGTCAGGTATCATTTCCTGTAGTAATCGCAAAGGTTTGCATGGGTTTTCTCCTAGCTTCAGCCTTCCATTTAACAAGCCTCAGAGTAAAAGGAATCTCCCTGTCTCTACAAGCTTGCAGTGCACACTCAACACCAGCAGGGGCTGGACTCATAGCCTAAGGGCTTAATGGACGCTAGCCATGTGCTGCCCGCAGAAAACAGCCTTCTCTTCTTGCCTGCCACAGGATGTGACATAGGAGGGGCGTCTGACCTGCTCAGCTGATGCACTCCACCTATCAGCTCCCAGGATTTTCTCCTGAGGTCACTTTCTTCCCTGCCCCTCTGTGGCGGGTTATTTAAAGCCCTGCACAGCAATAAACGCTCTCTCTTCCAGCTGATCTCTGCGTCCTGCCTCTTCTCTCTCCCTCCCCATTTTCTAGCTCTCAGGGTCAGGCCAAACACATGGGCCTGATTCCCAAATTATCTGGGCCAGTCAGGTAATTTGAAGACTTTCGCAACATCTGGCGTTCAGGAGCTGCAGCAAGCTGCTGTTGTTCCCCATTCCCCGGAGCCCTCGCATTTCGTGGCGTAAGCCGGATACGCCACAGTTTCCATCATCCTGACCTGCTGCATTTGGAGCTAATAATTCCACCCTGGTCCCCATCTACACACACTTGCTAAAGGGGGAAAAGAGAGGGATATCACTCATGAGGTCTTCTCTTCTCTCTCTTACTGCCCAGCGATCAAACAGCTCTGAAGCAGATTCCTTCCCCCCACCCCATTCCACAGTTTGCTAAAAAGGAGGAAGGAGAGAGGTGAGTTTTTCCACTCTTTTGGAGTAGTGCAAAAATGCTGATCTTTCAGCAAGATTATGTGGTAGGGGGAAGGGGGGAATCTGCTCTCCTCTTTTTAAAAGTGAATGTAGCAGTCAAAGGAGGAAGCAGCAGCTCACAGGACTGGCCTGGGGGGGAATTTGTTTGGGGGGGTAGGAGATAAAAAGGTTTCAACAATCCTGATCTTTTCTTAGCACCTTACTCTCTCCCTTTCTCTCTCTCTCTCACACACACATAAATACACGCACACTTAAACTGGCAACATTTCTTCCACCATAGGCAGTCAAATGGGTAATTTTGTGTATGAATTGGAGCTGCAGTTGTTTTGTCTGAAAGAGTGCAAAACTTCCCCCCCTTTCCTTCCTTCAGTGCCCTTTAGCAGGATCACAGGGCAGCAGGATAAAGGAATACCGAAGCAGTCCCTTATAACGAAAAAGGAGATGATACAGGGCTTTAACAAAGCTCAGCTGTGCTGAACACCTGAAAATGAAGTTGAATTTGGGTGAAACAAGAAGGAGGATGAGAAATAAATGTGGTAGTGAAAATTGGGAAAGTGGGTGGTGATGTCATGATTTGAAAGATCGAAGGGGTCTAATTGCTGATTGCATGGGGAGGGGTCCTGGTGCGGGGAGGATATATGTGCCCAGCAATGGCACAGTGGGAACAAGCAAATAAAGAAAAATCCATTTTGGGTGTGTCCCCCATGCATGTTTTGGTCCAAATCGAAATCAGGTTCAGCAAGGGGTGTCCCCGTGCATTTTAGATTTGGTCCAATTTCCACAGGCCAAACTGGCCAAACCAGGACCAAATCTGGTACTGGAAAAAACAGGTCTGGGCACAGTTTGGGGGTTTGGCCTGCATCGCTTTGTGAGATGAGCCTGTGCATGGGGACGGTCCCAGGCTATTTGGGGAGAAGATTTGCGCTCGCATCTGTGGGAGGTGGGGTTTCGTGTCCTGTGCCTGCTGTTCCTGCCCTGTGCATTGGAGAGCGCAACTGCTGAGATTTTGGGCGAGTAAATGTGTACTTTCAGTGTTAAAGCCAAAAAGATGAGGGGGCAGAATTTATTTATTTATTTA
>MTQE01002560.1:8977911-8998618 GCA_014337955.1 Aspidoscelis marmoratus | reverse complement strand
CTTGCTTGCTTGCTTGCTTGCTTGCTTGCTTGCTTGCTTACTTACTTAGTAAACTTATATCCCACCCTTCACCAAATGGTCCCAGGGCAGATTACAAAAAGAATAAAACATATCAAAAGAAAAAATAATTAAAAATACCACCCCCCTCCCTCCCTCCCTCCCTCCCACATCTACTCCCCTCCCAAACAGGACAGCACCCTGAGGAAGCTATTTAGATGGCAAAAGCCTGGTTGAAAAGATATGTTTTCACCAGGCGCCAAAAAGTATACAATGTAGGTGCCTGGAGAACCTCAAGAGGGAGGCTGTTCCAAAGTCTAAGGGCTACCACAACCATGTTCTTCCCTCGCCTAAGCGACTTCTTTCTCAGACTTTCAAAATGACATGGGAAACTGGCTTAATGTCCAAATAATGGAGGGAATTCCAAAATCACATGAGGACAGGAAGTCATGCTACAGACTAGGCTACCCATGCAAAAAGGGTAGAAGGGGTGAATGTGGAGATCAAAAGACCACAAGAGAGACAAAAAATAGTCTATGGGTGTTTTTCCACTGTCACTAGAAGTACCCATTTAATGGGTACTTCTAGTGACAGGGGAAAAACACCCTATATCAGCATGTCTACCTACAGTATCTGTTCTTTAATTACCTGAAAGAGGGGGAGATTTGGAAGAAGTTAATGAGGGGTATGTAGACAGGGAAACAGGGAAGTTCAGAGAAGAAGAACAAAATAAAGTCAGGCTGAAATTATTAGTTTTGTCAAGATAACTGTCTTGTCATAGCAAACGCTTCTTTCCAACAGCTCAAAAGTCAGCTCTTCATGTGGACATTACCAGATGGTAAATATCAAAATCAGATCATATATATTTTGCAGCCAAAGATGGAAAAGCTCTATATAGTCCATAAAAATAAGACCTGAAATTGATTGAGGCTCAGATTATGAGCTTCTAATTGCAACATTCAGAATTAAATTGAAGAAAGTAGGAAAAACCACTAGACCGTAGAAGTGTGACCTAAAAAATATCCCTTATGAATATGCAGTGAGATGATGAATAGATTTAAAAGATTAGATCTGGTGAAGTGCCTGAAGAACTATGGACAGAGGTTTGTGACATTATACAGGAGACAGCAATAAAAATATCTCAAAAAAAGGAGAGCAAGAAAGCAAAATGGTGACTGATGAGGAAAGAAAGCAAGGGGATAACAAGGAGAAAGTGAAAAATATACAAAGAAATGGGAGAAAACAATAGAATATAAAAGGCAATATATTTTTCAAGAAAATTGAAGATATCAAAGAAGGAGGAGTTGGCTTTTCTACCCTGTTTTTCTTACGCATTCAAAGGGACTCAAAGCAGCTGACAAAGCTTTCTATTCTTGTCCCCACAAAAGACACCATGGCTATGTTCCCATTCCCACTTTAAAGTGGTTTAAAAATGGTTTGGATCCTCTTCATCCCCACCCCCCAATCGTTTAAAGTAGCTTAGAAACGGTTTGGATCCTCTTCATCTCCATTCCCATACCGCACTCCTGTCACATGCTAGGAATGTTATGCTCAGGATTGTGCAAGATAGGATTCAGCAATATGTAAATTGAGATCTAAAGTGCAAGCTGGTTTTCAAAAAGGCAGAGGAACTAGAGATCAAATCACCATCATTAGGTGGATTATGAAAAAAGCAAGGGAGTTGCAAAATGTAAGTGATAATGTAACAGTCATATTGTATAGAGCCTTTTTTTGCACTAGGCCATTATATTTTAAGTGGGTTTTTATGACTGCAGATTTAATGACTACCATGCTCCCCTTTTCTTATTTCTCTTTGAACTTCCTTTTCACCAGCCTTCTTATTGTTGAAAGTTGCTTGTTTGAAAATAAAAATGACTATGTTGAAGTTACCTTAGAAGCTATCTTTTTCATAAATACAGAACTTTATTGAATTATGATCAGTCTTACTGATCAGCTCAACCGCGTTAACTTCTCTCACCAAATCCTGATTGCCACATAAAAGTCAGTCCAGAATTGTCTTACCCCTTGGTTGTTCCACAATCAATTGCTCCAGCATTTAGTCATTTAAAATATCTTAAGAATTTTATCTCTCTGTCATAGCTAGGGTGAACATTCCATGTGTGAGTAACTGAAGTCTCCCCTTTGAACAAAACTTCCATTTTCAAATGGCTCTCTGATTTCCTTCTCCATCTCTTTTCCTTCAGCATCTTTATTTGGGTGATGATAGCATAATCCCAGCATTAACTTATTCTTATGATTTGATATACCTACCCACAGTGTTTCTGTGGAATGACTTGTACCCTTCAGCAAGTCAAAATAATTTAACTCAATCTTATCCTTTAAATAGAAAGAAACACATTATCCTGTATGCCATTCCTTTTCTTTCCTATAGAGTTTGTAGCCATGGTAACTGTGTCCCACTGATTCTCTTTGGTCCACCAGGTTATAATTAGGCGCACTACATCTATGTTTTCTTCTGGACACTGCCATTCCAGTTCATCCTTTTAGTCTGGAAGCCAAGTTGTTCAGCACTGTCTGCACCTGCACAACTCTGTGTGCATGCCCTTTAGTCACTATGACCCATTTTGACAAACTGAGTCAATAAGATGGTTCACCGTGGGGTATGAGACGACAGCCAGATAATTGCTCCTCACACACCAGTCAGATGCAGCCTGAGAAACTGTAGAGAGGGTTGTGTATCCTAAAGAATGGATTTCTGTTTACAGATTAGCCCCCCAAATAACCACCTAAGGGTGTGTCACCATTCAAGAAATAAAGCTGGTTTTAAATCCAGATTAATTTAATCAGCATTGAGGTCTGTTTTTTCTTGGTCCCATTTATAGGGTGAGGGAAACCCCTCCCCCTCTCTTTGGTATCACACCCTGATTTTATGGGGCAGGAATCCAAACCCTGTAAGCCTGCCCCTGATTAAAAACCTTAGCTATGGAGAAGGGAGCAAATGGAAATGGCCATTTATGCATCCTGCCAGCAAGACAACTCCTCCAAGGACACAATGTTATTGGGAAGGCAGCATCCAGGGCAAACCGAGCCCTCTCTCTTTCAAATCAGAGGCTTCTTGCATTCACTATGTTACGCGGAAGGCAGCAGCTTTGCACAAAATCAGCTGAGTGAAAGAAAAGACATCCAGGGCAAACCGATCCCTCTCCCTTTCAGCTTTGAATGAGCTGCTCAGGACCAAGCGGGGGCTAAAAAAGATTCCCTCTGCTGGTTGTCAGATTCTGCCTGCTGTTGCAATGTAATGTATTTCTCAAAATTACAGTGGCAATCACAAAAGAGGAAATCTATGTTCAAAGATCCAACACATTTTTTTTATCTCCATACAGAAAAGACGAGGGGAACTCTAGCATGGCAGGGATGGAAAGGACAGGGGGCAGATCTTCCTGAGCAGGAAACCCCATCTTTTAAACTGCTGCCCCCACAATGATGGTAGGCACTGGCCAGAAGGATATTGGGGGGGAGCAGACCAAAAGGCAGATCTCCTCCCCAAATAGTCCCAAAGGGGAAAAAGTGCAGGTTAGCCAGCAAAAGGGAACTAAGACCTGTTTTATCGAGGGTTTCCCCCCCCCCTAGATTTTAGAGATTTAGTCCTCATAAAGTCTGGGAATAAAAATTTAAATGGGAACGGACAATTCCAAGAATGGACTGAATACAGATTTTTTTCTTGTATGGGACCATGGCCTAAGTGTCTCCTCCTGCACTGATCTGCTTAAATATTGAGACCTGCTGAGGAGATCTTGTCTGTAGTAAACCTCTATTGTTTATTTCTTTCTGAAAGGATTCCTTTTTTGAGGTAGCCCTTAAGCTTAGGAATGATCTCTCTTCTCAGAAATGTGACATGTATCACTGTTATACATCTTCCCAGCAAGTGGTGACACTATCCTCCTTTGCCTAGGCCTTGAGCTAAAGAGAAGTACACTATTCACTTTGCTGGCGATTCAAAGTTATAAATCCAAGAGACACTACATTGTCAACCTGTTTTAATGTTCAGGTTCAGGTTTTTGTTGCTGTTTATTTATTTATTTTGTTGCTGTTTGTTTACTGTTTGAGGATTTTCTAGTATTTTAATATGATTTGGGCATTTTAGCTATATTTGGATATATTAGAATATATTACTTAAACATAATGTATTAGACAATCAGTGAATTGACATTTGCACAAGCGTAAAAAAAAATCATCCTGTACATCCTTTTTTCGAGTTGTCTCCTGATCAAACCCCATGGATTCCCTTAACACCATCTTATATTTTGAAGGCTGCTTAAAGAATTGCAGAAACATTTCCATATACCCTTTCAGAATGCTTGTGTTTCTTCTGAAGGGCAAATTAGCTTTAGACAGCAAGTGAATCAGATGCAGCAAGCCCATCACACTGGCTGTCCTCATTTCTCTTGAATTTGAAGCTGTTTTCTTGCAGCTGAAAACATTTTACTTTAGGCTTCGCTCCTTCAGTGTTAGATCTAAAAATGGAACATGGTAGCTCCTGTAAATACAAGGCAGCATTTCTTAAATGGAATAAACTCTCCACTTTCTTCTGGGATGTCCATGCTATATTCTAGAGTAAATATCCAAAACTAGCAGAATAAGGAGGTGATATCTGGATGCATCTTTAGTTTGACTTTAGTATTGAAAAGAACAAGGGTAAATCTTCACAAAGGGTTTAAAGAGATACAAAGCACAAGATTCACCACCTGATGAATCCTGATGTTATATCACTTTTAAGTTGCTGAGATAAAGGCCGTTTCCACATTGTCTCAATGTGCCATTCAGAAACGCTATCAGCCCACTATCATAGAATAATGCAGGCCTCTCTCCTCCTGGCATCCTCCATCCACACAAGATGGAGCATAGAGCACCATAGGACACACAAAATGGCACCCTATCCCAAAGTATGAGTAAACCTCAGCGTGAGATCCGTTGGTGTGATAGGCATCTCTCCATCCCAGAACAGCAGGCCATGAGCAGAAGTGCATCATGGGATGCTGTTGTTTAGTTTGAAGAAAAGACTGGATGATGCCCACAGAAATTCCAAAGGCCCTGGTTTCCAAAGTCTCTAGTATCAGCTTCAAAGCCCTGTCTCCAGATATAGAGGCAATTGCCAAAGAGCCTAAGAACTGGACTTTAGAGTAACATCTGCACAGTCAAAGTGGACTATGCAAGTTGCTGTATGAAGTCTGCATGGCTACACAAATCCCAGCCCTGGGCTATGCCTTGTGGAAAATTAACAAAGCCATATGAAACTCAGAAAGGAACAAATTAAGGATGCCCACTACCTCTCCTGTTGTTTATCTTGACACTTGAGATATTGAATAGAGATGGAATGAAAGAATTCAGGGAATAAAGATTTAAAATATAAAAGATTTAAATAAAGATTTAGAAGAGCATCTGTGTTGACTTAATGATAACTCTGGATAATCTTTTAGAGGGAACAGATATTTTAATGGGGTAATTAAAAGAGTTTGGTTCATTGGCAGGTTTTCAGATTAATAATCAGAAAACAAAGATGTAAACAAAAATATGACAGCAGAAGTGTCAGTCAAAACCAGATTTCTCCATCAGTTCAAGCTTGAGGAATAAAGTAAAAAAATTAGTATTACTGTGACGAATATTAATTATATGCTGTTAAAATAATTATGTCAAGGTTTAGGCAGAAATCAAGAAAAATGTTTTAAGATGAGAAAAAAAATAAATTTGTCATTGTTTGAATGGTATCTCATTTGTCAAAACAGGTATTGTCTGAAACAGAAACATCATTCTAGGTTTAAAAAATTATAATAGAAATTCTTTCTAAACAATGACAAAAATCTCTATCAAAGTTTGTATAGCAAAGGGGGAAAAACACAAATTTATTATAAAATATTGCAGCTTTGGAGTGATTTCGGAGTCACTTCAAATCATTCCGAAGTTACTCCAAAGACCCTCCAAAGAGATCAGCAGAGACTTGGAAGCCCCTCCGAAGTCCCTTCGGAGCACCTCAGAAGTCTGCGCTGATCTCTTTGGAGAGACCAGTGGTGAGACTCCAAAGTCCCTCCGAAGCGATCAGCAAGAGACTTCGGAGTCTTGCCACCGGTCTCTCCAAAGAGATCAGCGCAGACTTTGGAGGTGCTCTGAAGGGACTCTGCAGTGGCTTCAAAGTCTCTGCCGATCTCTTCAGAGAGACATCGGAGGGGAGTCCATGTGGTCTGCGCTAATAGCGCACAGACCATGCTGACAGCTCTGGAGCCTCTCCAAAGTCCGTGACGATCGCTTCGGAGGGACTTCGGAGTCATTTCGAAATTATTTTGAAATGACTCCAAAATCACTCCGAAGCTGGGACTTCGGAGATCGCCCCCCCCATCCCCAGAGACACCTGGGGTGATGGACCGACCCCTTGGGGGTCGATCTGGATTCCCCACATGGGTGCAAAGGTGTTTCCATGGCAGGGGGGTTAGCACCCATTGCTAATGGGTGCTAAACCTCCCGTGGAAACACATTGGGTGCTTCCCTTAATCCGGATCTACTAGATCCGAATTAAGAAATGTGCCCATTCCTTAGATCTGGATCTTCTTAGATCTGGATCTAAGGGCTGCGGTGGAAAAACACCCCTAGTGTCAGCAATGCAGCTTCCTGTCTGACTGGAAGCAGCTGCTCTGGAAATTCAAAACTTCTGGTACTCCAATTTGGAGGGCCAGAAGGAGCTTCATATTTAAGGCAGAGCAAGAGGCATGTTTGGAGGCACCCTATATTTTGTAGCCTGTTGTTTAGTTTGGAGAAAAGATTGGATGATGCTAAGAATAAATTATTTATTGGATGGCGTAGCTATGTATGGAATTAAAAAAAGTTAATGTGGATTTTAAAAATAATTTTCTGTGACGTACCTTGTTGAGAATATGGGATAGGTATAAATCCATACCATGTTCTAAAACACCTTTATGGGTCTCAGCACAAGAAGCCTATTATAGATAGAAAAGAAATGCCAGGATTTGTTGAAGACTCAGGAAGGTGAATACAGAATTAAAGTAAGAGAAGAATTGGTAGCAGAGGGATATATCCTTCATTGGTTCTCATATTTGCAAGTACCTGAAAGATTTAAAATTGGTAAGAAAACTCACAGTATAGCACAAAACAAAATAGAATTTGAAGCGCAGTTGTGTACAGATGATGAACATTATTGCTAAAATGTATCTTCTGTTGAAATTTGAAATGGAAGAGCAGGTTAAATATTGTGTCATAAAATGGGTTCAAAATTCTGGTTATAATATACAAATGGATCAATAGGTAAACATGTGGTTGAAGAGACTGAAATTTCCGCTATAATCTAAAATATATATATATAAGATGATACTTTGTTGGCATAGGACATCAGAGAAATTAGCTAAAATGTATAAAGATGTGTGTATTGTTTGTTGGAACTGCAGGAAACAGAAAGGGATTTTTATCAGATATGATGAATATATGAAAAAGCTAACAAAAAACACCTTTGGACTAAGCTGATAACTTTTATGCAAAGGATTTTAAAAGCTAATTTACAGTTGTAGCCAGATTGTTTTCTTTCGGTTTTGATAGATCACTATTGGAGAAGAGTTACTGAAAATTATTACAGATTTTTATGTGTACAAGGATGGAAGAATTCAGAACTGCTCACTATAGTGAAACTGATAGACTTGGCAGAAACAGATAAACTGATGTGTTTGATTAGAGGATGAACACTAGAGTCATTTCCTAGACATTGAGAATCCCATATTGACTTCCGCAGAAAGAAAGAAAATGATATATTGACTTTGGGATTTGATTATTAGGTTTGAACTGCCAAAAGAAATGAAGCAATTGTATTATTTAGAGAGAGGTAAGAAAATAGATATATAATTAATCCTCAAAAGGCTGTTCAGAAGTTACTTTTTTGTTTACGTTCTTTTCTCTCTTTATCTTACTTTATTTCCTTTTTTATATTTTATTGTAACTTTTAATACATTTTTAAAATCTCTAAGTGAAACACAGGTTTTCTTACTTTTTCTTTTTCTCACTTTATCAATAAAGGAACACCTGCTCCCATATCAACCTGCCTGTGCTTTAAGATCAGGAGGCGAGGCCCACCACCCTCAGCAGCAAAAGGGGCAGGCACCCAGGAGAGGGCCTTCTCAGTGATGGCCACTGGGCTATGGAATAGTTTCCCCCCTTGAGGTGCATCAGTCACCTTCATTGTACACATTTAGGAAGGCAGCAAAGACGCACCTCTTTGTCCTGGCCTTTGGTTAAATGGGGATGCACTTTTCCCTTCCCACTTGCAGATACTATTGTTTTAGTACATACTGTTATGGTTTAAATAATGTTTGATTTTAAATGTTGTTACCTGCCTGGAGACCTCTGGGTAAAGGGCAGGAAAAAAATGTAAATAAATAAATAAATAAATTATTAAAAAATAAAGTACCCTTTAATACATTTTTTTAAAAAATCTCTAACTATAAGTGAAAGTGAAACACATGTTTTTTTCTTTTTCTTTTCTCTATCTTACTTCCCCCCTTTATATTTTATTTTAACTTTTTAATACATTTTAAAAACCTCTGTCAGTGAAAGTGAAACATGGGTTTTCTCTGCCAAAAAGGGAAGTACTGACCATTCCATGCCTCCTCCATCAGACTGAGGGGCAGGGGGTAATCATTCTGTATGGCCTTTGAGAAGATCCCCTAAGAAGAACACTCTTAACTGCCATCTACACAGTCATTCTTGTGCACCAGAGAAGAGAAAGAGTGGCTAGGACTGTGGGATTTCTCTGTCATAAATGTAGGTCAGACAAGCAGCAATCCCAGCCTTGAGTGTTTGCAGGGAAGAGGTAAGGAAAGAAAATTTATGTATCACAATTTACATTACAATACAATTATTTGATTGGTGATGAGAATACAGGGTGCACCCAGACACGTTAATACTTTGCAGCTGAATGCACAATTGCAATTGGAGCATCATACATGATGATCGGTGAATCATTGTCATGATGCATTATCCCATCACTACTGCATATTTACCTTAATCCTGGATTAAGGACACTCACTGCATAATATTAAGAAAATTCAAATCTTCCTGCCAGTCAGGGCAGGATGGCAAGAAGGGACAAACGACAGCAGGAGGACAGCTCAACTCTCATTGGCTGCCTCATCCCATGTGACTGCATATGCCAACTCAGCTCTCACAGCTTCTGAGGAGGAAGCTACAGAGCTGCATTTGATGTAGGAAAAGGGGTGGAATGCCAAGAGAAGGCTCAGGTTGATCTTGGAGAAAGCTGTTACCAAAGTGGTCCAAGGTGGAGATGGCCTGAAGATGACCTATAACAATCTAGGTGTGACCAGCAGTGGTACAACCTTAGATCAAATTAATGAATAGGCCTGTGTTAGACTTGTGTGACCAGAGCCCAAAACACCTTTCCTGAAGCTGCTGTGGACATTTTGGTTTCTTTTGAGTTAATTTTAATATACAAATAGGAATAATTGGTTGCAGGGATCACTTGTCAGGACAGCAATTCAAGTGCTTTGGAAGAGGTGATAACCATGTCATTAAACTACTATGGTTTCCATGTACTTTATGTAAACACTGATAAATAAATTTGCTTACCTGAAAGATTTAGCAGCTTGTTTCTGTTTGATCTGATTATCTGTTTGCCATGGCTTATCGACTGTATTTTTTATTTATTATTCAGATTTAGGAGGTAATACTTAGTATATAATGCAAGGTGGTCTTCTTGTCAGTCATAACAGAGTGTTAATTTGAATACTAAGTGGCATAATTAATCTAATTTTATTTCAAGGTTAACAAAATGAATTCCATTACAACTGAAAATAGAATTAATGGCATAGAATAAGACCAGCATAGCTGAATTTGTCAAAAGAATCCAAGAAACTGGTTGTCAGTTCCAATACATTCTGTTGCTCTAATGCAGTCATTTAAAAAAAAAAAACAGAAATGAAATTGTAAAAATAATCTATGGAATAATTAGCAGACCCATTTCAACTCTGAAAAACATCTTCTATTCTCATAATAACTGATGAGCCAAGTATAATTAATTTGTATCCTGATTGAAAATGCAGACATTCAGTTAAGTTTAGGATAATTTCCAAATTTAAAATTAAGAAAGGAAACATCTTGTGTCCTCATGGATCCCCTTTGTACATTTGCTTTTCCTGATTCATGCCAGCCAAATTTATACTTTACTTTGCTAACAGTACGCAGTAGAAAATGATGACAATTTTAAACTAAGTTAATAAACAAGTGCAGAATCATGTTCCACCTTCCTTCATTACCTCAGGATATTATCAGATGATTATATGGACACTAGATTAATTGAATTAGCATATTATGGGGTAACCTCCAAAGGAAGACTGTTTAAAGTCAGTCTCCCTCATGTTCCCCAGCAGTAGACTGACCCAGCACTCATACACATATAGCAGCAAGTGGTTGAGTCAGTCTACAGCTTGTGGGCGTCTGACCAAAAAGCCTTGGTAGGCATCTACGTTCCCAAACAAAATAGAGCTGGGAGCATGGTGACTGCATGCCATCCCACACCAAGGATGATCACATGTTACCACATTCATTTGTTGGCCAGCCTAAGTGTTGAATCAGCTCCTGGGAGCCCTTTTCTGTCGAGCTGTAAAATTTTGGGTATAGAATGTCAAAAAAAAAAAAAACACTCTGCAAAATTGTGGAAGCCTTGTCCACCTTCATTTGGATGATCAGCAGATTCTGGGCCAACCTACCTTCAGTCTTAGTAAGCTGCACCACTATGAAAATAGCCAAATTCTGGGACCATTTCCAGGACTTCATGTAATGACCCCAGCTGGAAATTCAACACCAAGGAATTTTCATTCCTCAGCACTCAATCTTGCAAAGACCAGGAGATGTGGACCCTGCAAAGAGTGCCACTACATTCTTGAGCAGAACTAAGCACCACAGACCAGACATGGACCCCTTATGTGCCTGTGAGGAAGTCACCTTAGGCTGATTTTGTGTGTATTTTTCAATTCAATGTTTGGGCACCATCAAGGAGGGACACCCATCTTTCCTTGAAAACCCCCAAATCCTTTTCGTTTGGGGATACAAAAAGCCTAAAGCAAGGAGAGGGATGAAACTTCCAAGCATGCCTCCCTGCACGGAGATGCATTTTGTGACTTGTGTAGTCAGGTGGGTGTACTGGATAGGGATGTGCATGAATGTTTTTTTGACATTCTATTCGAATTGAATACCCAAAAATGCAATTCAATTAGAATCTTTTAAATTCGAATTTAAGATTCGATTCATATTTACCAAATTTGAATTTATTCATTCAAATTTTTTATTCAAATCTGCACATATGAATGTCAACAACATTCATATGTGCATATACACATCTTCCCCACATCCGTACACATCCGTATGCATCCTGTAGTTATCCCGTATGCAACCCATTTTCGTCCAGTACGGATCTGTACAATTGCGTATGGATACAGGAAAGATGCAGATCTTCAAGTACACACCTGCACCGTGTACGAACATGCACACATATGAATGTCCAGATAATTTGAATGAATAGATCCAAAGTTCCAAATTCAATGTGAGTGTTTACATTTGAATTTTGGGACATTCTATTTGATTTTGAAGGTCAAAATTTGGCACATTCAATTGGATTTCGAATGCCTCCAAATATCCATGCACATCCCTAGTACTGGATGTCATGGTCCACCATTCCCTGGATGAGAAATGCCCACAAGTGTTGGATTATTTAATTTATGGTGTGCTTTGTGACACACTGTCACGTCCGGGGGGGGGGGATCTATATCCCATCCAGCTTGTTAGAGAATGAAAATGTGGGGTAACATTGCTCTGATCCCCTTTTTCAGCTGATTGTACTTAAGCAACTAAGAGGGAAGGAGGAAGGGGAAAAGAAGAGAATGAAATATTTATCCAAACATTATACCCACAAAGCTCTCTCTTCCAGAGGGAATTTTCTTGCTGTTTTCTGGGCAAAGAGTGAGCATAACAAGTATTCTCTTAGGCATATTTGAAGCAGGGCTTTGAGTTCATTATTCTATGATCTAGCTATAAGCCTTCTGTTGAGCAACAGGAACAGAGGAAGCTGCCTAGTATTCTATCACACTAGTAACTTACTTAGTTCATTACTGTGTGAAGAGATCACAAGCAGCTCCTCTGGGCTTCAGAAACGGACCTCTGTCATCCTTACATGAAGATTTCCGACGTTAAAACTGGCACCTTCTGTCTGCTGACCAAGTTCCTCAGCTCTGAAGCACAGCCCACATAGGAAAGAGTTTCCACACATTTGTGCCTGTGATGAAATATTCTGTTTATAGGGAAATTCAAAAGAGCCCTCTCCAAAGTACAATTTATTATTCCTTGAATAACACTAAGCTCCCTTGCCTATGGTTACTTCCTCATTCTTTGCATTCGTGGAAAATTCCTCAGATGAATTTTCAGATGACTTGGGTGCACGCAGGCACGCTTCATTGCCTTGAGTCTTTAGGTGATAGGATGCAACAGAGTTTCTAGACATGTCTGCTGTTTTTGCATTATTTTTCTATTTTCTGCATTGCAACCACACATGCATTGGACCAGGCAGACATCTGAACGGTACGCAGCAGATAATTCTACACCCAATATAATTTGTGTATAGGAGTGCTCTTTCCAACAGTTCATAAGTGATGAATTAGTTACAAGAAATTAAATTTGCTCTTAAAGTGTAGCTTATTAACAGATGTCCATGTCACTGCATGTCACCTGGCCCTACAACCATCCAGATCAGAAAGCCTATAGACTGCCGTTAGTGTGAATAAGCAGATGCCAGGCAAGAAAAGAGAATTAATTTGTTTGTTTCTTATTTCTTGTTAATTCTCACAAACAGAAGAATGACGATATTTTATTTTAGATCTAGTATTTCATTCATTCATTCATTTACATTCCTATCCTGCCCCATACCCGAAGGTCTCTGGGCAGGTAACAGATTAAAAACAAGATACACATTAAAACAAGATGCAGATTAAAAGCACTTTTTAAAAAATTCAACAAATTTAAAACAGTACACTGCATTAATAGTGACTGTAACTAGTATATAAAAGGATCCCCTACTAAATAGCCCACAACTCATTTAATCTAGCATCCTGTCTTACCCAGTGGCCCAGCAACTGCTTTTGGGCATCTCAAGCAGAAGACAAAGGCAAAACCTGCACCTGCCCTCAAATCCCTGTAAATGGATTGTAAAGGTATCCTCCCTGTCTCTCCAACCTGGAAGCATCAGTTCTAGTTGCCATTGATGTACATGTCTTCCTTGAATTTGTCTGACCCTTTCTTAAAGTCATCTAGGTTAGTTTTTGTTGTCACCACTGTTTTGATAATAAATTCCATAGACCAGCGCCCAACTGGGTGAAAGAAAATACTTCCCTTTTTTGGAGGTCACCTCTTAAAATGCTGTCTTTCAAGGCTGAAGAGGTCTAGATGTTGCAACCTTATTTCACAAGGTCATTCTAGTTGCCAATGTCTGCACATTTTCATGTTCCACAATAATTGTCCTGAAGTGTGGTGGTCAGAACTGTACACAAAAATTCAAATGTAGCCACACTATAGATATATGAAAAGGCACAATGACTCTTTACCTGGAACTGATGTTAAGCTGACTTGTGTGTGTGTGTGTTTTAAGATTGGTGTTTGCTAGCTTCTAGAATTTAGGCACAGAGCTTGATCTTAGAGAAAGATTATATATGTTTGCTAGAAGATCAGGAATTTTACATTTCAGTTCTTTAAGAACTCATGGATGAATGCCATCTGGTCTCAGCAATTTGTTAACATTTAGTTTATCAAAACACATGAGGACCTCCTCCCTGGCTACCCCTCTAACGAATTTAATTCTTCTCACTCCCTCTATGAGCTGTAGACATATGCCTTCTGTCTTTTTCAGTGAAAGCAGAAGAAAATAACGCTCTCTGTCCATTGTCATCTAATGTTCCAGCTGAGGTCCTGGTTGGATTCCAACTTCTGATGTACTTAAAGAAGTTTTTACTATTTCTTTTCATGTTTTTAGCAATCTGCTCTTCAAAATACTTCTAAACATTCCTGATTGCCGCCTTGGATCTTAGCACAATACCTATCCAAGTGTTTTCCGTCAGTTTTCTTTATTTTTGTCCTTAATTACAGTTGAGACAAATATTACAGCACATGCTCTCCCAGTAACAAACCCAGTAAACATCTCAATGCACTTTTAATAAAGCAAATACACTTGTACAATATTCTAAAATTTGAACCATTTGAAAGGCAATGTAAACCAAATTTATAGGCAGTGAGGTTTGAAGCATGGGTCCTGTCTACACATAGGAGATCAGGATAGTTCAACATGCTCTGGAATGTAGCATCCACACCCTGAATGATGCCTCTATTTCTGAGTGGCTCAGAAGTGTGCACAGCTGTCCTGATCACTGTTAGCTGCGCAGCAGTAAAAACTGCTTCACAACTCTCAGTATACTCCTAGGCACATTTGTATTATTTTCATATGCTTTGTAGTTGCACAGTCTTAGGACTGTCTGCACTTCGAGAGCCTCCAGGAAAGTTCAGGGATGGAGTCAGAGCTTGTAATGCGGATGGTGGCCACCTCTCTGATGGGATGCTATCCCATGACAATTAAGTGTGAAAAAAAACCATGATATTTGCTATGAGTCTGATGAAATGACTAATTATGGTATGATTTATTAGTCCGCAGAGGATTTGTGTGATAATTCTTTCTTTCTTTCTTTCTTTCAGATTAAAAAACCCAAAGCTTATATTTCTTTTTATGCATATGCTGCAAAATATAGGTACAGAAAGAGCAAACCACATTTGCTTTTTAGAAAGTGAACAAGGCTCACACTTCATAATGACTTATGATATAACCCTGTAAGCAATAAGCAGAGGTGTCCAAAAATGCTATAGGAAATTTAAAAAGTTAAAAGCTGATAATGATTAAAGGCAAATAGCTGCCAAATTTGTTGCATTTAGAAGTAGGAAGAAGCTTTAAGGCAACTGTTCTCTGAAAATCTGAGGATATTAAATTCATCATTTGTGCCACATGCTGTGATAAATTGAAGTATATTGCACACTTAGTGTGCTTTGTGTTCCAGAACTGAAGCACACATGAGAATAAACTCATCAGGAAAATACTGCACAGTCATTTTACTAGATTGTTTTTAAAATAAGTCACTGTCACAAGTTTGTCATAAGAATTTTGCCAGTATTAAACATTTGATATCAAAATGCTAAGTACCAATTTATTCATATCAGTAACTGGGATTTTATTCTTGACAAAATACATCATTTTAAGACTAAAATTAAGTAATATGGGTGAATTTTGCTATATAGCAATACTCAACACAGTGTTTAATACCCACTACTGCAAACATCCTCAACAGATAGTAACTGCAACCACTTCTCCATACAGCCCTGAATTTACCATTCAGTAATTTTGTAATCCAAATTCATAAGATTTGGATGAATTCAAAATTCTGAGTTGGAAGACTTTGTTTATAACAAAGTAACCACAAGCCAAAACCTGCCACTCAGACTAGTATGTCCTCAGGACCTCACCACCACAGTAAACAGGCTGAAGAAGAAACTGACCAGGGGTGAGAAGGAGTCAGCAAGATCCAGGGACACGAAACCAAGGACATCCAGGATGCTTTTGCTGCCATACCTTCCCATCTTGGAAGGCCAAGTAGGTCACAGAGCTTGCAGCATTTAGGTGCTGGGCCCCTCACTCTGTGTTTGGAGCTATTCTGTGAGCAGTCCCCAGCCCACAAAGATATGACAAGAAAGAACCAACCTCTTGTTGTGGCTAGCATTCCTGCAACACCTTTATAGCTTTCTGAAAGTGTTATGAGGGGCTAGTGTCTGCATGTCCCTGTTCCCTCATGATGTATTCAATGCAGAGGGACCACAGTCTCTCTCCTCCATTATACCACCATAAGTTTGAACAGCAGAGTAGGAGAAAAAAGCTCCTGGTGGCCTTCCTCAGATATCATCAAAGTCACAGGGCAATTTCCTCTGTTTGATAACCTCAAGCCTATCAAGACTGAAGCTAACAGAGATCTTGACAATGGGAAGCCTGGACTGCTATCAAGTTTACCACCAGGGATTCCCTAGCAGTAATTTCAATGAGTGAGATAGACTCAGCTACTAGTAGGATCATCAGTAGGAAATCTGTGGAAGCCATCTTGAAGACCAGGACAGCAGGCATCTGCAGACAGAATGCCACTGCTTTAAGGCCAGTGTCACAAATATAGCACTTTATGTGCAAGAAGGAGAGAGCACTATGTTTGTAACACCTGTTCCCTGTCATGCAGACATTGCCAAAATCACTTGTAGTTGCAATTGGCACATATGTGCAGCCCAGGCTGAAGAGGTACTTTTCCTCCTCCTCATGAAAGGAAAAGTTTTTAATTTTTTAACTTTTTTTTAACTTTTTAAAATTGTTTCTAATTTGACTTTTAATATATTTTAACTAACTCAGAGTGGCATATCTTAGGGGTGAATAATTGTAAATTAATCCTAATTCCACTGATATATTTAGTGTTATGTTTTACTTGTATTCCTTTTTTATTTTAGTTTTGTTTTAACTTTTTTTCTTACATTTTTCTTATAAGATATTGATACGGTCTTTTGACTAATTAATTAAGTAACTAACTAAGAATATAGCTTGGGACATAAAAATGAAAAACAAAGGAAACATTGGATTAGGTACATTCCCAAGTGAAGGTTATTCAAAGTACTTCCCTTTTCTTCACTCCCTATTACGCTTCATGGGAGATGCTTTTCCCTCTGCTTGCCATTGAAAGACACCATATTGTAGTGGGATCACTTCCATTTCTTTTCCCATTTATGGCCTATAGATCAGCACTGCAGCCTGAAATTCTCAAGGTGTTAAGTGAGCAGAATTGAAGTCAGATTGTTTCTAAAGGGATGAGAGGAGAACAAACCCAGGCAGAATAAGAACCATGACAGGAAAATCTCATCAAGAAAAAAGAAAGAAGAATGGCTGATTTATTGGGTCCCCATGGAAATCATGTGGGGAAAGGTTTAGACTAGCTGTGCACCTGCTTCAAAAAGCCATGTAAACCAAGTCTAGGGATTCAGTCTGTCAGTAATCTTTACATCACTTATTTCCTTACCAAAGGACCTGTTGCTATTAAATTACTCAAAGTGAGTCCTGTTTACAGAACTTTGGAAGGTATTCTTAGGCAGCCTCAGTCATCTGCTATTAATCAAAGGAGATTTGACTACACTGGAGCTGAAAGACTCAGGTCTGAATTGCCCTACCTGTACAAAAGCATTTGTCAGGCAAGGCCTATGCTACATAGCTTAGAGCAATTTATTCTTAAAAGTCTATGAATTGAATGGCCCTGACACAAATTTCTTTTCAGCCACCATTTTCGATCACTTTATATGAAATCTGTGTTTGCAAAACAAGTTTATTTCTGTATCATTCCTACCTGCAGTATATATTTTTATTTATATGGTCGGCACGTAAATACTTCTTTCCCATTCACCCATACAACTGGATGCAAATTAGTAAAGCAAAATAATTCAAAATTAAATTGAATTAGCATGAAATTATCATGAACAATAGTGGAAATACTAATTATATATACATAATACATGGTTCTTGTATGAATTTTAGGTTTGAGAGAGGTTAAATGTGGTTTTCATGAAATAGAAGCATTCCCTTTTAAAAAGAAGGTGATATTTATTTGATCTAGTATCACACCACAGAGTTTCCTGTGTGTTCCTGTTTCAGGACCATTTCTGAATCTTTGATGTTTTTTTCTCCTCTTCTTGATCTTAGCCAAACAGAGCACATCTGCTGAACTGAATAATGACACTTTCATAAAGCTATTTTCCTGAGGGAGACCAACAGTTCATGTTGACGTGCTGTGGTTATGAAATAAAAGTTGACATATCTTCAACTGTGGAAATAAAAGGCCTATAGGAAGGCCAGGTTATCGTCAGGTGACTGCTCCTCTGTATTCTGACCATCACTGATAGTTTTAACACAATTGCCTGCATGGGGATGATGAATGAAATTTTGATTGGAATTAATCAGCAAACCTGTCTCATTTTGTATCTACTTTCACAAGTGGCAAAATTGTATCTCTGTGTGAAGACATTGCTGGACAGGAACCCCTAGGTTTCTGCCATGGAATTTGTGAAGAGGCCCTTCAGTAACCATTCTTTGTAACTATGTAGTATTACTCCTACTTCTGTTATCTAAATACATAAAAATAGAAATAAAAAATACTTGGGCACAGTAGACTGGCTTACACAATTCAAATAAAATTGTGTTTCGGCTGTGGTTCTAACAACAGCAACATTCAACACAGATTCTAACAGTTTCAACACATCAACTCAGCTCAGAGACTTTAGGAAGGGAAAGCTGCTAATTAAAATTAAATATCCCAAGAAGCTGATGTGAGAATCTGGAGATGCTTTAATAAAATTATATCAGCACCTTGGAGAATTATTTTCCTTTTGCATTAGCTGAAACACAGAGCAAAAAAATAAAGCTTTCTGTCTGTGTGTGTCCCTCTCTTTGGCTGCATCTCTTGGGCTAGTCACAGCTTTCTTCTGACTTCTCATAGCCCCACTTACCTCACAGGGTGTCTGTTGTGAGGAGAAGAACAAAAAGCTTTGTCGGCCACTTTGAGTCCCCTTAAGTGGATGAGAAAACAGGTAGAGAAGTCAATTTTTCTTCTTTCTATCTGTCCCTTTCTCTCTCTCTCTCTCTCCTTTCAAATGAATTTTGAATCCTTGGTTGTGTTCAAAGGTCTCACTCCATGAGAAGTCTTGAGAGAGGAATTGACATCTGTGCAAGGTTGCCTGCCTTCTCACCCCAGTCTCACTCACTCTAGTCACAGAGATGCTAGACAAAATAATTAGACAAAAGTCTCAAAACAACTGTTTATCCCTTATGGCACATCTGCCAAATTCAGCCTGTTTACAGATGATACCATCCTTTCTCCCACTCTCCATTAATCTTATTAGAAACACTACATATGGAGCGAAATACTTTTAGCAAAATTTCTGAGCTGAACAACAATCTAGCTAAGTGAGAGATTCTATTTAAGAATGTTTCCCTGAGTCAGCAAAATAAAATTCATAAAAATATTAAGATAAAAATATCCAATAAACAAATCAAATATAGAGGTATTCTTCTCCCTAAAAAACTTAGCTGTGTTATTAAACCAAGTTGTGCTCCTACTTAATGCCAGACAAAATAAATCTAAAAAATTGAGATAAAATGCCCCTAAGATGAAAACACTGCCAAAATAATTATTTCCAATCAGTCCTAATTACTATTGTTCCTAGTATGTTAAAATTGTAAGAACTGATACTTTCCAAAAGAACTGATACTCTCCAAAAGCATATGATGGAGACCAACTACATCAGGGGTTTCCAAAACTATATTGATATTTTGATGCTTCTTAGAGTAAATTTCTAATGGTAATGCAGATGGACTCAGTGAAGCCATAGAAAGTATGTGAATTTGCTCCTCCGATTGAGGCAAACCTACTATCTGTCTCCTTAAAAAGGAATCAGTATTGCATTTTAAACCCTTTTTGTGTATCACATTAGTATCTTGACTAAAATAAAGGGATAAACATTTACTTTGACCTTCCCAATTATGCCAACAACACTTTTTCCTGTGCTACAGACAATCTTATCTAAAGCTTATTTCCAAAGGTTCATAAGAGGCAGGAATATGTATACTAAAAGATTTTTATGCTAGATGAACTCAACCTTAGACCAACTCAACCATCCTCAAAAGAAAGCATTGAATGAATATTTAGACTTCATAACTATGGTCGATCCCCACAGATATACATCTTCATGAACCAGCCAGTGGGGCATGAACTAGCCAGACTTGGTGGTTTGGACTATGAAAAGTTGTGGTCTGGAACAGTGCCATCTGCAAGATTACCCAGCCCAACTCTCTAAGCTCATTTGTATTTTGAGACTGGGCTCTGAGCTCTCCCAGAATAATACGCATTGGATATAAACAAATACGTACCAGATATGGGATATGTATTGGACATGTATTTATTCATAACAAATCCGACCTGAATCCAATCCATGCTATCAATCCATGTCAAATGTACTCTAGATCCATTGCAGATGTGACTGGTGCACCTCCCCAGTTTAACGAATGCCCAATCTATTCGTACAAATGTCCGGAAACATTCATATTCATACAAATGTCAATGTATGAATATTGTAACATTTGATCCATGTACAAATGTCCAAATTTGTACGAATAAAGAATGTTATGAATATTTGTGCACATCCCTAGTTCCTAGCTCTGGAGCTTCTAGGGAACCCATTTTGATGGTACCACCGAAGGGAATTTCACATTAGCACCAGTAATGAAGGTATGCCTTCAGCTGGCTCTGGTGGTCTACACCAGATCCCACTGGTCCTCTGGTAGAATAGCAAGGGGGGACAGGGCCCCAAAAGTCAACACTGTGGTGCAGACTGCTGAGGAGTTTGAGGGTCCATAGTCTGGACTAAAGGTAAGTAAAGAAAGGGTCCAAACTTCCATAACATTTTTGCAGAAATGATCACTATCTCCCTTTTGGGAAATGCACCTAGAATCAAACTTTTCAGACTCTGAATGATCCACTGTTGTTGTTGTTGTTGTTGTTGTTGTTGTTGTTGTTGTTGTTGTTGT
>MTQE01002560.1:8957819-8968439 GCA_014337955.1 Aspidoscelis marmoratus | reverse complement strand
GGTGGTGGGTGGGTCCAGTCTTCCCTTTCAGTCAATATGCATGTGTGGAGTTCATGAGGCTCCTCCCCTTCTTTCCTCAATTTATGTGTATGATTTCAAAGCAAGGATGGCCTGGGGATGACCTACAATGATATAGGTGTGACCAGCACTGGTACTACCCCATTTCAAATTAATGAGTAGACCATCCTGTCTTAGACTTGTGTGACCAGGGCGCATGTCAGAGGGTACTTTTTATACATCTGTATCTCTCCTGTCACAGTCTAGAGTGATGAGAACAGAAGGGGCAACTTACTTGTGGTGATTTCCCCATGGTGTGTTTCCCAGCAATAGTTTCCTACTGGGGCAATCTAGCTGCAGTGATTTCTGCCTGGGAGGATTTTGTTTCTTGCCTTTGAACACTTTGGGAATGAAAGGCACCAAGCAGAGTAACTTTTTTAAATTATTATTTAACAATTTACGTCCCACCTTTCATTGAAAGGTCCCAAGGTGCGCCATATTGATAAAAAGATAAAATATATAACAGTATTCTTAAAACAAATTTAAATATAATTCTTCCTTATTCCCTGGCAGGCCAATACCCAGAGGAAGCTAAACATAAAAGGCCCAGGTAAAGAGTAAAAGGCACTAAAAAAACCCTTGGTGAATCTCCAGAGGGAAGCTATTCCAGTCTGGGGCCCACCATGGAAAAGACCCTCTTGCATGTCACTGCCTGTTGCCCCTCTGAAAGAGGAAAAACTACAAGAAGGCCTTTCCTAAAATGGTTTTAGAAGCAACTAACCCCCTATTCACACGGCCAGTAGACTGGACCGGAGAAGGCTGTTACAGTGTGGATTAAGCAACCCATTTCAAGATGGGGATGGACTGCTCCTGGAGCAGAAGAAAGTTATCAGCACTGGGGCAAGCAGTTTGGTACCAGCCCACATACCAGCTCAGAGGCTCATGCCACCTTTGGATCCACCACATTTACCTGTTTCTGGTGTTCCTGAGTCAGACGGCATAACCACCACATGTGCTCATAGGAACCAGCATTCTGAGAACAACGCTAACATCTCGGGAATAAGTTTGAGCAAATCAGGAAAGAAATAATAGTGCAAAGTTCCAACTATATAAAACTTTTTAAATATGTCTTCCTGATATATGGGGATGTGTTGCAGAGGAATTTGTACAAACATCCTTTTCGCCATTCCTCGGTTCTTTTGCTGGAGTGGTAGATTATTCCAAGAAACAAGTTTGGTCTTTTCCGTGCATTTAGTGTCATTTGTCCCCTCAGTCCAAGCTTTTTTCCTCTCTGTCCTTTGCCAGGAGAGTATTAAATTTCCCCTTCTCTCTCTTTGACAGCAGCCCCCATTGCTTGGCTTTTGCGTTAAATTACTGTATTTTAACACTGGTGCAGAAACCATTCTTTGACAACTGAAAGCTTAAGGGGCTGAAAATTTTCTCTTCTACAAGTGACTATGGTATCAGCTTCTCAAAGCTGTTTTGGTGAAGCGTGTACAAACTGACCCAGGCCAAAGCAAGGTAGACTTAGCATTCTGCAAAAGAGGTAAAAAATCATTTACAAGGTGGCGGGGAGGGGGGGGGGAGGTAGTCTTAACACCTACAAGAAAAAATATAATACTCTTGAACAGTTTTCTCCTATTGACACAAATAACACGGAAAAGAACAACAGTTGATTGTGAGCTTGTTAGCACCACAACTTGGTAGATGAGTATTAAGGGCTTTTTAAAAAATCTCTTTGGGAAGTCCAAAGAGCTTTCTTTTCTGTTCCTTTCCTTGACAGTTGCCTTAAATTAGAAGCAAGAAGAAGATGGATCAGACTTTAGCAGTAGATCTCCGTATATTTTGCTGTTGGTCAGCAAAGGTTTCTTATTCCCAACAGGTGAATAACAGCAATTAACACTACAAGTCATGGGAAATCTCTGCCAAGACAGGCCTAATCGCTTCGCCTTCTGTCAGCCTGGAATCTGCCTTCAAATTACAAATGCTCTGTTATTCTAGTTACCTTAAATGTTAGGATGTCTTCAGTCTTAGTGTTTGTTCAGTGTAAATTCTGGGTATTTAAAGTCTGACATTTGCACACATTTGCTTTAGCGGGAACACAGGTGCAGTAAGTAACCATTGAAAACTCTTTCATTTTCATGTCCTCAGCCATAGATTAGATTTTCAGTCTCAACTAAATTTTAATACATAGCAATTAATGGGTTAAGATTACACAGGAGAAGAAGAGTTGGCTTTTCTACCCCACTTTTCTCACCCATTTAAGGGGACTCAAAGAGGCTGACAAAGCTTTCTGTTCTTCCCACAACAGACAGCCTGTGAGGTAAGTGGGGCTGTGAGAGCTCAGGAGAGAACTGTGACTAGCCCAAGATCATCTTGCTGGCTTCATGGAGGAGTGTGGAATCAAACCCAGTATTCCCAGATAAGAGTCCGGCTCCCTAACCACTAGACCAAACTGGCCCACACAGCATCACAAAGGAAGATGATGTACATGCTAAAATAGGTACAATCAGACAATGCTTTTTTCAGTCGTTCCTTTATTAAAAAGCATCCACCCACACAAAATGTTTTCCATGTGGTTATTGGAACATGCAGCTTAGAACCTACTTTATTTTGCCACACTCTGCAGTCTACATTCACCTCCAGGTCAGGCAATACTTACCCTGACTATGGGTGCTACTCACCCCTGATTGGCCACCTGGAGAGAAAGCCCCACCTCTTCACTTGTGTAGCTTCCCACTCAACCTGGCTTAAAGAGAGAGACACCTTCAGAGCTATGAAATCCTGAATGTTGGAGAGGCGACCTTTCTCAGCCTTCAAGATAGGATAAGACAAATGGAAGGGAGAAAGTCTTGTTACAGACACACTTCTTTGCTCTGGCCTTTAAAACCATGGCATGCATATGGACAACACAAACAACTTTGCACTGAACCTAGGCACAGGTACCAGTTTGTCGACCCTTAACTGGGTCATTTTGGGTTTCCATAATATGACTGAAGTGGTTTGGAATGCAAAAGACTAAATGTTTTCCTTACAAAATCATATATTTCATTTAAAAGGAAAGGTAGGGGAATCTCCATCCAGCTTCTCCTTGCTGTGTCAGGTTTCCTCATGCACAATTTCTGTCTTCCATATGGAACTATCTATGTATATGAGGCCTCACCTCTGTTCCAAAATGCTGCACCCCCAGATACAAGCTTGTCCACTGAGCAAAGCCAGGTTTTCTGCTTACACCCTTGCCTTCTTTAAAATGTCTAGTGACAGTGTGCACAGCGGAATTGGCAGGTCACCCTCACACACACACACCCCAGTTCTGCTGTGCAAGTCACCGTTGAGAATGCCTCATTCCACAACACTACAGATAATGAGCCAAGGAAACGTCAATCTACCTCAAGGATCAGCAGCTGCAAGGAAATTGCTTTCTCCCTCTTGTGGCAAAGAAGGACTCTGATACAATGTCTGGTTGTCTTGGAGTTGCCGGAGGAAAGGGAAAAACAAGTTGACTTCCCGTCACTTCCAAAACTAAGCAGGCTCAAAATTTATTTCCAGAGAAGGCTAGCCAATGCCTTGATATCTGTAGATTTGTTTATTTATTAAAGCAAAAGCTCCATGTGCTACATAAACCCTTCACAACATTTGGGATATTGCAGGATGTAGAGTAAATTAGTTTATTACACAGTTATTGATTGAAAGGGCAAAGAATTGCATCTCAGTCACACAGGAGTCTGTCAACATACCAAACATGATCCAATCAGTTTACTTGCCTGTTTTTCAAAGCAAGGTTGCATTCACACCAAAATTTTAATCCAGCTTCATCCCACTTTGAGAATGAAGGAACACACCTGCAGACTGAAAATTCAATCTTGGGTTAGATAATATGGAAAGAAGGCAGACTGACACTGAATTAAACCTTAGGTGTGAACACGGCACAAATGTCTCTGTTCCAAAGGAAATTATGAGTAGTTGTTCTCTTGGTCTCTGAAGACTTTGAAGACTCTTTTCCACCAAATATGGGTGTGTCCCCATCCCCAGGAGATTGGTGCTCACGTCAGTGGGAGGTGGGCTTTCATGTCCTGCACTTGGGGTTCCTGTCCTGTGCATTGGAGATCGCAACTGCTGAGATTTTAGGAGAGTAAATGTGTACTTTTGGTGTTAAAGCTGAAACGATGGGGGGTTCAAATAACCTTTGCTGCCCCAGGAGACTCTTTTATACAAGTATCCCACACCCCATTTCCTGATCGCCAAGGCTGGCAGGATAATGACTTGATTTTTCTCCATTTTTACATGGAAAATATTCCACCCCTGTTTCCCAATTGCCAAGGTGGGCATGATAATGGCTTGATTTTTCTCCATTTTAAGCTTGCCAGGTGTTCTAATGGTTCCCAGGTGGAGCGGAGGTGTGCAAACCTGCTCAACCGCTCACCTGCCGCTCGTAGCGGCTTTGGCTTTTAAAATTATTATTTTTTCCATTCAGTCCTGGCTTCTCTGTGCTGCTAAGGGGAGGGGTGTGTCGCATTTGCAGCAGGCGGCACAGGGGTGGGGTGACATCAATCCAGCTTCCAATGAGGAGAGAGGGGGCAGAGAGGAGATGGTGCTGCTCCCCCATGCGGGGGTTTGGTGTGTTATGCATGGGGATGGCTGACTCCGCACTCAGCCTGCACCCAGCCTGTCTTACCGGGAATGGCATAGGGATGGGCAACATTTGATCTCAGTCCCACACCCGGTCCAGTGTGTGCCCAATCAGACCCAAACAGCTTGCATGGGGACACAGCCTATGTGTTTGTGTTAAAAAATATAGTTAATAACAGTTAAAGCAACCTGGAATAGCAGTCTTTTGCATTGTTGCTAAGTTGCTCAGAGGTTTCCAGTATGGAAAAATCTTCTTATCCAAATGGGAAAATGGCAGGATGCTTCTCCCCAGAAGAGAGTGTTCACACATTTCCCTATATATTAATGCTGAGTTGCTATCCATCTACCTGTGTCTTTCATAAAAGAAAGATCTATCATAGTGTAAAGAGGAAGGAGGGAATTGAGTTTATTTCATTGGTGTTTGGAGCTTTGTCAGTTTTGGTGTCACCAGCAAAATAAAGAGATTATTATATCAGTACATTATTCTAATCTTGATTTATCACAATCCTGGTGGTCATCACCGGAAAACAACTAACTCCTTAGATAGGATGTTCTAATTACCCTTTGTAAAGGGGAACAAAGGCCTTTTCTGCATTTACCTCTCAGTGGTCACAGCTAGGGATATGCAAGAATATTTGAAACATTCAAAATTCAATCAAATTCGTTCAAATTCAAATATTTGAATTCGAATCAAATGTCTATACATTTGTTTTTTAACATTCGGATGAATTTGAATGTTTTGAGTCATTCATATAAATTATTCAGACATTCATATGTGTACAGATATGTATGCATTACATACATATCCATACTCATCTTTTTCGTATCTGTATGCATTTGTATGGATACATACGGGATGCCTACTGGATAAAAACAGGATGCATATAGATGCGTACAGACACATACGCATGTTGTCAACATTTGTATCTTCAAACATTAATCAAATATTCATACAAATAGATACAAATCTATTTGAATCAAATTCAAATTTGAATACATTCATTTTTTTCTCAATTTGTTTGAATTCAAACATTCAAATATTTGATTCAAATCAAATCACACCTAAAAATTGCATTCAGGCACACACCTAGTCAGAACCAGTGCGTCTAAACCACCTAGACCTGCTGGTTCTGATCACAGAAAGGCATAATTTGGAACAGTGTGTCTATGTGATGGCATTTTGCTCAGCCTCAAAGCAAGTGCAGGCTTCAAGACCAGGTTCCAAGCAGGTCAAAGGCTGGGAGTAAAATCTCCTAGTTTTGGAGCCTTTGCAGAATGCATTTCAGCAACATGTTTTGTCACACAACTGAAATGCATCTCCCCCCCCCCCGGGGCACATCACAGGAGTTGTCTTCTGCACACCTCCTGTGTTCTGGATGACAGCCTGCCAGTCCACCTGTAGACTCATTTATTCGAGACTAGCAGTATCCCAAATCAGAGCCTCCTTGACTGGGATTATGCTCTGTCTAATGCACATCCCAGCAGACCACAGGACCTCACAGATCCACACTAGCATGCAAACTGATGGGTCCCAGAAGACGACCTAGTTCTTGGTTAATGGTAAATGAAGAAAGGGCAAAAGATTCAGCATTAAGTGCACCTTAAAATTTAATTGTTGTTTCTATTTCTTTCATACCTACCAAAATATTTTACCCATCAAATCCCTTGAATTGTGAATGCAGACTTGGTTATCTTGCTTTACTTCATCTTCAGCTACTTGAGATCATGCTCTTACTATACAAGTTGTTTGGGTCCAGATAATAAACTATATTTGATAACTTAAGTAAAACCTCTCTCACATATGTACAATTAGCTCATATAAGGGTCTCCAGAGAAGCAAGAGCGTATCAGACAAAGGGTGCTTCTGCATCTGCCACCAGGAAACGGATTTAAGAAAATCTGTTTCCCAGTGATCCAGCCTCCCGAGGATCCGTCCGAAATAGGGACAGATCCTCAGAGGCCTCCTGCGTGTCCATATATGCACAGGGCAGCTGGATCCCCTGGGTGCTGCATGGAGGCTGCAGCACCCACTCCAAAGGGCATCCGGCCTGCCATGCTGCCGACACTGCCCCCGGAGCTGTGGGACTGGACATACAGCTGCCAGTCACTGGATGTTTCTGGCAGCACACAGCACATGGGGGAAGGGCGAAAAAGGCAGACTGGCCTACTACCGTCCTTCCCAAGATGGCAGCCACCAGCAAATCCGGCCCCTCGCCTCTCCTGGTGTGGAAGCGTCCTGCTTCCGACCAGATCGAGGTGAGAGGCTGGATGGAAGACCTAATTTTCGAAGTCTTTCTGGAGGCTGGATTCTTTGGCAACAAGACCCGATTAGGGTTGGATCTTGGGCAGCCACACAAAGAGTCCTGGGTCCAGCCTCCTGCGCGGAAGGTAAGTAATCTATGTGTCTCGTATGTGTCTTTATATGTGTTTTAAGGCCCTGTGCAGAAGCACCCTAAAAGTCTACAGCCAACCAAAGAGGATATATCTCTGACCCTTTAATGTTGTTTTAAAAGCAAGCTTCTCTCTAAAGATATTAAAGGCAAAAGGCTGAGCAATGATGATCAGCACATATTTAGAAGGCGTAGCCTTTTTCAGGGGTTTTGATCATCATTCCTATCGATCACCAAGTCAGCACACATTTAAATCTCATATTCAGATCTTTCTGCTCAATATGGTAAAAGACAGAAGCCTATCATGCCCAAATTCATAGAGGATAAGCCCAACCATAGGTTATACACTTTTTGCAATTAAAGTTCAGGATAAACACCTGTAGATGGCTCCAAGAATAGTTCCAGCAGTAACCGATGAGAATAGGCAAATGTTTTACTACTGAATATTTCAGGTCCACTGGGATAGTCAAACTCAACTGCAGGCCAAGGGAATATTTTTGGCTACTAGAACCAATTCAGAGAAAGGATTTCTAAGTCTAAGTTGAAATATGTCTGGCCAGTGTGAGGATAAGTCAACCACAACTACTTGAACATTTTAAATGGACCAATCTAAAGCAGCTGCTGGGCTACATATGCACAGCTGCACATTATATCTTACATTAAAGTAATTTTATTTTTATACTGATATCTAATACATTATATTCCCTAAAATTTTTGTCTGTATTGTATTCAAACTATTGTATTTCAGTCAATGTTTGTAGAATTCAAAATTGTAAGGACCAAAACAGACAGAAATTTTATTCTTTTAGATTCAGAAATTTTGTTTAACATCTCACTGTCATGTCTACATATACTTCGGTTACCCACAAAATTCTCATTTTCCATCTATAAGCAAAAGCATTGAGAAATTGTTAAGGATATTTATAATTTTTTCCCCGAATCTAATAGTGAGTAACTTCTAATGGACTGAAAAGTATACACATCCGACATTACAATAAAGTAAGAATAATTATCCTGTTTAGAAGACATTCCCAAAGAACCATATGTGTTTAGAAAGAATAATATCTCACTCAAACCACAAAAGCAATAATAGTGCCAATATTCATGGGATTATTGTAACAGAGTATTGTTTACACATCTCCAGTGATTGTGAAATTATCTGTGCTATCTATGTTGAGAAAACTAGATGTACTTTAAATGAAAGACAGAAAGAACATAAAACATGTAATATTGCTCTTACAAGGAACATAAAACCTTATTGGATCTGTGATAAGTATTTGCGCTTGAGTAATTTTACTGCTTTACTAACTCTGGAAATGGTTCACAATACAAAGATGCCTTCTCCATCAGTTTTTACATGGAGCAACTTCTAACACAAAAGTCTAGTAGAGAGTGCCACTCATATTCTCAAGGCATTCACTGAAGCTTCAGTGTACAGGCACTTATGAAAAAGCATGCCCAAGTGAACATGGTAGGCATTGCCATGTGAACCAGTTTCTACTGGAGAATTTAGCTTCCTGTTCACACAACTGGGATCTCAAAGTGAATGGGGTTGGTTTAACTAGCTGATAGTGGGTTCTGAAGGTAAAGAGAACAAAAGGAGGAGACCACACTTGTCTGGAGTATCCAATATAAAAGTTTTTTATTGAAAAAATATCAAGCAAATATTTTATCTTCATGAAAGGCAACTCAAGTCAGCACAAGAACGTAAGCTTGACACAGGATACAGCAGCAGTCTCCACAGGCAGGCTGAGCACACCTATAATTAACCTGTCACTCAAATGCTGCTTGTTATTTTTCAGTGGACTCAAAAACAGCCTGGCAGTTCAGGTGGACATTTTATTCTAGGAATTCTGCTCTCTCTGAAAGAAGGAAGATGGAGCAAGGGCAGCAGATAAGGCTACCTAGAGATTCTATTTTAACTGGGAGCTCTTTGGTGACTCCTTTTCCCATAGGTTTCAAACTATGCATCCTTTGGGGGGCACTAGAACTTAACAGGAGCTTGAAACATTCACAATATGAGCAGGGGGAATGACTTACACTGTCACCAATGAGAAGAGTTAAGTTTTGAGCTGTTCCAGGCTACAAAAGCAGCCATAAAAGAGCATCTTTTTCTATGCAGTTTTCTATGTTTTCTATGCAGTAGGGGTGCCTAAGACTCTGCAGTTCATCCATTTGCAAAGGATCTTTCTAGCACAAGATTCTGGGGTGCCCCATGGCTTGACTCCTGAAGGCAGATGGTGGCCATGGTCACCAGGTCTGGCTCACCACCCAGGTAGGGGAGAGAGCAGTGGGATCTCCTTGGGGCCTAGCACAATGGCTTTGACACAGACACCCCATGGCCTGGCCAAGGCAGCAGAGCACACATTGCTCAACGTCAGTGCCAGGCTTAGGAGGAAAATCTTGCCCTCTGCCTCATGTACTGGGTGTCCCTGAAAATGGGAGATTGTTTCTCCAGTTCAATCACCTGCACTGGGATGCATATCAAAAGATTTTGAGAGGTAGCACAAGCCTCCCTCAGCCAAAGCTTCAAAGACAACAGTAATTTAAAAGGGACAGAAATATTCCTCCAATTTGCCTTGGCTGAAAGGAAGGTGGGGAGAGGAGGTGATATTATTGTAACCCACCACAAAACCTTTGTGATAGAAAAATAAACAAACATGTTTTTTTTCTAGGGAAGTTGAAGAGAAAAACTGCATAGGGAACAAAATGGAGGTTGGAAGGCCAACTATACACAGTTTGGCAAAATTAAAGGCAAGGTTCCGATAGACTATGCCTCTCTCACACAGCCCCAACTATTCTGTTTTCAGGTTGTTGGTGATTATTATTAAAACTCCATGGCAGGAAAACTTAAAATGGAAAAAAAAATTCAATAGGAGTGGAAGTTGCTTAAGAAAGAGATTCTAAAATATCTGTGAACTTGCTAAAGCTATACTGTAGGATAACAGTTGTTAATGTTTTAACAGTTCCATGTAAAACATACATTGAACAAGAGTTTGAGGCCTATAAAGCAGAGTAGAGAAGCACATATTAGGCATGGGCACAAAATACCTTTTGAGTTTAAGTGTGACTTAGGGACTAAAGACAGAAACTGCATGGATTTTCCAGTTGTTGCTCAGAAGAGTTGGCTGTTTCCAATGGGTGAACTACTTCAGGTCATCTGTTCTCTATAGGCAGGGCCTAGGGCCCTCCACAGAGTTTGGATGATAAGGAACAAAGGATGTTGCCTATGTTCCAAACCATAACAGCTTTCGTTGCTTGGTGTAGTTTTACAAACATATTAAAATTTCCCCATCAGTGATTTTTTTTAAAAAAAAATTATTTTGTAAGAAAACCTTGAAACTTTTTGCTCTCATTAGTAGTTTTTCCTTCTTTTTCTAGTTGTTTTCTACTGTCCTCCCAAACCCAACAAACAGCTGATGTTTGGGGATTTTCCCTTATAAGCTAAGGATAATGGGGAAAGGAAGGCTTTAAATCCCTTTAGGTACACATAAAGGGTGTTTTTCCACTGTCAAAAAGTACCTATTTTTGCACCCATTTAGGACCTGTTTCGTTGTGAGCCGGATGATTCCATTTCCACCATGGCACCCATTTGGGACCCGAT
>MTQE01002560.1:8937598-8956270 GCA_014337955.1 Aspidoscelis marmoratus | reverse complement strand
AAAAAAAAAAAAAAAAAAGATAATTTGTAAATCCAACAGTGAGAATTCTTTTGATTCAAATACAGATAATCCATGTTTTGGGACACTGAATCCCCAGAAACTGCAGATTTGTCTGACCCTGTGGGAATTGCTAGCTTTGAAAACTAATTCAAAGCAATTTAAACGTTGAATGGGAACGTATCCAAGGGAGTTAAAAATGCTCTCTTCTGCCTTAGGAGTAGCAAAGATATCACTGCCCCTAAGATAAACAGAGGAGGGCCCTTATTTGAAGGGGGGATGAAATACATGGAACAATGAATTTCAAGATGCATAATATTTTGCACATCCTTAGTCTATGCAGTTTTACTGAACATAAATTTCAGGAAAAAAAATGAATAGCAAGCCATTGCACGAATTCCTTCTAGAAACAAACTTTGTTTCAAAGAAGAATGAAGGCAGGCATGGAGAAAGAGATGCCAAATGAATCGACAAGTTATAGAAACAGCAAAGGGACCCAAAATCAGACAGCTAAGATAAGTGGGGTGATGGAGAGAGCAAGGAAGTTTCAAGGGGTGATAGAATTCAGAATGGAGATTGAAGCAATACAAGGATGTATGCTGTCCCAATATCCGTCTAGCAAATGCAGCTGCTCCAGAGAAGAAATGGCAGGATTGGAAGATACAATGACAGGAGTTCAAATTGTGGGTTGAAATATTAACAATCTGAGGTACATAGACAACTACATATTAAGACCAAAGTAATGTCACTCTGTATGCTTGGGGAATTCGTAGCTGACAGTGCAGAATTGGGGGTGATAGAGAATCACATTTTCCTTAGGCTCCAGAACAAAGATGAACAGTAAGCTGGAGACTTTTTTAAAAATTGGATCTTTGGAGAAAGGTAATGGCAAGCTTACAGAACATTTTATGAAGGATAAAGGCATTTTACGCACAACAAAAATCAGAATCATTAAAGAAATATGTAAAGTAAAACTTGGAGAATCAGGGAAAAACCTCTAAAGCTGTGTTCAGACATAGCAAAAGGGATGCCTCAGAGGTGCCTCAGAGAGACAGTGAATGGCCCTCATGTTCCCAAGAGTTCTCTAATCCTCCTTTTCTAGCACAGAATGCTTAGGAGAATGAGAAGCAGATTCATGTGTGAACAATCCCACATCTAAGCCATCTCAGAGATGCTTTTTTCCCCCTGTGTCTAATCACACCCTCTTTTGTAAACTAAGAGACAAATACTGAAGATACCATGGATAATCAGCTGGTTCTAGACGATGTCAAACCTGGCTAGTCCCTTGCAAGGGTGACTAGAAAGCAGAAATACAAAAAATGGGTATAGGATACCAGTGGTCCACGGAACAGAAAAAAGGTTATGCTTGCCAAAGTTGAGAGAAGAGGAAGAAATCAGTTTAGATGGATTGACAAGATCAAGGACATTACTCAAATGTCCTTGAGAGAGCTGCAAAATCTTGTTGAAGATAAGTCAGGGTGACAGGCATTTGTCTGTACATCATCAAGAATCAAATCCAATTTGGTGGTGCTAACAGAGGCACAATTGCTAACAAATCAAATGAGGAGGAAAAATGGTAGGCAATAGAAGAAGCCATCAAAAAGGCCTGCAGCATATAGGAAGTGGAAGAAGGGACAGGCCACTAAGGAAGTGTACACCTGAGCTGATCAGGCAGGGAAAAATTACAACTTGGGAGCTTTCAATAGGCTATAGACGCTGAAAGCCATGAAAAAGGGAATGCAGTATCAAATGGGCTTTAATTTAGATGCAAAGAGATTCTACTTAGCGGTGCAGAAAGGTACCCCTTGGTGTCGCCTTCTCTCTGTAATACCTCCTCCACAACCCTTTCTGCACTGTGGTGCAGTAGATTCAGATCTGTAGATCCAGAATTTCCAAGATCTACAGATCCAGATCATGGGGAGGCAAGGGCCATATCCACACCATCTGCACTGAGCTGGATCAAACTTTACAGCTGCCCCCTCAGCCCCCACAGTTAGGAATGACAGTTCCAACCTGCAAGGGGCGGGTGGGGTGATGTTTGGCAGCATGCTATGGCATGCTGCACCCAAAACCTCTTCTGAGAATTCCAGATCATGGAGATGTGCCATCTATATGCCTCCATGATCCAGATTGAGGCCCTGAGGCCAGATTGTAGACCCCATTAATGGGATCTGCAGTAGATCTAGATTGGGGCTTCTTTCAATGTGGATCTAGCCCCAATCCATGTGGATGAATCACACCTATTTGGGGGGGGGAGGAGGTGGACCTCCACAATCCAGATCAACATGCAATGTGGATACAGAAGCCCTGGATCTGGATCAGACGCCCTCTGATCTGGATCAATGCCATTGTGTGAAAAGGGCCCATGTCTTACATCATTATGATGACAGGACCCTGAGGATTTGACATTGTCTCAAGGCTCTTCCAAGATTGTAACAATTTGTGAAAACTACTCTTTCCAAGGCCTTGTACCATCATACTTGCTAATCTAGCATAAATGGATAAATGGGCAATAGAGAAGACTACAACTTGTTGAAAGAAGTACTGAGTACTAACTCTGATCTGATAATGCTAGACCTCTGACTGAGTTCTAAACAACCCAAATTAACTTTGCTGCTGTTCCCAGGACCCCAAGGAGCAAGGTAAGACAAAACACACTATTGCTTCTCTTACCTAATGTTGACATTCTTCTGTCTTGAAAGACAATGGAATCTGAGCATGAAGGCATAGAAAACTTGAGTTTTCCCTCTCAGCCTCACCAGTGTGATCCAAAGGAACCTATACAGGACATTTGACATTGGTTGGCTCCATGAGCTCTTAGAGAGATGACCTGTGGTTTATCCAAACACCTCAGGGGCTCCTGTCTGGATTTTGTGTCAAGGTTTATTCCTCTGCCCTCTCCCTTCCCCAAGGCACTCACAAGGCAATGAGGCTATTTTGCCTATTGCCAGGAAGACCTACTGAGATTTTAAGGCAGAGCAGGGACTCATTTGGGACTGTTTCATTCTGTTATCCACTGCACCACTAGAGGGACTTATCTGTTCCCACCACAGTGTTTAATAGTGCTATTGCTGCTGGATCAAAGATACGCAGGAGGGAAATTTCCTTTTGTATTCCAGTCTGTGAGAGAAAATAATTCTGGGAATAAATACTATAGTATTTCATTCTGAATCACAGAATTATGGATACTGAAGACATCTTGCAAGAGTCTGAAAAGTACCTTCGGAGGCACCACTTGGGACCTTCCATTTGGCAGAAACATCAGCGTTTTTCAAACTTTTAAACAATAACAGCAGCAATACACTGTGGTTTATCTTAAGTGACTTTACACACAACTATGACTTGCCAGCTTGAAACAGCAATGCATTATCCATTACAGTTCTCAGCATAACCTAGAAATATCAAACTGCAAATAAATCCTGCAGACTCATATTTACCATGCGCTTTCTGATTGAAACCTTCATTATTTCAGAGACTTTTGCGAAAGGAGAAAAGGGAATTTGAAGATATTCACTGCACCTCTCAGGCAGGAAAGTAGACTGCGCAAATACCCTAGCATGATCCTGATCCCATGTAGGGCAGTTAAGAAATTAACAAACATCTCATTTTCTAAACCAGCATATTAGGAAGGGCATCCTTGGAAACTTGTACCCCTCCAAGTTTAGTAATGCAGGCCTCTAACAAAAATGTGTTTGTAGAAATCCATACTTATATATTTACTTCACATATACTGCTTTTCATTTTCAAAAAAATCTCTCAGCAATTTGCAAGAGTCAAAGATAAAAATGCAGAGAGAAGAAAAACAACAGTTAGAAGCACATTAAAAGCCAGGTGATCCAGGGGAGACACAAAGTTCCACACAGGAAATGTCTCCATAAAAAATAGATCTTTAATTGTTGTAATTAAATGAAAGCAGAGGGGAAGGCATTCTGCAAGGAAGGGGCCATCACTGAAAAGTCCTGATTGTGAGCCATCATGAGGTGACATTTTGTATTATGTGGAACCCACAGTAAAACTTCTCCAGTCCAGATTAGCTCAAGGCTCTTCCAAGGTTGTAACAGGTGAGGTGTTACCATGGTCCCACATTGTTTATGTCTTTATATGGCCTAGTAGCTAATTAATGACCAGTGCAATTGCTTAAGCACAGATATGAAGTGTACACAAGCAGGCACCTATGTAACAAATTGGCTACTACACCAGATGCAGCTTCCAGAGAACATAATAGGGTAGACCCACACAGAGTGTATTACGGAAGTTTAAACATAAGATCACCAAAGCATGGACAGCAATAGCCCAGCTATCCCTGTCCAAAACAGGTAGCTGGATATACTTACTGAAGTTGACAATAGGCACTCCTGGCTAGGAACGGGCATGAATTATTCATGCATTCAGAATCTGGATGAATATGCCTGGATTCCAAGATTCGTGGATGGATCGAATAGGGCCCTATTCATCACAAATAAGATAATCCAGTATCCGTAGAAGCTTCGGTAGAAGCTTCTGTAAGGAATGAACAAGGACAGTGTGTTTGCAAAAACATCAGAGACTGATAAGGATCCTTCAAAGGAGAAACTGGCCTGAGCCGGCCAATTTGAATTATATTGGACTGTTCTTATTTTGCCTTTACTGGGCATGTCAGAGAAATCTGATATGTATTTCTCCTCCTTACTTGGAAGGCGTTGCCGGGAATATTGTAATTTCCGGCCGGGTTAAGAATAAAAGGTTAGGCTAGAATGTGGGAAATTCGAAGTTTGTCTTGATGGGGTTTCTAAAAAGCAGGTTTCCTATGCTGCAGCATACAAATTAAAGGAAATCTTTTCTCTCTGACCTTTCTGTTTACTAAAAAACTAGTATGGGTAGCATTTGCTGATAGAGCAGCAACTCAAATAGAATGTGGAAAAATGGCTCTATGCACACCCTTACTCCTGGCCACAGAGGTCAGTTGCACCTCTATGTGCCGAGGTTACTCCAACAGCATTCCTAAATGATGTACATGTTCTTTCTGAAGGAATGCAATCCCATTTAGAACAGGCAAAGTCCCCAGTTCCTATATCTTGGTACTTCCTGCCCACAAATGTTCTGTCTAGTTAGGGTACAGCCTCAGATTATGGAAACTGAGTTTATGGAAACTTGTGATTCCATTTTATGGAAACACACGCATTAAAAACTGTGCATTACTGAAATACGTGTGCAAAATTACACATGATAATATTAAAAAAAAAGAGCAAAACAATGCAAACCAATGGGGCAAACTGAACTTTAAATTAGAATGATAAGAAACACTGTATGACACATAGGCTGTGTCTTCACGGCAACCTTATTTCACTTTCCCTAAACCAAAATAATAGAACCGGATGCAAACGCGAATTTGCCTGTTCCCATTACTTTCAGCTTAATCGCGTTCAATCTGGATTCTGAGGACGTATGTGACTCAAGGGGGGACTCCAGTGGCTACCTTTTAAAAGTTGCTTTTCGGGGCTGCCCTGTCCTCTTCCTCCTGGCGTGAATGTACCACCCATAACAGACCCCTTCACGGAACCTAGCTGGGTGGCTGCCTTGCCTGGATGAAGGAAAAACAGCACTAGCAGCCAGCGATTCTTTGCCCTCCTCTCCCCATTTCCCAGGGCACACAGCAGCAGCAGCAACTCAAACCCCCTTCACAGCCACAGCCTTTAAAACAGAACCTCCAGGGCTTTCCTTTCCTTTCCCTTTTTTAAAGGTCAGAACTTTCAAAGAGCTAGAATTGTGCAAAACTGCAACATTGTTATTAAAGTGTGAAGAGACTAGATTGCTACAGTGTAGCTTTAAGGACTGGATTTTTATAGTGGTTGTTTTGAGGGTGGATTTTTTCAATGAAATCACTATCTTTGGAAGCAAGCTATTGGGGGAGGGAAACCCTAAACATGGATTCTCATCCCTTAACACGGTATGGTCCCCACAGTAAAAAATGTAAAACGTTTCAAGCACACGATCCGGAGTGAGACCTGTTGAAACCAGGATTGAGATTCACCACGCTTTGGGGTGGTTTAACACGGAGAAAGTGTGTTGAGCCAAACTGCCGTGCGGACTCCGAGGATTGAAAACGTTTTGAATTTGAAATAAGGTTGCCGTGAAGACACGGCCATACTATGACAGATATCCCTCCCAAATCTCAAAGGAATATGAAGGCTACAGTAATTGCCAAAAGTTGCAGCAGTGGTAAGTTGATCTAATTCTCTGCAGGCCCTTCTGAACTTACCTGTGCATGTTTGGATCTGTGGATCCAGATCAGATAGGAGCTGTTCTAGATTGGCCCCCACACCGGCCCTGAAGCTCACTTGAGCTTTGGATCTCACCCTGATGGCCAGGAACAAATATACCTGGGCCTTGGAGGTTTCAGGGGATCCATTATGACAGTACTTTTATGTGCTTGACCTTGAGGTGCATCCAGGTCTACAAAACTAGTTTGTGGTGGAGAAAAAAAGAAAAAAGCCTGGGTTGCTTAAATCTCCCAGCTGAAGGTCTACCACCAACTCCTCTTTCTTTCTTGGAGGTCAAACCATTTTTGGCAACAAGCTGAAATTTGCAAGTATTATCCCTTGGTGGTTTCCTGACAGTGGTCTAAAACAACATGACTGTGGGATGGTGGACCAAAGTAGAATCAGAAGTTTGGGCAACCAGGGTATAAAAATACCCCACTAGTATAATTAAGGGATGACTAGTGACTCAGAAGATTATCATGATTCATGGAGAGCTTCATACAGGGAAAAGCAACACTGCAGAGTTCCACGGCTGCTCAGACTTTACAGGCCAGTTGGTGATCCCAGATACAGACTGGAAGCCAGCAAATATGGTCTAGCACAGGACAGATTAATCAAAGCATAGAATGACAGGTAGCAATTTGGCTGCCATTTTCTGTGCATTTTATAGAAAGCTGCATTGCAGCAAATTCACTGGATGGATGATTACAGCAAAATTCTGTTAGTAGTGCTTAAGATTAATCTACCTGTTTCAATTGTGGGAAGTAAATGTCTTTATAATGGTTCATAAAAGTGTCCACTTTCTAATCCAGCCTCCCCAATTCACTGTGTCATCGCCCTGTGTCCTTATGTTATGTTAACGTGTACAAAAGGACAAATATCAGTTCAGTAACAAAAGAGGAAAGGATCTTATGACTTTACCATAAGCTATTTTCTTTGATATCTATCTGTTTATGCTACACTATTGTTTAACTAATAAACACTGGATAGTTCCTGGGCTAATCCTGGATCTTCTTTTTGAACATTCATCAGTACACACCCACAGAAACATACACATACACGATAAAGAAACGAAAGGTGGTAAGAATGGTGCATGAGAAAATATCAAGGTCTTCTCATTCTTCATGGAGGATGTTGCAAGAAAGCAGTTTTAAAAGAAATATTCCCCCTATAGTCTTTCACTGAAGAAAGAAACTGGTCATCTCTAATCTGAGCTGACACCATATCCAGCCTTTTCCAGGCAGTACCTGCAGTGAAAGATAAGTATTCAGACATTGTCACTTTCTGCAAACATCTCTTGGTGTGCCATTGATTAAAAAAATCTGTCAGCAGGACGTGATTTTCATTCTATTGGGTATGCCAGCTCATATAAAATCTGCTTGACAGAGAAAGTGAGTTCCATGTTGCTGTACTTGCAAAATACCACTGGTTAATCATTATACTCTTCTTCCTTTAGTAAAGCGCCTTAGAAAATTTCATATTGGACCATGTTATAACAATAGGTAGAAATAAATCCCCAGTGAATCTGTCTCTTTTTTTTAAAATGAAATTCAAAAGTCAGGCTACACCAATTCCTTGGTCCAAGAGATTCCAAGCATGAAAGATGCTTTTCCTGCCTGGATCTTGGATCCCTAGATGTGTGATATGCACAGCAAACTTTTGTGTGGATATGCTATGATTCTCAAAAACCAAACTCCCAGCTATGGGTAAATAGCCACGGTGTTTTATGAATACCTTGTGAAAGACAAAGGCTAAGGAGGGAAACTCAGAAAGAAAATCCAGAGTGAAGCCTCTAAGGTAGCATCATTCATCATACATCATCCTTCCTGCAGCCAACCAAGCACCAAATGTGCCCATTCTCCTTTGCACCAAACCAGGGCAGCTCAGAATGTCCATAGCTTTCTGCCCAGACTCTGTACCTAGGGAAGTCATTACAGCAGGAGACAGCAGTTATGAGTTATTGGTGATTCACACACACAAACTGCATGGACCTGCTAGTGCATGCTAGTGCAGACTATGGAAGGCCCCAAGTGAGGCCTGCCATAGTCTGCATTAGCTTGTGGCCAGCAGAATAAGGCCAAGTACAGAAAGGGCCCAGGATTAGACTATATATTCACAGCAGGCACAGTGGATTTGGAAGAAAATTAAATTGTGGCACAGCCAGTGGTCCAACATGTGCCTAAGCCTGTATGAGCACCGTTGGTTGTCATCCAGTGACCCCTTTAAATTGGCTAGTTTGAAACTTGCAAGTGCCACATATTTAGGACTGATTGTTACACTGTCTCAGCAACAATGCAAAGCAAGCAAGAAAGTGAATACAAGAATAGTAGGACCACATAGTGTATCATCCAGTCTCAATGAGTCTTCCGACAGACTCATGTTGCTCATAGATGGATGGCACAGAGCAGCAATCAGGGAAGACAGGAGGAAAAGAAAAGAGCCCGTAATGACTGTGTTCAGAAGCTCCATGCTGTATAAGGACTGATTAACAACTACCTGTTTGCACTTTAAGAACGTTAAGAAGAGCCCTGCTGAATCAGGCCATCGCCCATCTAGTCTTGAGTCAGATTTCATCCTCCAGTGGTGGCATGAATAATATTCGCTTTATTGTATCTCTGCAAGTAGATAGATCTCTAATCAATGAGATAATATCCATTCATTTCATGTGAGGAAATGCAATAGAACAGTATGGTTCCTGTGTAACAAAAGAGGCTATTATTAGTGTCTGTCCAGCAGTTATCCACAATCAGCATTTAGCAAGACAGTTCATATTTCACAGCAGGAAATTCCTTGCTTAGTTTGTCAGGGTGGAAGAGCTTTTCTTGTATCTTCTGATGCAGGGCTGGTATATTCTTGGTGCATATCTAGAAGCTCAGAACGGTTTTGAGATCGGTGTTAACCAACATGCATTTCTTAAATTTGCTGTTCTCTCACATACTTTGCATATGAGTACCTCTTTTCCTCCTAAATGTGTGTTTGCCAACAGTGGGTCTCCTGAAGAAATCTGCCTTGCCAAAAGAATAACGTTAATAAGTTAGCTCATTTTTCATGTGTCTTAATGCTGCATTTTTATTGATGCTTATTTTCTATAGGAAGTGCAAACAGCAATGTTTGGCCCATTTGAGAAGTGGTATATAAATATATTAAAATATCTTTGCAGATTCTACACATGAGGCCAGGTTATATAGCTCTATAATACTATCATCAAACCTTTTCCTTTCCCCTCAAATACACAGACTATCCTAATTAATCAATACTAACTCATTCATTCAGTTATAGGGGTCTTTTAGTATTTTAATTTCATGCCAGGCACTTTTTCCTATAGAAAGCTGTAATCGAGGAAAAGCTTCCCTGTTCTTCATAGCCAGATCACCTCTTTCATGCCTACGTTCTCATAACAGCAAGCAATAGGTCTTAGTCTATACATGGAGATCAAATGTTATTTGCAAAATGTGACTAATGGATTGGAACAATCAAGATTATATCCATTGATATACAAAAGAAACTCAAAACTAAAGCTCAAAAAATGTCACTTTTAATGTACCTTTCTCCCTCTAATAGCTCATGTTAGTTACAATAAACTATCAAAAGATTGAAAAGGATATTCTCTCTAGTTATCTTTGTTCTGAAAGAGCCTAAGAGGTTATTGAATTAGATTTTCTACTTCAATCTGTGCTATAAAAGATATAAAGGAAACTCTTACATGAGAAAATAGCTAAAGCATTTCTACTCAAGGTCTGGTTGCTGTTCTCTACATTGTGTTAGCAAAAGGTCATTGCTGAATGAAACAAATGAAACTGTGGCAGTACCACAAAATAAGCCATCAGTACTTATAGCAATGCTTCCTTAAAGCTGCCTGCAGAGTTTGGAGACACTGACAATTGAAATAAAGATAGGATAGGATTCCGTCCTGGAATTCAGGATCTATACTACTGGGATCAAAGCTCTCAAAAGCAAAGCAATATGAAGAATACATTGAAAAATAGCTGGAGGAGATCTCATAATCCCTTTTACCTTTCCACCAGATGCCGTACTACCTAAATGTTTGATGGAGTTCTGGCAAACTCTCCTTATAAGCTGACAATATAAAATCCCATCACCTGTTTGTTAGGAATGCCCTCTTCTGTAAGGCAATGGGCAGCCAGAAGGAGGACAGCTCAGTTGATCAGTCATGCATAGAATGCACAATACTAAGATACCAGAGATCATAAAAATAAAAGTGGAGCCCTGCTGGATCAGACCACAACTCATCTAGTCCACAATCCTGTCTCACACAGTGGCCCACCAATTGCTTATGGACACCTCAAGCAGAAGACAAAGGCAAAACCTTCACCTGCTCTAAGTACCTGCAAATGGTCTTTAGAGGCAATCTACCTGCCTCTCCAACCTGGAGGCAGTACCTAGGCATCAATTCTAGCACCCATTGATACACCTGTCTGCCGTGAATTTATCTAACACTTTCTTAAATCTATCCAGGCTAGTTGCTGTCACCACCTCTTCCAGTAGTAAGGCCTACTAGTCACAGTGATTCTCCAGTCCTGGAGGATCAGTAACCATCCTGTCAAACTTTCTCCCCTTTAGTTCACCAAATATTGTGAGTGTGGTCTCTAACATTTTAAGAGTAATTAGGAAGCAGAGGCACAAAGAGGGCTACCCAGTGCTGGAGAAACATTCAGTGGAGGATTTCTTACAAACATGCCCCCTTTTTCCACACGTAGTCAAAGATCCAGATCTTCAAGATCTGGATCTTTGAGAAGGGGTCCTCCTGGAGATCTGGATGTTGAAGATGCCTGAAGACTCCATTGTGGACATCTTTAATCAGGTCCACAAGAAATCTGGATTCAAGGGCCTGAAGGACCCATTAAATCCAGATTTCCCCTGTCCTTGTGGGGACATTGCCTTGCAGATGTGGCCTTCAGTAGGGTCCAGGTGGGGACAGGGCCTTCCCAATGGGTACCAATCAGGTTCCTAATGGGGTCTTCGAAGAGTTCAAAGCGCTAGTGGAAAAAGGCCCCTGGTCTTCACATTCTAATATGATGGAAACAGGAAAAGAAGACGCTTGCAAGAAACTGGAAAGCTTTTCAGCACAGTGTTCAACCAGATAATCCAGATGTGCCTCTACATCTTCAAAGAAAAAAACCCAGCTTTTACTATTCTGCTCACCATGACAGCAAAGGCCCTTTCTGCATGGGACCTTATTTGGGATTATTTTCTAGAATAGGGACATTCCATCTGCATGTTTGAGTCTGCATCATCATGCAGATGGCAGGTCCCTATACCGGGATATAGTCTGGAATATGGCCAAGTGCAGGAAGGCCCAGGATCTATTGAAGTCAACACAGAATTGTTATATGTCAATTGTCTTGTATTTTAAAGCACCTTGGAAGCTGCTATGCCCTCCCCAACCCAGATAGCCAGAACTTGTCTATTTCCTACAAGAAAGGCAGTTTTTGTGGTGAAGGAACCTGTAGCAGTTGACACAAAGGCATCCAGTAAACCAGAAACACATAGAATTTACAAGGGGAAGTGTTGCTTTGTGCAATACAGCGTTCCTTTTATCTACTACCTGGGTGTGTTGCAGTCTTGATTGACTTGACAAACGGACTTGTGGACTTTTAACATAACAAACTACAGAAGGTAACATCAGCAAGTTTCCTCCCCTTAGGGCTCTTAGGTTTGGTATGTTTGACATTATACACTAAACATTGGCATGAATCCTACATGGGAGAGAAGCTAGTTCAGCTTACTATTCAGATGAGGAGAAAGTGCAGGGCAAGTGAGTGATTTTGAGAGGTAAGCTCTAAGGCCTATTGAAAGTCAACCGATTTACAGTGACTGAATATACCCTCTGAAGATTAAGAAAGCAAAGAGAAGGTTGCTTTCAGGAAGAGAGCCTTTTGATACCCCTTATTGCATTAAAGGTATTCATTTAGGGCATACAGTATAGATGTATCAATTTCTACCAGAACTGATATCTAGATCCTGCCTCCAGGTTAGAGATACAGGCAGGATGCCTCTAAAGGCCATTTGCAGAAAGTCAAGAGCAGGTAAAGGCTTTGCCTTTCTCTTCTGTTTGAGAATGCCTAGAAGCCCAGCATCCTGTCCGCTTTCCTGTCTCAAACATTCTGTGCTACAAAAGGTAAATTAGAGTAGGGTTGGGAACATGGCTGCAACACAGTCTTGTCTCTGACTGTGGTCATGCATTCACTTTAAACCTTCTTCAGCTCTGACTGCTCACAACTTTTTTATTTCTATCAGATTTATTTGTGGATTTTCCATTCAGGAAAGTCCAAAGGGAGGGTGGAAAGCTCCAAAATAAAATGGATAGAAATGAAAAGGTATGAGCAGTCAGACCTGAAGATGGACTGAAGGTCTGAGCAGGACCTAGGAGACTCGATAAACAGTTTCTCTGGCTTTCTTTCAGGGATTAGGGGTTTAAAAACAACCACAAAGGAGATGGTTTTAGGCATATTGGTGTTCCAGACCATTACAATCAAGGTAATGACTTTACCTGGGCACACCTGTTCATTTTTATGCTCTCCATCATGCATGAGGGAGCAAAGCTGTGTGCTACCATGTCATGTGATCATTTCATCCCAGAGCAGCATAAATTTTAGGGCATATTTCTCCTGGGACACCCCTCAAAGGATTTGCCTGTTCCAAATAATTCAGACTGGTGTTTTGCACAGAATGCTGGCATGTCCCCCAAAATGTGGGACAAATGGCAAAAAAAAAAAAAGCAGATGTGCCAGCTGTGTTGAAAATAAAGAAGATAAAAATTGAACGTAACAAACCACTATTCAACATATGCTGAATATGAGTAGTAGGTAGGTAGATATAGATCAGGCATCTTCAAACTACAGCCCATGGGCTACCTGCGGCCTGCCAAGGACATTTATCCAGCCTGCCCGTTGTTTTTGCTGCCACTGCCTGTCCTGCATAGGAATTTGTTCATAGTTTTTTAAAAAACAATATTCCCGCCCTCCAATGGTCTGAGGGACAGTGAACTGGCTCCCTTTTTTAAAAGTTTGAGGACCCCTGATAGAGATGATAGACATCAACACTCTGCCCATAGAACAATAAAAAGTAAGTAGAATACAGTATTTTATGATACTCAGCATTTTAGTGGCAAAATGAGATTCATGGACATAAAACCCATGTATCTCTGTGGAAATATTAAAATTAACAGCATGACCTGAATGTGTATTGTGCTTGAAGGCTGGTTCAGTCTTTCCATAGAATTCAAAGAGATTGCATTAGTCTTTGCCAACAAGGATACTTCAGATGTCACCATGCAAGCTTCTCTCTTAGCACCAAGCTGGGCTCATCCTTTCAAAATAACTTTGTTTCAATTCTGCATGGGCTGATTTTAAATTATGGACTAACCCTGAATTAGACTTGGAATCAAACCATGCAGAACTGAAACAAAGAAACAACAAAAGCATGAACCCCACTTTATGTCAGAGTATCTTAATTTAATGAAACACATTTAGATAAAATGAGTAATGCTAGTTTATGGTTCACGGCCTTGAAAAAGTGTTTATACCAAACTCTTCACGCTCCTCTATTACTGGAATTATGCACCTTTTATCCTATTTGTACATGCATAAAATCATTGACCCAAATCATTGTAAGACTTAACTAGACTATATACTCATTGGAAAAAGAAAGCTAGAGTACAAAAGGGAGAAGATACAATTCAATGTTATTCTGTACTGCAATCAGTACAAGTATTTTTTAGTACAATAGCTTTGTCCCACAGGCTGTTAACCACAATAACTTAGCACACAAGCAAATCATAATTACCAAATGATATTGGTTCTTTGCAATCCAGTCAGTGCTATTCAGCAACAGAGATCTTGAGGTAATAGCAAGACCCATGCCTTCTCTAGCTGACCTAAGGCAACTCTTCTGTGATGGAGATCAGCCCTCCTGCTGACCATCTTCTTGAGACCTATCACCTTGTCTTGAATCATCACAATGGAGGCTAATTGGGTTGCATTTTCACTTGAATTCCCCTTTGCCTCTCCTTAACTTCATACCTCATTCATATCTCTTCAGGCTATTGTAGTTCATACTCTTGCTGACAAATGGCACTGAGAAATACTGTGGTGATTGTGTTGTAGCACAAAATTGCTAGATTTGATATTTGAGTTATATCCTCACCTTTCTTTTCTTACAAAGTTTGATGAAATGGCATCCTTCTGCTATAGTATTCCTTTGTGGTTAAATGCTACATTGCAGCATTTTCTCTTAGAATCCACCTTGGAACAAAGACTGGTGTGTAAATTTTAATCATTGGTTCACCCAAAGCCATCTGGGACCAATGCAGTACTCCTTTCCATCATTCCTTGTTATACGCGTCTTCTTATGGCTCTTTCCAAGCTCCTTCAATTCTATATTTTGAAATTAATCTCAGCCTGTCAGCAATTAATCAGGGAACCCTTCGCTCATCTCTTGCTACATACAGGTTGCTGACAGTGCAAGCCTAATCTTTGAGATCTCACAGCGGTCACATATTTAAGACTAATGTAGCAGAAATAATCAGGTATCCAAATTCTGAAGAGATTTAGTACAGGCCTGTCAGGAAACATGAGCATATCCTAATTTTGGAAAACAAATCAACATGTAATAGAAGCCTTTAAAAAACAAACAAAAAAATCAAATATGGAGGGAAGGGGATTGAAAAGCCTCATTTCTACCTGCTTGAACCACAGTCCAGTGTGTTTCCTACTGTTGCACTGTACCACCTCTTAACCTGTAGAGGCAGCGACGGCAGCATTCATGGTGAATAATGGCAAAAGGAGCACTCACCCCAAAGTCTCAAATACCCTACCATGCAGCTAATTCTCGAAACAGACAACTACAAGATAAGAGTCCAGCACTCTAACCAGGAGACCAAACTAGCTCACAATGAGGGTTGTGGCTTCCTGGCCTTCCCCACTCCCAGACCTGGGGGTTCACCCTTTGGAACCTGTGGGATGAGGCAGTGCTTAGATACTACTCAAATTGCAGAGGATCAGGACATGATAGCAATTAGATGGCACATCTCCATGTAGCCCAATGGCAGGCCAAGCATCATTGTGCTTTCTTCTGTTACCTCCCAAGGACAGGAATTTTTCCCCTTCTTTTTATGGTGCTCTGACTTAGGAGTGTGGTGTACTTCCAGATGCAGTCCACACTTCAGAAAATATTTGTTGTCTGTTACTTAATTGGTATGGTTTTCACTGCATCTTATGGAGTTATAGGATGGAAGAGGAATGGATGTCCCTGAATCCATGGATACCAGATCCACAAATGGGAGATGCTGCTTCTAAAGGAGTGGAAGGACATTAGATCTAATCTCATCTAAGCCTTTGATTGTGGGGTTAGGACTTCACTGAGCATCACCAATTATTTTCTGGTTTGCTAAAAATATACGTCTCCTATTTCACACAGGGTGATTCTGCACAGTAAATGTAATAGGAGCCTCCCTTCCACACATTGGTTTGGTCTAGGAGAAGCCCCAGATAAGAAGGTCCTAAGAGGCCCACTGGTCCAGTAGACCGGCTGGTACAGTATCTCCTGGGCTGTAGTCATGCATTTACTTTACACCATCTTCAGACCGTCCCCTAACCACTCTGCTCACATCTTTTTTCCTGATCCAATTTATAAGTGGATTTCCCCTCCTCCATTCATATTTCCCTGAGTCCACTTTTTCACAGGTCTCAGTCCCTTTCTGAATGGCAAACCAGACTAAAAGGGGCTGGACTGTAACATGATGGGTGGAATCTGCCTTCCCTTCAACCCTGTGCTTGTACATGTGGGTGGTACACACTGAGGATGGCAGAACTCCTCCCCTCCCTGTTTCATTCCTGCCAAACAGTTTGTACCTTGCTTGCCACCATTCCTAGGATGGTCCCTTCTCCCATCTTGCCCTCCCAATTCCCCTTTGTTCCAATCACACACTGGCAGACTCTGTCCATCATTTTTTAAAAATATGAATCAATTTTGTGCTAGACTGGTAAAACAATGGATCATATTTTTTCATTTGATCTCTAGCAGTTTTGCAGAAAAGTTGGAATGATTTTTTAAAAAATAGCCAGAAAAGCACTGTTGGGAGGGGGAGCAAGGGAAAGATGAAGTAAGAGTATAAACGATACAGTTCTAAGGACAGTTCTAAGTATCTTCCATTTTTCTTTAGCAATGTGCAAAGGAAACAATGTTTCCTTTCAGAAAAAGTAGACTTTTACTGAAAAGCTGAACTGCTTCAGTAGCTTTAGAGAACGGCTGGGGGTGTGGAGGTCTGTGCTGGTGGGGGTATGCCTTGGCTACATCTTTCTGGGGAGAGTGTCTCCTCATCACAACAGTACCCTGTGCTACCATCAAGTTTGCCATTAGCACCACACAACTTCAAACACACCCCATTGCCACTGTTGACTGACAGAACTTTATCCTATCAGAATGCAGGTGGTGGTGATGCAATCAAAATGGGTAGAGAACTAAAACGTTACATAAAGGAGACTCAAGGTGATAACATAAAAGGTGTTAGCAAGGCAGCCCAAACTGAGGACGAACTGAAGACAATTATCGACTATGTCCACCCGCTGCAAAGGCTACAAGAACCCAGCAGCACCCAGCCCAATGCCCGAACGCCACCAGGGACGAGAGGAGGAGGGGGAATCAGCGTGTGGCTATTCCCACCTGCTGCAAGGACTACAAAAACCCAGCAGCACCCAGCCCAACACCCCAACACCATTATGGACAAGGGGAGGAGGGAGACTCAGTGCGCAACTAATTCCACCTACTGTAAGGACTACAAAAACTTATTAGCCAGCCATCCCACCTGTTTATAGGGTTTTTTTCCTTCTAATTATTATTATTACTTCATAATGTTTTAGTGGTTATAACATGTAATGTAATTTTGATGTATGTAAACTGCCTTGGCAAAGATTGTTTTCGATTTGAATTGTTGATTATTCTTATTTGCTGTATTTCTTTGATGTAATTGATTGAATTTGTATTGTACCTTGTTTTTCCATTTGTTGTAAACTGCCTTGAGCAAATTTTACGTTTGGAAAGGCGGTATATAAATAAGAATGGAATGGAATGGAATGGAATATCCAGATTAGCAGAATAAGATCCGCTGTTAGAGAAAAAAGTGCAGCTTACCTCTTGCAAAGCTACGACAGGCCATTTGGCCTCCAGCAGCCTTCCCATAGCTTTCTCAGAGGAAGTGGCAATACTTCCGTGGCACACGCAGTGAGCCACAAGTCACGTGGGATGGGGCAACCAAAGGGAGCTGAGCTGCAGCCTCAGCTCTCGTTCACTGTTCTTGCTGTCCTGTCCGGTTGGTGGGAAACTTCAAATTTACCTGGTACTGCAGAGCGAGTGCTCATTGTTCCGCAGTAGGAAAATCTGAAGTAGTGGCAAGTGTGACTCCCACACCCTGACTGCACATCAAAATGCACAGTATCTGAAAGTCTGGACATACCCTGGGATTAGGAACAAGCTGGCACAGGTTCATTCACTTTTTGTGAGTGTGAATAGAACAAGAAAGTGAGAATCTGTATGAACAGAATTCTTCAAAAACAATGAATAAATAAGTAAATAAATAAACCTATTGAAAAGTTTAAGTAAAAATGAATTCAAATATCCATCCCCTAAAATAGGTTAGACATGTAGCACTCGTATTCCCATCCCATCTCTGATCCACGTTTTCTAGCATAGAATGCTTATAAGGGAGAGGCAGACTGGTATATGAACAATCACATATGCAAAACATCTTTAAACTGGCCAGAGGGGCTTCTTTTTAGTGTGAGAACATCTTTAATTAGCAAAGTACATGTTAAAAAGAAAAGTATTCTATTAAACCATTGGCAATTTTTGAAGATTTTGGAAACTGCTCAGACTTTAGCCTTTTGCATTTTATCATCATTTGTTTGCACCGTCAACAACTTCTCAGCTCCCTAGTTCTCGCTGTGTCCCTGTATGTAACACATACGCACATGCATGCATGCAGTGATACCTCCGTCCATTGACAAAGGCCGCATTCCCACCCACAGCAAACTCGGAGCGAGATCAGATTACTCTGATCCAGAGTAATCCGGATTCAGCTGTGGGTTAGGGTTGGAGGCCAGGAACAGCACTGAGCATGCATCTGGCTGTTCCCAAACAGAACCCGCAGATGCGCACAAGCACACCTGCGAGCAGCGCAGTGCAGCAAGCCGCCGCCACCAGCCTCCTCCTCCTAACGTCCCCAAGCGAAGGAGGACAGCCGGCAGCCAGGGTGAGCAGAGTAAGTGAGTGAGGGGGTGAGGGGAGGGGAGGCCACCCCTCAGATGTGGTGGCATCAGGCACCAGGCAGGGGGAGAGGGGAAAAGAAGGAAGGCAGCCATGCACACACACCCCGCTGCTCACTCACTCATTCACCAGCTCTCTTCTTTCCTGGGGGGGG
>MTQE01002560.1:8904103-8919411 GCA_014337955.1 Aspidoscelis marmoratus | reverse complement strand
TGTTCCAGTCCCTTAATCATTCTGGTTGCCCTTTTCTGCACCTTTTCCAGGTCCACAGTATCCTTTTTGAGGTGTGATGATCAGAATTGCACAACAATATTCCAAATGTGGCCTCACCATAGATTAATAAAAAGGCAAAATGACACCTGATGACTTGTTTTCTATTCTATTCCTAATTATTCCCAGCATTGAATTAGCTTTTTTCGCTGCTGCTGCTGCGCACTGGGTTGACACTTTCATTGAACTGTCCACCAGAACTCCAAGATCCCTTTCCTGGTGTGTTGCAGAAAGCTCAGCCCCGATGTGCATTACTTTGCACTTATTGAAATTAAAGCACATTTGTTACTTGGTTGCCCACTCACCCAATGCTAAGAGATCCCTCTGGAGCTCTTGGCAATCTCTTTCAGTTTTTACTACCCTAAATAACTTAGTATCATCAGCAAACTTTGCCATTTTACTATGCACCCCTGTTTGCTTTTAACTCCTGGGGGATATTTTTCCATGGCAGTTAGATTAAAAATAAAAACCCTAGGTTTTCACAATTATCTATTAGAGTTTTGATAGATATGTGGAAGGGCCAGTTTGGGAATAAGCATACTTTTTTCCAGAATTATACTTCTAATTTCTTCCCCATTTGCTGTCCAAAATTTGTTAATAATCTGACAAGGCCACCACATATGATGGTAGTGACCTATTACTTTACAATGGTTCCACCACAAGGAGGAGAACTGAGGAGATCATACTATGGACTCAATTCTAATACTGACCCAATAGTCAGTTAAATCTATGTTATCTTGAGGATTTTAATGGGTACTTAATGACATTACTGGGTACTTAATGGGTACTTCTAGTGACAGTGGAAAAACACCCCTGGATTATGTTATTAGGCTATTCATAACCTAGAAAAACATGCTGGACAGCTATTTTCACCTCCACCCCCTCAGTGTCATAGGCACAATCATGCTCTAACCCCAGTGAGACTTGTAACAGAATTTGCACTTTGGCCACAATTTGGCTTTATTACCTGTAGGTCTGTGGAATACCAAGGTGCATTATGGGTTTCACAGCAATTTCAAGAGTATTGGAAGCTATCCTGTTGATAGCCCTGTTCGTCTCACACAGCAACACTTGAACATCAGCAGGAACACCATCTAAGCCAACAAGAAAATCTTCCGTAACATTTTGGAATTGTTCAGATTCCAGAAGTCTCTGTGGGCAGACCATTTCAATGAGTCCCCATCAGTGCAGAGATGTACTGCTGCTATAAGTCCAAATCTTACTCACACATGATCCTTCCATGACAAATCTCCAATGATCATCCATCTGCACTGACAAGAGGATATTTGTGCTTGGGTAATAGCTGTGCAAGTCCTGCTTCTTCAAGAAGGAAGGGTTGATGTCATATTTTCTTTGTAAGTTAACATCCCATGTCAAGAAAAGCTACCTTGGTGTATTTTGGATATTGAAGATTACATCTCTTACCATCTAGCATGGTCAAAAGTAAGACCGTGAGAGATTTAGCCCACAACACCAGAGGTTACCACATTGGATAACCTACAATGGGCAATTTTTAACTGTCAGTTTAACTATTTTTTTTAAAAAAAAAACTTGTTAATAGAGATTTCTGCTGCCATCATCTCCTGTGCTGAATGGCATATCATAGAAGCATCTGGCACTGATGATTCAAATGAAGAATGGCATATTGCCTTTGGCCTGGAAACTGTTGCTGTTTATACCACATCCTCTCTGCCCCAGAAGAAATGCCAAATGATTTTCTGAAAGTTGAAACAAAGTTGTTCCAGCCAGCTCCCTTGTTCTCTAAGGTCACTTCATTTGGCAGAAGAAAAACCAGCTGGAACTACATCTAGCAATTGCAGGGAGGAAAAGGTTTGAGCAGAACAAGCGTTTGGTTCAGACTTCCACTTATTCCTTTATTTCAGTGATGAGCAACAATTGACAAAGACAAACATACAAAACGGAACAGGAAAGGTTTGCGGGGAGAGTGTACCAAACAAAACAAGCAGACAAACATGTTGATGGAATAAACTGTGTCCCCATTCTGTAGCTTGTTGTCAACACCCTCTAGTTTTGAAACGAGACGGCCCTAACGGGCATCTTCATCCGTGATGCTAACACTCCTGTCCATTCATTTATTTTCATCTTTGCAGCACACTCTACCCAAGCTACAAGGTGCTGCTTCCCTTCCCAGCCTGCATCTCCATGGCATTTACTTGTCACCTTCTTTAAGGGGCTAAGCTGTCACATTTTCACTTTCAGAAGCATAAGCTGCCCTGCAAGTAGTGTGCTAGCCCAGTGAAGGGCAAGAAGGCTGATCTAGATACTCTTGAATGAAGACCATGCATACTTGACATGGAGATGTACCCTAGTTTCTACTACTGCTGATAGAGTGGCACTAGCAGGAAGCAGCAGTAGCTGCAAATCCTAAGGGTTCATCCAGATGTCACTTCTTTATTCCTCTATGGCTGAATCCCCAAAAGATTTGCCTCTCTAGTCTCCCTCTACTGTCACTGTATTCAAGCGGACTTTAAAAGTGCCCTGAACTTCCGGAATAAGCATCCGCATGAGGCTCAGCAAAATGCGCGTTTAAAACGCACCTTCCATCCCCACAGAAGCGTGTTTTCTTTCCCTGCATCTTTTTCTCCCCACCCCCTCTCTTGTTCAAAGGAAAAATAGCCAGATCTCTGTCCCCCGAAATGGCTTCCCATGCCAACAAAGGGAGTGATCTCTCGCTCATTCACTCTCAGCACTTACTTTCACTCTGTTCCCTGTTTGAAATGGCTTTGAAATGGCTTTGAAATGGCTTGAAATGGCTTGGCTGCAGCCATCGGCTGCGCGATCATGAGCTCACCCACTTCACACCTGACAACAATGTTGCAATTCTGAGCAATTCTGGCTCTTTGAAAGGAAGGGAAGCTGCAGCATTTCTGGGAGATGTGTGAATGCTTTATGGCTGTGTGTGCAGGCAGCAATCCCTGCCCCTTTTGCCACGGAGCATCCCCAAGGTAAATGTTGTAAGGAAAACCCACAACTTCCAGAAAGGGCAATGAAACTCTTCTTTAAAGGGCATGTATTTTATCACGGGTTTTCCTGCTTTTGTAGCGTTGGAAGCTCATTAAAAACCCTGGCATGGGGGTGCTCAGAGGCAAAAGAAGATTTTTAGCAGACTTTAAATTGCTTGGGGACAGGCCCTATATTTGGATATGCCAGAATACCAAGTACAGTGGACTAAATAAGTGACACGTGGATGCAGCCTAAGAATTGATGGTTGGCTGGGCTTCCTTCAAGAGTGTGTCCTTGGGAAGATCCTCAGGGATGCTGCTGATCCCCACAGTGATCAACTTTACTTTCTGACAATAAGAGTGGCAACAGCAATGGCAGAGATGCTGGTGATTAAGTAGGGGGGATTCCAACAAGTCACAGGAAGCAAGGTGCATTCTCTGATTGATCATGGCCTACTCTATTTATGGCTGTGTTGTCGTGCTGCTCACCTGATATGTCCTCTATTTAATCTAGAGCTGAGTCCATTAGAACAAACTTTTTGTTTTTCCTTGCATCATTTCATTCCCATTTTCAAGGCTGCTTTGGTTTATGAAAACTTTGCATTTCATATTGATTTCAGTAGAAAAATCATAATATACCTATTTTTTTCATATCAGGAGATGACTTTACAGAATGATAATAATTTCTTGCCTGCCAGCATTCAAATAAATAGATGTGCATGAAACTATTGAGGATTTTTAAAAGCCCAAAAAACATGAGGTGCACTGTCACTTTCCCCCCTCTTTTGTTAGCTTTGTGTGTACATGAAGTTCAAAAAAATGTAGATGTACCCTTTGGTGTGATTCCAGCCCCTTTATCATTGCTTCATATGTTTATAATTCCATTTTAAGTTGACCACAAAGCCTCACTGATTCACTTCAGATCAGCTTAAATACATAGTAATTACACAGTCCTAGCAGATTCATTTCATGTTGTTTCTTTCAGTCCTCCTTCTTTCAGCTACTATTGCAGCAACCACACAGGAATTTTAGGGTGCCTCCCTCAGCTGGCCCAGGAGCAAGACATCTATCCTCCACCAGTGCCTGAGCTGCTTTAACCATCCCAAGAGTTGCCTTACCTGAAAGCTAGATTCCACAACTCCTAGGTTGTTTGTTATTTCTGAGGCACCTCTTCTCGTCCTTTGTATAGTGTTAGAGGAGGAAGGAGGAAACTTACCAGCCCAATTTTCAGCAAGGCCATTTTCATTTCTTGGAAATGGCAAACTTCCATTTCCAATGTGGTGCACAAATGACTTGGCTGGAAATCTCACGGCTGTGGAACTTACGTTCTGCAGCTGCAAGACACCCAGGCAGTAAGGTGTGGCATGGCACGTGTTTGCTGCACTTCTTGCCTCATGAGTAATTTGTGCATACTTAGTGTCTGTCACTCTCTCACCTAGTTATATCCCACCTCCATGGGGATTCAAGCCGACAGATGTTTTTGCACTTACTGGGCTTGATCCAGAGCAGCTGATTCAGATCAAGAGAAGGTAGCCATGTATTTCCCAGAATGCTAAGGTCTGAGAGTGATATGCCGTGGTACAAATGTCTCCAGACTATTCTTCTGGACTTCATAATTGACATTTGAATTAGCATATGGATTGTAAGAACAAAGGAGGATCAGAAATCTCTGTATTATACCAGAATCAAAGATCCAAAGTATACTATTTTAAGACACAAGCCTCCATTCAAAAAGACCAGCAAGCAGATTGTGAAATGGTCTGCCATGCTCCAAAACAGGAGGCTTGGAGATCTGCATAAGATCAGGGCTGGGCCCAAGAGATAATCTCTTCAAGTCTGAATTGATAATGTCATTAGACACCTGGAGTGTTACAGCATTGACTGCGGAAACTGGTTTAACTCATTAATGACACCTTAAACGGCTTCCGCATTGGAGATACTTTCTAGCACCCTTTGCTAAAGATCCCCTACTTTGGGGCTGGTAGCTGGACTGAGCCAAATTTCCCCAAACAGACAAATGTCCAGAGCTGCCCTCTAATCTGGATCATGGACAGGAACGACACCATATGCACTGCAACAGCTGTTCTGGTATAACAGGAGCACCAGCCACAGGTCAGACAAATTTTGGAGCCAGCAGTTTCCAAAAGCTCCAATGACAAGTTGAAGTCTCTAGTCTCAGAGCCCGCATGGGACCCATTTCAGTGATGCACGTTTGCACTGCTGAAATTGGATACATCAGTAAATTGGAACACAGAGGTGCGCGCCTTCTGCATGTCTCCATTATTAGGATTGCCAGCTGCTCTAATGCAGGTGAAGCTGTTGAATCAGCCACCTCATCTGGATTATGGTCTGCCTGGTGCAGTGTGCTGATAAAGAAGCCCAGAAAGGAGCTATGGTTCCTACAGGTCTGGAATACAGGTAAGTGCAGAAAGTCCCTATGTTTTATTTTCCAGAAATTTGAAGACTATCAGCTCTTGGGCTAACATTCAATATGTTTTTACTGCTATGCTGCAAATATGCTGTGTGATAGCTAGCCATGCCAGCTCAACTACAAATCTAAACAAAAATGCTCAAAAGTATAAGTACGATAGCAAATTCCAAAAGAAATGGAATTAGGTTCCAAAATGATGTGCGCTTGACCACAGTAAGTTGATGAGGAAGCCATTCCAATTACCTGCCATTCCAGTGATCTTACCTGCTTAACTTCTTGCTGAGGACAATATGAAGTACAGGTAAGTGGCAAGATACCAGTTCTTATGGAAGGGGATACAAAAGGTCTAGAGGTATGCTGATTTATACTCCAATTTCTCAGGAAGGGTGAGGATCTATAGCCAAATGGCAAGAATGAAGGGGGGGGGGAGTTTCAAAACAAGACAGAGAACAAAAGACAGGCACTTTCAGGAGAGAATTAATTAGGAAACAACTACATAATCAATAGCAGGCTCCTCTCACAAAGATGGGCCTCGCATCAGAGAAGAAAAAAACATTCACTGCTTACTTGACATATGGTTAAGCTACTCCAAAACTACCAAGATCATGTGACAGTGATTCCTTATAAAGGTCAGGCACAAAGGAATGAAAATTTCCAGCCTGGGGGAATTAAAATTATGTATATTACTTCTACAAATTGTTATTCCTTCAAGTGTTTGTAACAAACTGTTTAAATTTCTCTCCACGTTTTCCTATCAAAGTTGTGCGATTATTTTATCTGCACAGAAGGAACAGATTCTTTTAAGAAAAACTGCACAGAAGGGGACTAGCCAGAATAAGGAATTTTGGAACCGTTTCTGAAAAGGAGTGTTCATAGGGTTAGTTGGTAGAAACTAGATCCAATCAATATGTAACTTGGAAGGACTCTTGAGCCAGTGCAAAGCTGAGAGAACAGAATGAAAATCTGGGGCCTAATAGATAAGAGGAGACAAATTAACTCTGATGGAACTCCTTACAGTATGTGGGGGAAAGCCAGATTGCAATCTGGTTGATTTTGCTCTATTCAGCAGATTTTAACACAGGAGGTTCAGTAGCAACACTCTCCAGGACTTGCTTGGACAATCTCAGAAAATAGTTTTGGTTCACTGTGCCTTTGTGGTCTACCAGCTAATTTCTCGCCATCCTTATGAAGGTTCTGGGATTGGTCATCAGGAAATTTGAAATGTATCTCAGCTCTATTTCTCCACACCATTCTAGTTGGAGAGGTTTTGAATGACCTGGAACAGTGCCAGGATGCAGTCATGGGCTGGATGATACACTGAGATTGAATCCTGATATGAAAGGGAAGCTCCTGCGAACTGGGAATTTCCTTACTCTAGATGGAGCAGTAATGCCTTAGAAGGAAAAGGTATGTAGTTTGGAAGTACAGTACTTCACATTTGGATCTCCATAATGTGGTGTGTGTCCTTGTACCTGTTCCAGAAGCTGCAGCCTCTACAAAATGCAGTGACCATGTTGTGGAACAAGACACTAACTTGCACACACATTATGTCTGTGCTTGTGAAAGCCACACCAGCTAGGACAGTTTCAAGGTAATATGCTTGTCATGAAAAGCCCAAAATAATTTCCTCACTATAGACCACCAAGACCTCCATAATCATCTGAAGAGGTCCTGTTGCAGGTACCATCAACTGCTAAATAGCCTCTTGCAATGATCTACTGCAGAGCCTTCTCTGAGATGGCACCCACACTGTAGAATGTTTTACCCTTGAATTTTCATGAGTTGCATTACAATAATTTTTAAAAATATGGAAATCATTTCCTAAAGTACAATATCTCATTTACAACACCAGTTCTAAAATCTGACCTAATATGAAATCTTTATATCTGAGAAAGAATATGTTCCTAAAACTTTACAGATCATGGAATGTAAGCTTATATTCCTAAGCACTGAAAATTTATTAAAACAGGAATATATTTAAACTTAATTGCAAACTGCTAATAACAGATACAATAGGCATTTTTAAAAAATGGCACAGATCAGAACTACCTTAGATATCATTCCTTCCAAATATTATATATGAAAATAGCAGATAAAATGTCATCAAAATGACAATTTAATATATTTACACAAATGGGGAGAAGGCATGGCATTAAATGTCAATAACCATATCAACAGACTAAAAAGAGAGGACTGAACATAAAATAGATAATGCTTTACATTTGTCTAACAAAATGATTGCTCTTAGTAGGCACTAAACTCCCTATAGATAAATTTAAAATATATCCCCATTTCCTAGGTTTTACAAAAAAACATATCAATATTAAGACAGAAATATATATATATTGGTATCCCCCTTTTTACAAGCATTTAGATGGTACCCCTTATAAAAGGATGATCAATATAGTCCAAAACAGGAAATGTACAATATTAATTATTTAAAACATTTGTAAACTCTGTGCCCAGACCAGGAGCTGAACAAAGGAATACATTTGATACATAAGCTGGTTCATGGTTCTGACATCAGCAGATACTCCATTTATTCCTCCTTTTTTTTAAAAAAAAAAAACAAGCCATTAAACCAATATTTAGCCCTGAATGCTCTACTGTGCAATCCAATACTTCTCCTAAAGGTAGAATGTTAACTATATATGAACTATTCCTGGACAAAACTATACCACATTATCAATAAAGACTTGGCTTGTTCTACTGTAGAATCAGGTTTAACACCTTGTTAATAAACTTTTATGGAACTTGGACACCATTACTATAATGTAAAAAGTTTATACAATAGATGAACATCAGTCTGGGACCTTTGACCTATTGGTCTGGTGTTATTTTTATACTAATGATTGGATATAGACTTGAAATCCAGATGTTATTATTATTATTAAAGTTTATTTTTTGAGCGCTATAAATGTACATAGCGCTGTACAGACTACAAAATTGAAGAACAGTACAGTAACAGGAAACAAAGAAAAGTTAAAATTACTAAAACAGTAAGATTGAAATAATACACAATATAATCATAAACGCATTAGAATAAACCAGATGAAGAAGAAGTTCAATCGTCGGGCCAAAGGCCATAGAGAATAAAAATGTTTTTAGTTGAGATTTAAAGGCTTGCAAGGAGGTTAAGGAGCGAAGATGGATGGGAAGACGGTTCTATAAATAAGGAGCGATAAGAGAGAAAGAACGGAGACGAGACCAGGCAATGGGGACCAGGGGTAAAGAGATGACAGGAATGAGAGGATCGTAGTGCACAGGAGGGAGTATGGATAGAAATTAGGGAGGAAAGGTAGGCGGGAGCCAAAGAATGAAGGGCTTTGAAGGTTAGGATTAAGATGTTCATTGGAGGTCAATACTGACGAGTACAGAACTTACTAGGGGATTTGCCTCTTCTCCAGTGCTCTTCTAGTTCTATTGTGTGTGCCACTGAGAACTGGATCATGCATTTAAAATAGTGGATAAGTTTGAACACATGTTTTCTGTCCTCTGATCAAATGGGCCAAACTGATGAAAAAGTGTGATAGTTTCTGTACTACTTAGGACACCTCTGAAATCAGAATTAGATCCATCCTCAAGGCTTCCAAAGATCTTTTATTCTGAAATACAATTTCTCAATGCTATATTAAAGCATGCAGTTTTGAACAAAGAGAAACAATTGCAGAAAGTCTGCTGAAGGCCAAATGCCATCTGCTCCTTTGCCCTTCTTAACCTCAAGCATCAAACTACAGCGGAGCTCCGCAGGTTTATATTCCAGACTGCTATTGGAATGGTTTCCTTTTTATTTTATTATCCTTTGAAAGGTAACCAAAAGCTATTAACCCTGCTTGCCTAATCCTAATGACTTGGATTCAACCCAGCTCCTACAGAAGAGGTGTCTAAATTACATGAAACATCCACCCAATTAGTAGTAATTGACACTCTACCTGGCATTTACATTAGAAAGCCCTAAGATTGAATGACACAGAAATTTAACCAGCCTGTAGCAGACAGACATTTTGCTTCCAGTAGCCGCGCCAGTTGGAGAACGAGAAAACTAACTCAAGAAGACAAGAAAACACTTTGACTGCTCAGCTAGACAAGTGAAGAACATAAACATCTTCAGGTTCATCCATACTAATTTATGTTTTTTTTCCAAAAGAAGCTACTATGTCATTTCCTTCTTCAACTATTCTCTCTTTTCAAAATCAGGCTATGGACCTTTCCTCACTTGGCCCTCTGGGATGGCTGTGCAGGCATTCACATGCCATGGAGCCACTTCCATCCCAGAGCTGCTCCCAGCATGCATGACCATCTCTGATTTTCAGAACCTGTGGAGTAGGGATGTGCACAGATGAGGGTTTTTTTGCATTCAATTTGTATCGGATCGAATGGAAGAAAATACGTATTCATTTGAATACATCCCCTTCGAACATGGTAGGATTCTATTTGATACGAATGTGTTCATACAAATTTGTATGAACATCTGATACGAATACATATGTATCCCGTAACATATCCGCTCTGAAAGGATCAAATCTGCCCTGAATCCACTTTGAATCCACTCTCAAACCATGTTGAATGCACTCTGGATCCATTGCAAATGTGACTGGTGCAGCCAGTTTCCCACCTCCCCTTTTCGCAAATTTTCCAAAGTTTTGTAAGAATGTTCCGAAACATTCATATGAATACGAATGCCAGTGAGCAAATGTCATAATATTCTATTCATATATGAATGTCCAAATTCATATGAATTCGTAGGAATATCGAATGTTACAGATATTCATGTACATCCCTACTTTGGAGTAGGAAAACCTGCAACACAGGTTTACTAAGAGCACCTGTGGTGCCCCTAGGAGAATCCTGCATGCAGCCTTCTCATTATTTCCGTTTCTGTGGTTAGGCAGCAGGCACTCCTGCATGGGAGAGTTTGCACTGGTAGGTCTGGGTGAAGTTTGGGATAGGGTTGATGCTTGCAGTGTGAATGCCAGCCTCTGTCCCTGGTCTTAACTGTTGCAAGATAGTATCCCACAGCAGATAATTGCAAAAAGCCCTTATTTTACATAGGAAGTTAATTTTAGATATTAGAATTGACTGGATTACTTTAGATTACGGATAGGGATCACATTCTTGGCAATTTAAAGAACAAAATTCTGCAGGTAGAAGATGTAGCAGAATAAAGAAGAGAATTGGCTACATCTCTCTTGCTGATATACCAAACTGTTAACCTGAAATGTTCTTTAAAACACAAGTTAACCTTCAAAAATGTCACACCCTTTCACCTGTGGCATGAAGTGGTAATCTGCCTCAAAAGCTCAAGAGTACTTCTCCTAATTCTGCTCGGTTTGTGAAACAGGAGATTTTCAAGGAACGAGCAAGATCTCCAGAAAAAAATGTGCCAGCGTTTGTCTCAGGCAGAAATGACAAGCTGCAAGAATAGTCTCAAGCAACTATAATAAAAAAGGATCCAGCTCTCCTATGTCACAACCATAAGACTGTCTTTATTAATAATGTTAAGGACATCTAACCGTTTCTGTGTACTGTACAAAAATGGCCCTATCAACAATAGCATAACCTGGAAAACAGGACCTAAAATAACTCAAAAGAACACAAGAATAAGGAAACAAAGGAAAATAAAGCAAACCCATGTGCAAATACCAGTTCTATTGTATCTTGAAGAAAAGTGTGTCTTAAAAAATAATCACAGAGCCAAATGGACTTTTATGTTGCAGGTGTTTTTTGGCTAAAATATTAAGCGGAAGATGAATGTCACACTACATACTTCACCTCTTGGACGTTTTCTGGGAAAAAATGCTTTCTGCATCTTTTCAAGCTCATTGGAGAGTCCAAGTTAGTTCTTTCAGTCTAAGCCTTTGTTGGCAAAGTCTATTGGAGACAAGAAGAATTACTTTTTGTTTTGACTACATGCAAGCCTTATTTGGCCAACTGCTGAAACTATTACAGAAAAATCACCTAATCTTCTTATGCCAGCCCTTTGGCTTTCCTAGTTCGTGCCAGGAGCTCATGCAATGTAAATAGGATTTAGAAGGTATGGTTCCTCACAATATTGTGTGCAATTTCCTCTCCTGCATTTCCTGCACCTGGTGGGAAATGAAGGACCTGCCAATTGGGAGGTAGATGGATGTGACAGAGCAGGGGAGAAGAGCTGGCACTGCCAAGAGTGTACATTCTGAACCTATCAGGAAGCCTAGATCACACTGCATGGTTAAAGAAGAAGGCAGATTGCTTTTACTACCATGAAGGCTGGAAACGGATGAAACAACTAATGTTCTGATTACTTTGCTGTGCCCAGATTCTTCTGGGCAGCATAGTAGCCTCCCTAATCTCCCTTGGTTGCAGGATAAATCAGTGAGGTCTATTTACACTTGATTTTATTCTGGAATATATCCTGGAATGCTAGTGCAGGCTACAGCAAGCTCCAGGTGAGACCTGCCAGCATCTGCATTAGCACATGGAGCACAAACCCTATCCTTAGATCTATTCCAGAATATGGCCAACTGTGAACAGACCCCCGACTCAAGTAGACTGGATCACCATGGCAACAATAGTACCAACATCTGCCCAAAGGTTTCCATGGCAATCGGGATGACCACCACACCCACTTGTGTTGCACTCAGAAGAGTACGAGAATGCTACTGACTAACTGTTCCTGGCTGAGCTGCAGACAACATTTTAGTTGTCCAGAGCTAATGAACACGAGGGCAGTCTTAGTGAGCCCTGGGAAGAAAGCGGCAGCTGTGCACAGATGGGCCTCCCCTACTAACAGACTTGGAACTAAGGCTCTTCCGCACTGAACCGAGAACCTGCAATCTTCATTCTGGTGGAGACCACAGCAGGCCTCAACCAAGACCTGTGGTAGTGTGTGGAGAACAGACTTCTATTCTGGAATATAACCCAGAATAAGGGCCAGCACACAAAGGGCCTGACCCCATGAAACATGTCGGGGGCTTACTTCCGGAGACTGCAAAAGTGAATGAACCAATGGCTCAGCTTCATTTCCATCCTTCCTCTTCCACTCAATCCAACTTCATGTTACTTGGGATTTAAAAACAACAACTTGCTACCACCTGTGTCACCTTGCTTAGAAGATCTGCCCGCCTATGAATTTAAATCCTAACAGAGGATTCTTCTTCACAAGTTTCTCTCTCAGAAGGAAGACCTAGGGCAAGGTGTTCTCGGTCTCAGAATATCGGGGGGGGAGAGGGGGGTTCGTGCCAGGGCTTCATTAGTGCCAGCAAGAAGGGGGGTCACCTGCACGCGCAGGTAGGGGATGCCTTGGCAAGGCATACCCGCAGCAGAAGAAAGAGACGACGTTTCTCATCCCCACAGCCGGGTGGAAAGGTGAGCGCGAGGCGGCACTCGCACATCTCTCCCCCCCCCCCAAAAAAAAGCTGAACGAAGGTGGAAAGCAGGATACACGGAAAACCAGCCAGTCCCATCGTCCACAAAGCCGGAAAGTTCCTCGGCAGGCGGCGCAGAATTCCTGCCGCCCCTCAGGCTCCCTCTGTCGCGCCAGGTGCGTCGGTCGGAAGCCGAGGGCGGGAAACGGGAAAGCGAAGCGCTCAGGTATCTCCTCCGTCAGACAGCCGCTTCCAGCCTCGCCGGTTAATGCCTGCAGCTGTGCGCAATCGGGGCGGGAAAGGAATGGGGAAGCCCCTCTCCGGTTTCGTTCTCCTCACCGGCGCAAAGGAACGGCGCTGAACGCTCCTTTCTACTCCGGCCCGCAGCACTGGCTGCCGCCTCGCTGCGCCCGAAAGCAGCGCTGGCGACGGCGCCCTACAGCTTCGCCCTGACCCCAGAGCATCAGTCAGCTGCGCACGCAAGTTCGCAACTCCGCTGACTGTTGTGGCCTGCTTGAGGACGCCTCCCTCCCTCCCTCCCTCCCTCCGTCCGTCCGTCCGTCCGTCCCTCCCTCCGTCCGTTCAGCACTCTTTCCTCCCCCTCTCCCCCTCCTCTCCCCCTCCTTCCTCCTTCCCCTCCCCCCTCCTCCTGTCCTCCTTCCCCTCCTCCTCCCCCCTTTTACCCCCTCCCACTCCCTCCTCCTCCTCCTCCACCCATCCTCTGCTGCTGCCCAAAGTGGACACGCAGGCTCTTAACTAGCCAGAGCTGTGGCAACCAGCTGCTCTACGTTGAAGGCGGTAGGGGAAACAAGAAGTTGCGAAGGTCTGCGAGTCCACATGAAGCGATGCTGTGCTGAAACACCAGGCTTTACGCTACTACACGGCAATTCCGGGTGGGGAAAAGGGGGGGGGCTCCTGCACCTTTAACAGCTGCCCAGAAGAGGTCATTGCAGCAGGTGCCGGTGGCATTACGCGTCTGCTGAAATTCCCGCCCTACCTATTCGAAGCTCCTCCACGCCAGTCCGGTTTCTGAAACGAGTACTCGCTGTCTGCCGGGACAAAGACTTTCTCCATCGGAACTAGAAGCGCTGCTCGCGGGAGTGACTAACCTTTTAGGGATTCTGCTTCTGGCCTCTGTAAGCCTTGGGGGTGATCTGAATGACGCTGCCAAGAGCAGGGGCTTCTTTTCTCCTGGATCAAGAAGCTGTGGGCATAGAAGCAAAACCCACATGGTGCTAATGGATGCCTCTTCAAACAGGTGTGAGAAGGGGATTATTAAAAGGGTGTGTCTTGGTGCGCATCCATTCCCCATCCCCATGCATTCAGCCAGGCACTCCTGCCTCTCCATAACTGAGTTTAGCTCATGGTCCTCTTTTCAATGTATGTAATTCTCCAGTTAAAGTTAAAAACTGAGTGTAGAGCTGGTCATCTGCAAAAAGAAGTAGATACAATTGAAGGCAGTCCTGGAAGAAGAGAAAAGCATAAGAAATGCCTCAGTGGATTGGACCTGTGGCCCATGCAGCAACCTGTTCTGAGAGCTGCACAGGGAAGCCCACCAGTAGGCCAGCTCTGCAGACTCTCACCTTCACCAACATGCCACATTCTTTTGTTGTGAGCCCTGCTGGATCAAGCCACAGCCCATCTAGTCCAGCATCCTGTCTCACATAGTGGCCCACCAATTGCTCATGGGCATCTCAAGCAGAGACAAGGGCAAAATTTCTCCTGCTCTCAAATCCCAGCAAATGGCCTTAGAGGCATCCGTTTGTGTCTCCAAACTGAAAGATGCAATATCTTGTGAGAGTTACCTAGAATGGTGGTTGTATGCCTACCAAGACATTGTCCAGTACATACAGGACACTTTAACCCAAAGAAACAAAGGCCATAACCTCACTGGGCTGGTAGACCAGCCCAAGGGACCTGCTAGTTGACTTCATCTGTGCCACATTGCAGAAAAAGAGCAATGTCTAGCAAACACCATGCCCCTTACTAGAGCACTCCGTTGGCACCAGAGAGTGGGCTATCGTGCAAAAAAAGCACTGTATCCACCTCCAACCTCTGACCGCTTGAAAGCAATCTGCAGACTGTTCTAATGAGTATATAAGACCATTGAACCATGTGTGGCCATGGTCTAGATACTTGGAAGCAGTGCTGAAAGTGTGCCACTTCTGGGCACCCAGGGAAAAAAGCCACTCTGGCTAGCAACTTTGAAGGCTAAGAACTTCTATTCCCAGCCTCCAAGGCCAGGACAGAACAGACCATCCAAAATGGAAATGAGTCTAAGAGCAGCCCCTTCTACCTTGGAATGGGTGGCTTAGAATGGGGTGCCACGGCATGGGATACCTCACACAATATGCAAATGGTCTCAGGGGCCAGCTGGATGAGTTCCGTTTTTCATGCTCAAAGCAACTTTTCCTCTAGTCCAGTGGTTCTCAACCTTCCTAATGCCGCGACCCATTAATATAGTTCCTCATGTTGTGGTGACCCCCAACCTAACCCTAACCCTCAACCATA
>MTQE01002560.1:8865892-8903942 GCA_014337955.1 Aspidoscelis marmoratus | reverse complement strand
CATTGTTACAAATTGAACATAATTAAAGCATAGTATTCACGTCAACCACAACTGAATATAAAAGTGTTGTTTCACCTCCAATACCGCTGCTTTCTACGCGGTAGCTGCTCTCTGCTGTATTTGTATGGGGTGTATGTGATGGGTTGGCGCGATGATGTCATCATGCCAGGTCCTCGTATGTGGGCGTATCTGCATGTGAGCAGACCTGCATGAAGACGGATAGAGGAGTGGTGTCTCGGTTCCTATGTGTTTTCCAATGATCTTAGATGACCCCTGTGAAAGAGTAGATCGACCCCCAAAGGGGTCATGGCCCACAGGTTGAGAACCACTGCTCTAGTCTCTACAGTACATAGTCTCAACATACCCTTCTCCTTCAGTTAGACATCCAGCTTGTTGTTCTCAGTGACAGAAAAAAGTTAGGCAAAAGAACCTCAATTGTTTTGCAACTGAGGCCTCCACATTGCTCTAAATTCCGCTTGTTCTAATAAATCAATGAGTTGTCCCTTGCCCCATGGTACACGGTAAAATGCACAAAAAAGACACAAGGGAGAAAACTAAGGCCTCTGATGTCATTCAAGGCATTAAGCTTTGGCTAAGAGTCTTAAAATGGAGTAAGGGAGGGGGGAGCAGACAGTTAAAGTAGGCCCTTTTCAGTTGTTTTATAGCTTTTAGACTGCAGTCTGGCCTTCTGCGACAAACATTATGCAAATACAACAATGAACTCTTATTCCATTCCACCTTCATCCCAGTAAAGTAACATCTGTTACAGCTGTTACCCAAAATGCATCACAATCCTTATAGAGCTTTTGCTGATAATCCAGCATAGGAATTCACAGCAGGAAGATTATAATATTAGACTTCGTACAGCCCTACCCCCCCCCAATGCTGTTGCGTTTTTTGTTTGTTTTTAAATCTTTCTTCGCACAAGTATCCTTTCTTACTGGAAATCTGAAGTATTTGTTGGCTGTTATGAAATAAAGAAATTTTAAAAACCCTAGGTGAATGTGAATACCAGATACTGTGTTCATCAATGTGGAACCTCCAGCAGTCCCCCAAAGCTTTCCATGATGCCAGCTGCACTTTGAGGTTCGTGGCTTAATTTATCTAGAAATAACTTGGGAATCTGACACCAGTTGGACCGTGGTCACGCCTCCACTTTAAACCTTCACTCCATTTTCAGATCTCACTGCTCACAGCCTTTCATTTCTATTTTACTTCTGGACTTAACATTCAGGACAGTCCAAATGGAGGGTGGAAAGTCCACAAATAAAATGGTTAGAAAGGAAAAGGTGTGAGCAGTCAGATCTAAGGATGGACTAAAGAAGGTTTAAAGTGAAGGTGTGGCCAAGGCATGGCAGAAAGATTTAAAAGTGCTTGCAAGAGGGAAAAGAGGGTAGTTATGGTTTCCTCATCTGTACACAGTTTTTAACACTCTTCCTTTATGTTATACTTTTGCTGCTGGGTGCCCTGGCCTTCATCCTGCTTCTCTTAAATTTAAGTACATTCTAACACATGAACACCTTAGTCATTTAACATTCGGTCTTTGCAATAAAAGAAACTTGACATCATAATAGTTCAATTCTGTACATTTGGTCTCTGCAATAAAAGAAACTTGACACGATGGTTATTCTGCTTTGTACATCTGCATAACCATTGACCCTTCATTTACTTCAGAGAAATCCTATTGATATTAACAAACTTACAAAAGTGTATGGACTGTAAATTTTAACCTTTATGGATTCCCAGATTTCATTAACTTGGAACCAGATTCAGTCATACTAATAGGTTATTAAATTATATTGCTCCACAACGTGATGCCATCAAGAATAAATGAATAACCCTTCTGTGGGATGATGTGCAGGTTAGTGCAAGGAAGGTTATGTAGTCCTTTTACTCAGGGAAGGTATCCAGCCAGCACATTTTATTAGTAGGATGACATTGAAATCTAAGTCCAGTATGAGGAGAATGCAGCATATCTCCCACACAGTTATTAGGAATCACTGTTGCAATAGTTTAAGAAATTTTGCAATTCATTGCTCTGAGGCAGAAACTGTACTTCTCAAAACTAAGTCTGTAAGTGGCAAAAAAAAAAGCTGTGAGGAGGAGAATTGAAGGACTGGACAGGTTTATCAAAATCCTGCTCATCATTCTGGGCTCATCATCCTCTGCTAGTGTGGACATAGTGCTGGACAAGAATGAATGTATGAATGCCTGAAAAATACATACCGCAGCAATGGCTTAAAATGCTTTGCACAGTTATTTCAGAAAATTCTACAGCTGCAAAGCAAGGGACTCTAATAATAATCCTGTAATGTTGAAGAGAAACTGATGATAAATTAGCAATGGCTTGTCTATAACCAAAAGCAGGGTCAAGTCAGTCAACCATCTGTAGTCATCCTCTCCTTTGTAGTACAATATAAATTCATGGAGGACAGGTGTATAAATGGATACTAGAAGAGATGCTTAGGTACTGCCTCCAGGTTGGAGAGACAGGCAGGATGTCTCCCAAGGTCATTTTCAGGGAGTCAGGAGCAGGTAAAGGTTTTGCCCAGAAGCCATTGGTGAGCCTCTATGTGAGACAGAATGCTGAACTAGGATAGGCTGTGGCCTGATCCAGCATGGGTCCTTTTATGTTCTTAAGCAACAGCTGCTTAAAGTATCTGCAGTTACTCAAGGCCCAACACTTCTGCCTTCATTTTTGTATGGTAACCATATGTTCAGGCAGTGATAGTTGAACAACATGGTGTCAAGACTGGCTTGGAAGCAAACCATTAAAAAACAATGAGTAGAATCTCACCCAAACTGCAGCTGAGCAGGATTCTGCTCAAGCCTCATTCCATTGGAGAGAGGGCAAAATGATTTTCATTAATCACTATGCTGCAGGCAAAGCTCTTACAAAAAAACTGTCTTTGGGTATACCGTAGGAAACATTACAAGAGAGATGAAATGGTTGCTCCAATGGTTGCAGTCCTTTCTGCAAATTTTAGGAGCCCTTGGCCATTTCCTTAAGGCACTAAGCAATCCTGGATAAGGCTGTCTGCATTTTAGACAGCCCATTCTGGCAAGCTCCAGCTTCAAAGGCTGGCCCTAGCCCTTGAGGACTATGAACAAAGGGTCCTGGCCTCCAGCATTTCCAGGCAGGCACTTTTTAGCAGCACACCAATTCTCAGCACTACTTCCAGTTGCACTTTCTTGTGCACCACCCAAAAGAGCCCCTCATTGTACTCTGGACTACAGAGTGTGCTTTCCACATGTTCTTAATTCTTTGAAATACAAAAACTGGTCCAGTTATTGGACAGCTTTAAAGAGGGCACCATTTTGGCATCCATGGCCTAATCCAATGTAGACTGGCTATTCCAAGGTGTGGGGCCTGCACTGTTGTGCACTATCAGGCAAATGGGAGGCCCTTGGATCCTTTTATGTTCTAAGATAAGTGGAGAAAGAGCTCTTTGTCCACAAAAGAAAAGGTATATCTGGTTCCACCTGAACAAGAATGAAGGAGGATACTATCAAATCTCATTGCAGGAAACCAGGAAAACAAACTAGTCCAAGGTGGATTTTCATGGTTACAACCACATATTCTATGTAAGAATCTTACCTTGACCACTTCTTGGGCAGTAAAGTATGTCCCTAGATGGTACAGGTTGGGACACACTGAAAATGTTTTTTAATAAATATAATCTTGCCTTTTGTGGTGTGATGGTGGTGATGATGATGATTTCAAATTTGAATATTTGAATAACCACATCAATGGGGATGTCCCAACCATCAACCTGCAGTGCATTTCTGCTGTTCCAGATATTTAGTGCTTTATGTTTTGCACATTCTAAAAAGTTCAACCTCCTTCCTTTTTGCATCCTCTAATTTAGTTGTTCTGTCTTTCAAACAGAGCCATGTCAAGTCTTCTTTTGCTTTTCCTTCACATAGATTCAGATATCTGGATACCAAATATGTGGATTTTACAAAAGGAAAAAACAATCCTAATTTGCAAAGGTGAAAGAAGTTATTGCAGTGATTGGTGAAAAAGTGCTTTGCCTGGTCTAAAGTTGACTAGTCACTCATAAGCCCCATGACCAGGAAAATCCAGTTTTCAACCAGGAGACCTCAGCAGCAATGTGAAGCAATATTTGAGGTGGATTTTGCATGGAAAACTGGATTGGAACAAAAAAGCACAGAGGAAAGATGACTCACTTTCAGAACAATAACTGGACCTAAGTCCGCATCCAGACAGAGGGAATATAGCATTGTTATGAAGCTACTATGGTGGGTTTGCCACATGTATCTATGGGAACCACAATATAGCTCCACTATATCCTTCCTAAAATGCATGAAAAACTATTGGAAGACCCAACACTGTTGGCAGATTTTCCAGCAATTCACTCACCCCCTGGATGAAGCTGCTTTCATGGTTCCATTCACCATGCATGCATGGAGGCCTGAAACAGATGGCCATGTATGCATGGTGGTGGTGGTAAGCACTTCTAGGTATTCAGCACTACCCAAATACTTGGAAGTACAGCACTGGGCAAGACTATCAAGTGATAATGGCAGAGGAACTATATTGCGCATTATTGCTTGCTAGTGGGATATCCAGGTGCCTTGTAGTGGCAACCTAAATGTGCGCAAATTCAAATAAACATTGAGAGGAGCCGATTCTGGCTCCAGGGTTGTCATAACTTCCTAGCCTTGTTGAAGCATGTCAGAGGAAACAAGGAAGCTCTGGGATTTGCAGTTCTGAGTTACGCTTGCCCACTCTCGTTCCAAATCCCATCGGATGCCAACAGCAGTGGAGCCAGGGCAGGGAAGCTCTCTGATGGTGAAAGCCTTAAATGTGTCTCCTCAGGGGTAAGGCTCATTTCATTCAGTGAGGTTTTCTCCTAGGTAAGTGAGCACAGGATTGCAGCCAAAAGGAAGTCTCAGAAGATTCTTGGGGATATTATACCCATTCATTTGCTTAATATAACATAATAGATAAGATCAATTGCCGGTATTCTTTAATTTCATGACAGACTCGGAATATATGAATATGATCTGCATATGCTTATCCACAGCTCTAGCAATTATCATAAAAGAGATTATTAAAAAGCTTTACTTTATATGAGGTTAAGTACCACTGGTATAATGTTTTATAAAAATTCTCCTTCAGATTTATTGCAGTTGAATTTTGCTCTACGTTCTCACCCAACAAAAGTTATATTTTATCCAGAACAGTAATCTTTTCTCCATTTTTTCTGATATGGCTATGAATCTTAAGAATGAGCTTTATTCTGTATGCATTTCGCATTTCTCACTCTTTAGCCCTGCTTTCACCACCACAAAAACCTTCTGACCATTTCAGTGATGTGCCATGTTTTGTAGTTAAAGCTACCAGCACAAGTCTTGTAAAATATTGACAACCTTAAGAGACACAGGTCAAACTGCATAAAGCTTTTTCAAAGGTAATAGTACAGGCCTTATGAACCCCCCAAAATTTTTAGTTACAGTCATTTACATCTATTCCCTAATCCTACCAGCAATGTAGGATGACCTATGTCAAGACAGGTTCATAGGAAATAGTTTGGTCTTGTGGTTATTACAGTGACAGACTCATATCTTGTAGTCACCGGGTTTGATTCCGCACTCCTCCATGGAGCCAGCTGGGTGACCTTGGGCTAGTCACAGCTCTTTCTAAGCTCTCACAGCCCCACCTACCTCACAGGGTGTTCTGTTGTTGGGAGAAGAATAGAAAGCTTTCTCAGCTGCTTTGAGTCCCCTTAAATGGGTGAAAAAAGTGGGGTAAAAAGCTAATTTCCCCTTCTTCCCCTTCTTCTTCTTCTTCTTCCCTTGAACCTTCCAGCAGCCCTTGAAACCACACGCTATGGTATCCTTCTGCAAAGTCTTTCTGAGGTTGTGATCTGATGGCCCTATTACCGTGGCAGGAATACGACACATGACCCAAGGATCACATGCACATGTATTTCTGTCACCAATTCTCTGCTATGGCCCAGAGAGGGGACATTACGGTATTCTGCATGCTCAGAGCGCCTCAGCATCACTTCCTTCCTGCTGTGCCAGATTGGGCATCGTGCAATGCCTATCACTGGCACACCTACCAAGCAACTTATTGAAATGGACGGCTGTTTGAAATCATAAACAGCCATCATTGCAGCAGTCAATCACACTGTGCAGCCATTAAATGGCACATGTCATTAGTATGCAGGTGACATCCCACTTTTTCTGTTGTTTTAATCACATCAGGGAAGCTGGTGAATGCTCTAAATAAGTGCTCAGGTGTGGCAAGGGACTGAATAAGGGTGAATAAACTGAAATGCAATCTGGACAAGATAGAAATGCAATTGGCTGGTGGCTCATTAAATCAGGTGATCTTCAAGCCATGCAAGATGAGCCGGCTCTTTCCCATACAGATCAAGGTTGCAGTTTGAGCATGTCAGGGGAAGAACTTTTTATGTGCTAAGACATTTGAGATACCACTTCGTGGTGGTGGTTTACAATCTGTTTTTGTTTTTAATTTTATTCCCTCTTTTATATATTATAGAATAGTTTAAGGTTTTATTCTATATCTATAATGTTTTGTAAGCTGTCCAGAGATCTTTAGCTATTGCATAGCTATCAGAATTCAGTAATAAATTGCTACCTAGGCACTGAGATGTGAGTGGATGTGGACCAATAAACTGAAACTGATTCCAGACAAGATGAGAGTACTGAGTATCTTAAGGAGACGTTCAGTTCTGAATAGTGTTGTTTTGCCCCAGAAGAAACAGATGCTTGATTTGGCAGTTCTTCTGAATTCACTGCTGAAACTTGGGGCTCAGGTGGCTACAGTGACCAGGAGAGCTTACCTCTATCTCCAGTTGGTTTGTCATCTGCAGCCCTTCCTGGATAGAGACAACTTGACCATGGTGCTCTACTCTCTGCTGTCTTCCAGAACAGAATACTAGAATGCACTCTTGAAGATGGCACCTTTCAAGATGGTCCAGAAACTGGTATTATTGCTGAAGGCAGCAGTTCATATGTTCACAGTAGTTTTTGGATGGATGATCTTCATGTGTGTCTTGAAAGACCTGCACCTATTGTCTGTTTGCTACTGATCCACTTCAAGGTGTTGGCTCTTACATATAAAGACCTACCCGTATTTTCCGGCGTATAAGACGACTGGGTGTATAAGACGACCTCCAACTTTTCCAGTTAAAATCTAGAGTTTGGGATATACTTGCCGTATAAGAAGACAACACCCGGCGTATAAGACGACCCCTGACTTTTGAGAAGATTTTCCTGGGTTAAAAAGTAGTCTTATACGCCAGAAAATACAGTAAATGGTTTGGGCCCTAAGGATCTGAAGTAGCATCTTTACCCAAACAGGCCTGTGCAGGTAAAAGATCTTTGGGAGATATAGACCTTCCTAGATGTTAATGTTACAAAAAGGTTGTTGTTCCCTCACCCTCAAAGTTCTGAGAGGTAGCAGCAGGTGAGAAGGCCGTCTCTCACATGGCCCCCAGCCTTTGGAACAGCCTTGCAGTGGAAGTATATCAAGTGCAAACATTTTATGACTTCCAGCTTCTGATGAAAATGAATCTCTTCACTAAGCCCTTTGATGTTTAGCTCCCTCCTAACATGGTACTACTGGAATGAGAAGGTTGTGTTTTCTTTATGTTTTATATTGTTTTATGATATGTTTTTATATCAAATATTTTTACTGAATATTGTGGCCCCTCCCCCGCCAAGACCTTCCAGTAAAGGGCAAGATATAAATACTAGGAAAAAACATAAATAAACACTGGTTGAAGCTTTCCTCTGTAATGCATTTAAATGGATATGAAATATAATGACAACTTAGTTACATTTACAAATTATGCCTGTTTAATGAGAACATTTTTTTCCAGTTTGGATAATCAATCATAAATGTACTTATCACATACTGTACCAGCAAGAATTATGCTACATGCACACAAATGCAGATCTGAGAAGATACTTGGTAGGGTTGAGTCTCTCTCCCCCTCTCTTATTTCCTCTTTCTTTCCTAGGCATGGCATTGGATAAGTGTAGATACAGAGAAACATCCTCCAATGTAGTAGCTGCACAGCTTTCCCCCTGGCTTCCTTTTCTTCAGCCTTCCATTTCTCAAGCCTCAGAGTAAAAGGGGCAACTATTTTCCTGTCCCATAAGCTTGTAGTGCACACTCAATACCACCAGGGTGCTGAATTCTTTCCACTCCATGCAATGACCTTTGGGCATTATGGTGTCTGCAAAGCACATGTCTTTAAAAGGATAACCTTTTCTTGTTTGAGGATTTTCCCCGCCTCTTGCCACAGGATGTGACATCAGAAGGACCTCTGATTCGAAGACAGCAGCTTGTCCTCCAATCACTTCCCCTGATGTTGCATTGATATCACTTCCTCCACACCCCCTTTTTGGAGGGATATTTAAACTTCTGGGAGGAAATAAACTGAATCATTCCGCCTTTCTACACCTCCTGTCTCCATGTTTCTTCTTTTACCCCTACCCCATTTTCTAGCCTGCTTAGGGTCAGCCATTACATGTGCTTGATCACCGATTATATGGGCTGGTCAGATAATTGGAAATATCTATCATTAACAGCCGGTGTTCAGGGGCAGCAGCTATTGCTCCCCACTTCCCAGAGCCCTTGGATCAATCAATACTCCAGAAGACTGGTGGCTTTGTTTTCGCACAACACATAACACATTTCTGGATTTTGTTGCCACAAGATTCAAAGAAATCCAGTGGCTGAAAGAACTTCAGAAGAGGAGGTGCCTAGCCATGGCTTCTGAATACCCTTTTGGGAAAATCTACAGCAGTTTCCTCTACCCAGCATCCTGTCTCCATCACCATCAGCCACTGCTCTAAACCTTCTGAGGACACTTACTTGCCCTAAGAATGTTGGAGAGACAAATCTTCAACCTTTCCCAAAGAAAGTATGCTAATGATCTGGCAGGAAGTGGCTCATTTGAACAATATAGCTGGATTAGAGCAAGCATGACAGCAGCCATGTTGGCCCTGGTCAATAATGGGAGAAATAATTCCACATAGAGGCTTGGAATATGAGTAGAGCTTTGGTTAGTGCCATTGTAGTTTTCTGCATCAATCTGTGGAATGGTCCAGTCTCTCTCTTCTGTATTTGTGTAGACTAGAAAGACCATGCCCCCTGCTGTGTCTGCACTGGACACACCATAGCCCAGTTTAGGGAGCCAAAACGGCCACCTAGATCAGGATACCAGTATGGTCCAGTATGAAACAGCATAGACCTCAATAGGCCAGTGTAACATGAAGACCAATTTTGATGGTGCACAAAATTGTACAGTAGATATTAGAGTAGATATGAAATCATGAAATTACTGCCAGATTAACTTTTTTAAAGAATGTACTGAAATGTGTCAAAGTGTCCTAAACTAAGGAACCAAAAGACTAAGAGTTCCAGTTATACTTTCACCTAGGTAGATTATGAACCGCTGTAATTCTAATGTTCACAGTATAGAGATTCACCTGAATAAGAGATGAAATTGACATAAAAGATGGAAAAAGCAGTCCAGTCACTGACACACATAAAAATATGTTCTTTGATCTATATTGACTTGGTAGCTAAGAATTGCCTTTCAGGTGTCTTTGAAAAATAAAAGGACGGAGAGAAGTTCAGAATCTTCAGATATGACAGGCAATATCAACCTATCATTCTTTTTCAGATTCTGATTAATTTCTTTGCCAGCTTTATAATGTTAATCTTATGCCAATCTTAATATATATTTTCTAAGTTTTATACTCACCTACCCAGTTTTTGTTTATATTGAATTCCCCCCTCAATGTTCATGTTAGCTTTTTCTTGATAAAGACAATTGTTCTCTGAATGAAAGACTGTCAAACCACCTGAATGCTTTCATTTATCACTATGGGTCTGTGGTTTTGTTTTACTACCTGAACTACTGGTTCCCTTACACTGAAAATTCAAAGTCAAAATTTGATCACCTAATTGCTATCTCCATGTTTCAGACTCCCTTTTCATGTTTCACTATTGCAGAAATAAAGAAGGGTGCCAAAAATGATAAAGCTAGTGGATCGCAAAAATAAAATAAAATTCAAAGAGGAGTTAAAACCAGTTTTAGGCTGCCACCTTCTTTTTTACTATAGTTTTAAATCTAAAACAAGTTACTCATATATCTGGAACTATCTTTTTAAATTACTTGTCCTGCATGTCATCAGTATGGGTACTGAATGTGATATTCTGCCTGTGACAAATTCCCCAAATACACATTTTTCTCACAGAAAGGCAATGTGTGTTGGGGGGATAAAGGCCAGGTTACCTCATATCACAGCATCTCTTTATGGTTTGGTTAGTTTCGGTTACTGTTTATATATTTCCTGAGGGCATAAATGGCATTATTTTCTCATCAGAGAATAGTGCTAGTAGAGGAATTTCAGTCAATCAGTCTTTTCAAGTTCATTAGCCTCTGGCCAAAACAAATAGACAATATGTTATAGAATATATTACACTAATGCTTCGATAGGGATTCCATGTGGATAGACCCTTAAAGTGGGAAGAAAACAGAAACAAGGTGACGCAGGATCCTGATTTGCAAGTCTCAGTCTTAGTGCTGTTCCTTCACTATATCAGTGTCAAGACCACCACTTACAGACCCAGGAGCGTTCAAGGACATGAAGGCTTGAGGCTTTAGCAGCAAGTCATAGTTTACTGATAAATGGTCACTCATGAGAGAGCAAAAGCATATATACTTCAGCACCTTCCTTCCAAGCTCTGGTCACAGAAAAACATTCCAGTTCACTCCCAAGTTCTTCCCAGGCATTTGGCCTTGAGAATTAGAATAGCTTAATTAAAACTAACTGCCAGTCCTTATCTCTGGGTTTAAAGCAAAGATTGGGTCTATGAGGTAAGCAGGCAGAGATAACTTAGTTTCTGACAGAGGTTAACATGGCAGACCAGATGACAACCTTACCATCAACCCTTTGGGATTCCTTCTGTTCATCTTCCAAAGCTTGGGGTGGCTCAGTTGCAGTTTGACTTTATACATACAAATCATCGACTTCAATGCCAGCATATCAGTTGCACCAATATATAAGATGAACCTATAATTTGGCAAGAAATATGTAGTAGAAAGACATCTAAAAATAGAATGCAGGGTTATTTTAAGAGGGGGAATGGGGGAAAAGTGAAACTTAAATGGCAGGAAAATACAATAGCTGCACTACAAACAATCAAGCTTCCTTTGTTCCTTAGAATATGAAGAAAAACTATCTCCTGAATTGTGAAACTTTCACTGCAATGTTTCCTGCTTTCTCTTTTTCTTTAGGTACTGTTACTTGCTTGCATTCTGAGATTGCATCAAAGAGTGGCCTTAGTCTACTGGCAGTCTTTCTTTCTGAGCTAATACCCAGCTATACTTAAATTTTTAGAATAGCTTCTCTACGTTCCCTATCCAGTTACACCAACAGCCAAATGTTGTTGTTGTTCAGTCTTCAGTTGTATCCAACTCTTTGTGACTCTATGGACTGTGGCCCGAAAGGCCCCTCTGTCCACCACTACCTCCCAAAGTTTGGCAAAGTTTATGTTTGTTGCTTCTGTGACACCATCTATTCATCCCATCCCTCTCCTTTTGCCTTCAGTCTTTCCCACCATCAGGCCTTTTCCGTGTGGGACAGGATGCTAGACTAGATGGGCTGTGGCCTGATCCAGCAGGGCTCCTCTAATGTTCTTATGTAATTGTACATCAGCCACTGAGATGACCAGAAGACAACTAACAATGGCCAGCTGGATTTAAATTCTCACAAAACAAGCACATTAAAAAAAAATTCCATATGTATTACACTGTGGTGTTAACACCCTGCTTGTGATCTCAAAATTATACCAATTGGTATATCTTTTTGTTACTATGTGCTGATCTTGGGCTAAACTAAAACAACAGTGACGAAGCTGAAATAGATATGGGTCATAGCTTGGGATTCTACAACCTCAGAAAAAGGAACAAACTCCTTTACACCACAGGTACAACTTTTTTGGGGGAGGGGTGATCTTGAAAACATTGAAACCCATAGCAATATGATCTGGTTGTAAGCATCCCTTCAGAGCCTTCTGAAGTGTGAAATGTATAAGTTATCCTAATGTGTGTGCTTGTGGCTTAGGACTTAATGGGTCAGAAATGATGTGGACGTGTCAGTTGATTGTTAAGGACATTTTGTAAAAGGAGAATTTTTAGTAGAAATGGAATATTTATATGGGTAATTAAGCAAACAAGATGAGTATTGGGTTGTAGTGAAAGATATGAAAAGGTTCTTACAAGAATAGTTTAATGCACTCTCAATTTTCATGAGCAAGTATGATCCATCCAAAACTTTAAGCATAAAACACTGGAATGCCCATAAGAGTCAGAATATTTAGTCACAAACAATGTAGATTTTAGATTATTTAGACAACATACACTCTAGTCAGTTTCTCTGCCTATTTTGTCAGTTTTGCATGGGCTAGCTGTCAAGTCTTTCTGAGAATCATTCTTTGGCTCTAGTTCAAAGAAGCAGAGATTTTGTCCATCTTCAGAAAAAAGTATGCTCAATAAAGGCTATTCACTTGCAAGGAAATGAAATGCTTTATGAGTAGGAAGCAAGTATCTCATTAATGAGCTGCTCTGTTCTTTCATGGTGCACTTTGCAATATAAAGGGAAACTCCATTTTGAAACACAGCATGTTGTTCTCTGGGCCTTTTCACTCAAGGACCTTATTGCCAAATACAATGTTATACAAAGAGCTATCTGACAATTGCATCTCTCTCTCTCCTTCTTTCTTTCCTTCTTAATGAATGTTGTATATCTCCAGGCAGTTTTAAAAATATTATTTTATATACAGTTGTGTTAATTGCTTTTAAGGTAGTTTTGAATTTTTGAATCACTTTTAATTTTTTAATATGAAAAGCAGTACAGAAATGTTTCAAATCCTCCCTCCCTCCATTATCCAAGGGGAGTTTCAGGCTGTTTCTGCACTTACCTGGAGGACCGGATCAGCTGGAGCAGTCCATCTGCATTTGGATAGCTTGTCTGGAACAGCTGTGCATAGGCTCCAAATTTCATGTGAGGGCTTCAACAGCTAGGGGCAAACGTTCCTGGCCTTGGAGCCTCTGGAGGATCTATTTTGGTGGCATCCATTAGTGCACTTCTCAAATGGGTCCCCTGCTAAAGCAGAACACAGAGATGTACACTGCATTCACATGCTTCCATGGTCTGATTTAACAGCTGCTAGATAGGTCTACCACTATCCTGGACTAGGTGGCCATTTTGAGCCACCTAGTCTGAGCTATGCTATGAAAATGGAGGGTATTAGAAAGAGGCATGCCCCCCCTATACCAAACAATTATATGGAAGGATGATCTCCAGATCCATTGCTTGAGCAGTGCAGGTGGTAAGTGTGGAAAGGTCCTTAATCCCCTAGTGTAGTTCCAAGAACAGTCCCCAAGAGGAGAAAAATCTTTGGCTAATAGCAACTGCTATTTTCTGCTAGTTCTGAAACATTCATCTCAATCCCTGAACGCAAACTTTCAAAGTTTCACCAACTATTTCAATGCACCACTGAAGCAAATTACTTCATGACTAATAACCACTGCCCCCAAACCAGCCTCTTGGTTGTTATCCAGGGCCATGACTTTATTTTGCTCATGTCCTGGCCTTACACTTGGCTCTTAAAACCAAAAATAGGAGTAGAGAAACAGAGGGCCTATAGACAACAGATGTGCCAAGATCTTCAAATTCCTAGCTTCCATTTAAAGTTTCTAAGTCTTTTACAGAAACAGAAATACAAATCAAAACATTAAAGAACTCTTTCTTTCTTATAGCTTGCTGTCCATTTCAGTCTGTTTAGCTGATGACAAAGTAGTAGCAATGACTGGATTGCAGGAGAGAAGATCTATCCAATTAAACAAAAGGAAACTTGAAGGAATCATCTATTGTGTAGGCACCAGAGAATAGTTTGTTGTTGTTTAAATCTTTCCTTCTGATAGTCTCTAACAGATAGTTGCTCCAGTTAAAAAATACTCAGGTATTCAGGGTTTTAGTGTGTCTTTTCAACTCCCAAATAAAAAAGAATCAAAACAAAGATGAATCTCTAATTTCTCCAGCTATTTTTTAAACAAACTAGTTTCATTTGTAAACTTTAAGGAATTACTGGGCCGATGTAGGTGAAGCTGACCATTAGTACTGTATATCCATACTGAGATACTGTGGCTGTGATTAGACATAGCAACAACAAACACATCTCTGTGGTGTCTCAGAGAAGCCCTTGAGGTGGAATTGTTCACATACCAGTCTCCCCCCCCCCCGAACATTGTAGGCTAGAAAAGGGTGTTTAGAGAAGGCTTGGGGACATGAAGGCCACACACTTGTCTTTTTGAGGTGCCCATTTTGTTAAGTCTAAACACAGCCTGTGTGTTATGAGAGGCCTCCATATAATCTACTGTTGAGGTATCCATTCTGCTGAGAGGAAGTGGGAAGAGAATATATGACAGTTCTAGAGTCCAATGTTGTGATTCTGGTGGTGAAGGTTTGGAAACTGAACTAGAGGAGATGTTATTGTAGAAGGCAATTAAAGGCTGGAAGAGGATTGAACGGGCCAATGAAAGTACAGAGGGGGTGGCAAGATGTTTAGAGGCCAGATAGATTTGTATATGGACAGCAAATCTACCCACTGAGAAACAGAGACAAGGTCAACTCTAGATTCACCCATGTTCCATTACCATATCTGTGAGAAGAAAGCAGATACCTATTAGTGTTGGTTATCATCAGCTGCAGCTGGTGCAGTGGAGGAAGCAATTTCTATACTTCCTATACCTCAGGTCCTTTCTGCACTGAGGGTGCCATAGATCCAGACTGGTAGATCTGGATTCCCTGGATTTACTGATCTGTACCATGGGGAGGTGAGGGCCAGGTGAGGGCCATCTGCACACTGATCTGGACTCATCTTCCCACAACTGTAAAGCTTGTACAGCACAGTGTGAGCTTTGCAGCCCGCACCCCCCCCCCGACAGTTAGGAATGAAGATCCCAGCTGCAGGTTGTGTGGGAGGTGATTTTCACTGCCGCACTATGATGTGCCACACTAAAAATTACAGCCAGGAATTCTGGACCATGGAGGCATGCCATCTGTGTGCCTCCATGATCCAGATTCAAGCTCTTAGGCTGGATTGTAGACCTGATAAATATGGTCTACGCTAGATCCACATCAAAGGCTTATTGATCCAGATCTAGCTCCATCCCATGTGGACAGGCCTGACCTCCATGATCTGGATTAATGTGTGGTTGTGGAGGTCCTAGATTGTGACCAGAGGCCCTCTAACCTGGATCAACCCCCTAGTGCAAAAGGAGTCTCAGTCTAAGTCACCTGCACTGCCCATCAGAGCAATATGCCCTAATAAATACTTTGGGGCAAGTCAGGATCAGATGCAGTGTGTACCGAACATCCATTCTTCACTTTAACAACTATTAGTAGATGTTTGCTTACTTTGCACCTCTTCCCCTGAAATTCATGGCCGTCCTATACATTCATAGACTGTAGGAACAATGTGAAATTTGAGAAAAGGCTCAAAATTGCACACAGAGGCTGTATTTAGCTATAACAAACAGAGGTGTTTGGGGGAGGGGGATGGGTCTAATTACAGCTTAGGGGGGCTCCATGCCTCAGCCTGACTTTGTAGTGTGGTTGGGATAATTCAAGAAGTAGCTGCCCACTTCCTAATTGCTTCTTTTCTCACACGTTAGGGGCGAGTTCTCATAGATGTTGGGAGGGGAAGAAGCAAGAAAAATTAGCCACTCAGGAAGAAAAATAAAGTTGCTGAGACAAGCTGCCAGCTGTTCCTCTTTTGCTTTATAAATGATTTCTTGCCCTCTCCGGCTTTCTCAACTATTTTTCTGAGCAAGGCTTTGGGATCTCACTGGATGGAACTTCTGTCGAGTAATAGCTACAATTGTGGCTTCAGTCTGATGATGAATGATGCGAAAATCTGTTTTATTATTATTATTGTTATTATTATTATTATTATTATTACAATTATTACAATTACTGTTACTATATTTCTATTACTATCATCATCATCATTATGATTAATAGCAGCAGCATCAATGATGATGATGATTACTGTTCATTTTCTACCATTTGTTCTTACTAAGAATTTATAAATACCAAACATCAGACAGAACTAATTTTGTGGTATTTCCAAACATAAAATGCAGCTCACTTGTCCTGAGCATACTGAGATGTGGGACGATGCCAATGAGCTCACTGATGCATTTCCCAAGGCATATCGAATTGCTCTCTATGGACCTTTTTGCAGGCCAATGCAAGGGCTGCAACTTTCTCCTTTTCATCAGATCTACTTGTAAGAACTGCCTCTAGTCAGCTGCCCCCAGCAACAACCTGAAATGCTTCCCTGTCAGTAGATTCCCATTTGGGTTATTCCTTTCCTCTTTATATTGCAGGGAGCAAGACACACACTTCTGAACGCAGAAAGGATAAACTGGGAATGTCTCTTTTCTCTGGTGTCTTAGAGAAAATGCCTTAGGAAAAAATAAACTAGTGGGAAAATGTGAGATGCATCTGGGAAATAATAAAGACACAGGAATTGAACATCCTAGCAATGGAACGAAGGGGTTTTTGGTGGAAAACCGCTCCCAGGAAAGGCCACAAATATGGAGTGCTGTTCTTTTTTCTCTAATATCACTGTATAGTTATTGCCACAGAGATATGAGCTGGAGAACCAAACTTTCTATCCCAAGAGCCACACCCAAACATGTCTATATCCCAACCTCACAAAAATGTCAGCAGGGTAGGCCAGTGTATCCAAGAATTATTTTTATCCCTTGCCACCCAATTCCAATACGCCATACTTTCCCATCATACTGGACAAAATTTCTCATGCCATGCCCAAATGATTGCCTCTCTTCTTCAAGTTCCACTAGCCAGTCATTTCTGTCCTTGTCCCTGATGGGTGCCACTGAGTTGTGGCTGGCTCCTGGTTGACCGTCTGATACCCCTTTGCAGTGTTCTTGGCAGAGATCCAGAAGTGGTTTGCTATTGCCTGCTTTTGGGAAGAGACTGGGGATCGAACTGTCAACCTTCAGTTTTCCAGGCTGCTTGCTTTACTACAAAGCTACACTTCTCCCCATTTATATCCTACCAACCAATCTACTTCTCTTAGGCCGCATCCCCATTACAACCTTATTTTGGTTTCAAACCATTTTCAATCCTCGCAGACCCCACGTCAGTTTGGCTTAACACTCTTTCCGCGTGTTAAATCGTCTCAAAGCATTGTAAATGTTAATCCTCATTTCAACAGGTCTCACTCCGGTTCATGGGCTTGAAACGTTTTACATTTTTTACTGTGGGAACCCTCCCGTGTTAAGGGATGAGAGTTTCCCTCCCCCAATAGCTTGCTTCCAAAGCAAGCTGTAAAATCCACCCCTTAAAGCAGCAGCCCTAGTAGCAATCCAAGCAATCTACTGTAGCAATCCAAGCACTTCACACCTGATAATGATCTTGCCATTGAAAGTTCTGACCTTTAAAAAAGGGAAAAGAAAGGAAAGCAGCTGCAGGTTTGGGGAGATGTGTGAATGTTTTAAAGGCTGTGATGGTGACGGGCAAAGGGGGCTTGAGTTGCTGCTGCTGTGTGCCCTGAGCAATGACGAGAGGAGGGGAAAGAATTGCTGGCTGTCCGCTGCCATTTTTCTTCCATCCAGGCAAGCAGCAGCCACCCAGCCACCCAGCTAGGCTCCATGAAGGGGTCCGTTATGGGTGGCGCATTCACACCAGGAGAAAGATGAAAGGGCAGACCCAAAAAGTGGTTTTTAAAAAGTAGCCACTGGAGTCCCCCCTTGAGTCACGTACATCCTCAGCATCCGGATTGAATGCGATTCTGGCTGAAAGTAATGTGATCAGGCAAATTCGCGTTTACATCCGGTTCTGTTATTTCGGTTTAGGGACACTGGATTAAGCTTCTAATGGGGTTGCGGCCCTACATTCAAAGCCCGTCGCTGTCCTTTCACCCCCTTGCCCACTAGATTCCAAAGGGCAGTAGCTGTATCTCTTGTAATGGCTCATATTTCCAGAAGCCAATGCTCTTAATGAACTGAATGACAGAATGGTCAATCCGTTAGTCCTATAAGGAAGATTTCAAGGCCTTTGAGCCTGAAGAAAATTCCATTACTGATAAGGAGTATGATTCAGCTCTTATTTGGCAGCCCTGAGCTAGCCATAGGGCAAAGCTGCTTGAAGAATGGTTGTCTTCTGGGTATCCTTCATGTGTCCTTGGTAGGTTTTGCTGCTTTTAGGGCCAGAACGTTTGCTCCGGAACTAAAAGTGTGACGTGTGCTATTCACATGCCCTCTCTTGCCTGCAGCAGAGCTAACATCAACACCAGGAAATGTTTATTTCCTGGTGCTGATGTTTCTGTATGGCTACATTTTCCCAGATGCAGAAAGTGGCCCTCAAAATAGGCTGTTTCCTGCACTGCTGAAAGCATGGCTGGCCAGCAGAGCACTTTATGGTACTTCTGCACAGGGTGATGGTCTCAGAAGAGCTGGGTAATGTGCTATCGGAGGCCTGTAGTGGCATGTTTGCTTGATGCATGTGGGATTCCTGCAACCCGTGAGCAACACTCCCATGGTGCAATTGTAGCATTGTACAGGTCCTGCCCTTGTCTGGGTTGAAGCTAGAGTTGGCATTAATAAAAGAAAGGCCTTTTGCTTGTCTATTCCTCTTTCTGGCCCCCAGAAGTCAGGTTGCCATCCTATTTCTGCTTTTCCACAAGCTGAGACTGTTCTACTTTCTGTTCGTTCTGCTCTTATTTATTTGTTAATTTGCATTTTAATGGACAGATTGTTTTTATATCATCTTTACGGTTTCAGCTGTAAGCTGCTTGGAGAAAGGTAGGGAAAAAGGAAGTTGTATTTTAAAACAAAACAGCAACACCCTGAGAATGTTGTTCTGTGATAGAAAAATCCAGTCCTTGCTCAATATTGAATATGTAATTCATTTTATTTAACCCTTTATACTTCTAGCCATCCCTTTACTTTGCAAAACAGGTTAGGATACAGAAACTTGACACAATACGGCTACAATTAAAATACAATGTAAATAAAATTGCGCAGTTAAAATGTAGTATAACAGATACAAATACAGATATATTCAAATTATTTTGACACATAGTTCCTATAAACTCCAAGTCTACATAATAGGGAACAGAATTAAACCTGAACTAAATTGGGAGAAAGAGATGCCTCCATCTTGATGTATAGCTCCCCTGACCAGTTGCTTTAGCTCTTCATACTTTTTATCCTGTTCCTCACGTCCACACGCACTGTGAGCAGACACTGCAAAATGAAGCAGTTCTGAGGCACCTCAAAGAAGGCTGTGAAGTTGAATTATTCACACACTAGCTCTCTCCTGAACATTTGGTGTTAGAAAAGATGGATTAGAGAAGGCTTGGGGACACTAGGGCCACACACTGTCTCTCTGAGGCATCCCTTTTCTTGTGTCTGGACACAGCCAGAGACTAGCATCAGAACAAGCAATGTGCCTTTTGCCCTAATAGTTTACAGTGAATGTCCTCAGGAAATAATAAAGGCAGCAGAAACCTTTTGATTTGCCATTCTGTAGTACACCACAGATATTTAATGCACTAAAAATAATAATGGCTGCATTCTTATATTTCATGATTTCCTTATATTTACTGCACCAGTCTAAGGTCATTCATGCCAGAAGTGGCACTAAAGAGGTCCCAAATTCTTTTTGAGTCAAGTCTGTCACTCCTGCTGTGTTGCTGTAAAATAAAGGAGAAAAGGGCCAGCTGGTATTTAGTGTGAATGTTTTTCTTTTCTTGATAGCCTACTGAAGGCCTTATAACAACACTGCAGGGAAGGAGGAGCCATAAATGCAAAGGGGGGAACACCTCCCGTCCTACTGCAACTCAACGAAGCTGAAGTGTTCCATGGAGTCCATGGTTAGAGAAGATGAGGAGAAAGGGCAGAGCCCTAGTCCTGTTATGGACAGGATTTGTCTAACTCCGTACAAGAACCCCAGACAAACCCTTCTGTGTGGGAACAGAGGCCTTCAGCGTAAAAGACTGTCAAAAGTAACCATCTATGCTAAGTATGCTCTAGCCCTTCTCAGAAGTTGATGTACTGAAGGCTTCAAAACATTGGGCTATAGCACAGTCTGTTAACCCCAATATGGGAAGGAAGTGGGCTGAGTAATTCAATATCTGCTGAAAAAGCTGCCTGCTAAAGGTGGCTGATTTAGAACATGGTTAACCTGCAGCGTCTTGAGAACATGGAAGATGACTTCTCATGGCTGCGCTCCAAATGTCCAAAACTGGTGGCAAAGAGTGCTGATATAGCCACCACCTGGATAGAGTTGAACTATATTCTATGTCTTATAGGGGCAATACAGGCCTCGACTCAACCCATTATTATCCTGCTTGGTAGAGAAGAGGCAGACAAAGTTTGATCTGTAAAAATGTGTTGCCCTGTGAATATAAATCCTCAAAGTTCTCCTGATATCCAAGGTATGCCACTGTTTCCCCACATCATGCACTGTCCTAGAATAGAAACATAGTAGGGATAATGGGTAAGTGCTTGAAAAAAGGGCTTTGATTTTCAGACAAAAGAAAGGGTTGGTTCTGAGGGTGACCAATTTCAGACTAAGGTTATACAATCCTGACCTAACTGAGAAGGCAGAGATCTCAGGAACTTTCATGGCTTCAACTATGGTCATAAGTGTGTTGCCTTCTTAAAAGTTTCTGAGATGAATCTCATTAAGTGGCTGCAATTAGGATTTGAGTTTAGTCTCTGGGAAGGTGTGCTGAAAAGAAGGGGATAGAATTTTGACTCCACTGAGGAAATAACGTCAAATGATTTGAGAAGAGGAAGGAGCTACACTTTGGAAGATCTGGGATAAGAGATAGTTTCTAGGGAAGAAGACGGCACATGGCCTTTCCTAAATGGAATGTCCAGAAATAAAATGGATAGAAATGAAAAGATGTGAGCAGTCAGACCTGAAGGTGGACTAAAGAAGGTTTAAAGGAAAGGTGTGACCATGGCCTATTCTGTCCCCAAGAGTGCAAGAAAGCCAAATGGGGAGAGAAGGCACTTACCCACTCCCCAACAATGACCAAAGGGCTAGACAGTCCCACTTCAAAGGCACTTGAAGGAATAAACTTTCATGGCCAAGGTTACAAGCATCAACAACAATAAAAAGATAGCAGAAAAAAAACTATTTAACATGGATAAAAATCAAAATTATGAAAGAATTCAAAAACTCACTAAAAAGAGAAGATTCCTGAAGACCCTGAAGGAGGGCAAGGAAAGATTGAGCTGGTAGGAAAGACACCTTCCTTTGTGTATTGCTGACACCTTTTGCCTGGGGAGTCCCTGCAGTGACGTCACCCAGTGTTAGGTGCCCTTCAGCATGCAGGCCCTTCAAAAACTTGAATAATCATCTACTATATGGCAGGCATTTTACTTTTATACCACTGGCCAGCCTCAGCTAGACAGGTTTGGACAAGTGGATTGCTAATCTCATGCTAGATGTACCTTGATGTACCCTACTTACTTCTGGGAACAAGTAAATCTACATGGATCTCAAGCTAAGATGGGGACCATCATGTTTTCTGCCCCCACGCAAGGAGCTCACATAGAAATACCAGGTGTGAGCGACCGCAACATGGTAATCTCTGTGCAGTCTAGCAGACGTGACTTTTTGAGCCTTTATTGCAAAAACCCATTTAAATTAATGGCTTATAAACTGCCTGACAGTGCACAGGAAAACCAATTTGTTGTGTCTTTCCCCCCCTCCTTTTTAAAAAAAGCTCTGAAGCTTGAACTTTTTTTATATACCTTTCATTGTAAACTCTTTGCCATACTACATATTTTAAAATAAGTACAAAACACAATACTTCTTGAGAACTGAAAGAGCTCTCAAAGAAGCACCACTTCCAATGGTACATTGTACATGTGGGCACATTTCTTCCTTCTTGCTGCTACCCGTGGACAAATTACTTCTGCGCCCTTCCGAAACAAAACTCAAACCTATAAAAGCAGAGGGGGGAAAGTCATATGAAACAACACAGCAGCAATCCCTCTTTCAAAATCAGTTCCTGAAGAAATATCCATTTATCCGTAGTCTCCTCTATTGGCATGATGATAAACTTCTAATGTATGAAACAAAATGATGCACAGTGTGAAAAAAGTCTGTTCCCTGTACCTAATCTAGTTCATTATAACCGTGCCATCTGTATACACGGTGTTTCATTAAGAATGAGGGAATAGGTTGCTGCCCCAATTCACTCCCTTTCACAAATGAGATACAAGGGAAAATGAAGGAAGAAACAGAAATGAGGAAGGAATAAGCAAGGGAAAAATGGTGATAACTTTGGTTTAGTGGCAGTGCCCTATCAGGCTATCTTGTGAAGAGTGTTTTGCAAGTAAAATAACATTTGTTCCGGTTTGTGACAATAGTTGTTGGGGGATGTGTTGAATCACCCCCAGTCTGGATGTCAATACAAAATATTGGTATATCATACCAACACAAATTATTTTCTCTCTATTCAAAGGCTGCTTAGTAATAAAATGAAAAATAAAAGGTCAGTGACCTAATCAGTATTGTATCTTGCTTAGTTCTGAGGTACTGAACTCAAAGAATTGATAGCACACAGCTTTATTACTGAGGAACAGATGTTCGATTTCAGGATTTCATGTCTGCAGGATTTGTTTTTCACACAAAAAAGTGACCCAGTTTGGTCTAGTGGTTAGGGAGCTGGACTCTTATCTGGGAATACTGGGTTTGATTCTGCACTCCCACAAGAAGCTATCTGGGTGACCTTGGGCTAGTCATGGCTCTCTTCTGTGCTCTCACAGCCCCACCTACCCAATAGGGTGTCTGTTGTGGAAGAAGAATAGAAAACTTTGTCAGCTGCTTTGAGTCCCCTTAAATGGGTGAGAAGAGTGCGATAGAAAAGCCAACTCTTCTTTTTCTTCTGTTCTGGTAAGGATAATGTAAATCTCCCTCCAAAAGGACAGTACTCTTTCTGGGATCCGAGGGATCCTCCATTCCCTGGAAGGCAGGTGAGACAATCCAACTATCTTGATGGTATCTTCATGATAGCTTAAAGGAAGATGATATAGATCCCAAGGCCTCCCACTATCCAATCCCCTCTCCAGCCAAATATTTTGGAGGGCTTGGTCAGATGGAAGGAAACCCTGCTGGAAAATATGCCCTAATGGTAGGAAAAGAACGTTTTCCACCAATTTGTGAACATCTCTCAACCAGCTTTAGCAGAGAAAGAAAGGATTCTCCAAAAGCCCCTCCATCTTTCCTTTCCTCTTTCCCTTTCTTATATGCATGGACAATGATAGAGGGAATTCTGGTTAATCAGACTACTTTTAAGAAAGAAACAAGGGCCCTGTCCAGACAGGGGATAGGTAGCATCATTATTTCTGGTCTATGGTGAGATTGCTGTAGGTATCTGTGGCAACCCCACCATTGCCCTCCTATATTGGGTTAAAAACTAGTTATAACCTATTTTGAGAATAAACATTTTTGATGGCAAGAAAGGGCAGTATCACCCTGTAGACACTCCTGGCCATGACCACTGCAAAAAAAAAGAAAAGAAAAAGATGGCCGCTCTTGTGCAGTGGTGTCAATTGCACACTTGTGGGTGTTTTGCACCATTGGAATACCAAGATGTGCATGCCAGTGTATCGTGCCCAGGCAACTTTGCGCTGTCTAGACAACAAGTTTGTATTCTGGAGGGGCTTTTCTCTGGAATACGGCTTTTTGGCGTGATATTCAGGCATCATCTGGATGCTCCAATCGACTGATCTTGTAGACAATCAGGTACCATTTTCTACATGCAGAGTACATAAAAACCTGAGACTACCCACCTCATCTTGCTACGTTGCAATTAATACCCTAATCTAGTTGTGTAAGCCTGTTTTGCCTCCGAGGGCAGTGAGGAGCTGTAATTCCTACTAGCTGAGAGGTTTATTTATTTATTTTCAGATGAGCTGTTCTGACCAGGGGGTGTCATTTCCTATTTTTTAATTCAAGCATCAAAAGATGCAATACTGACACTCAATACCATTACTCCAATGCTACCGCACTAATCCCATCAGGTAATGCAACATCATTTCCATCACACTCCATTCAGATACCCAAGTCCTCTGTCCGTTTGCTGCTCATCATGTGTCACTCATTCGCAAGGAGAGCTCTTTGGGCAACATTCATGCCATGTTCCAATGCTTGTCTTTCAGCCTCCTCTTATTTCCAAAGGGTCATCGGTGCCAGACGCTGCCCTGTAGCTTATCCCTGTTATCCGAGAAAGGCAGACCCTTTATTTGGGGTGGCAGGTTTAAGTTTAATTGTGAGGGGTTTTCTTACTCTTTATTGTACTGAGAATTATGAAGCGATCACTTACAATATTTCAGGTGTTCACTGCATTTTTATTTTGCTCTGAGCAATGTATTTGAATAAAACAATTTGTACCGCTATTTGAGGGTTGAGGGATTTCTTTCCTCAAGGGTTTATTTTTCTTACGTTAGGACAAATATTGTATGATAACGGTAGGGATAACTGAACGGCGTGACCTCCAAATGCACTTCCTTGAGAAATGCCAAATGTATCCCTGCAGCAGTTTCGTTCAGGTTCATGGAAGAACATGGTGGGTTTGGCCTCAAGACCATTTTTCATATGTTCCTTAACCTAATAAGCCTTTGTGGATTATACCCCAGAGAAACAGAGAAAGGGAGGACAGAGATACCAAAATGAGCAGTGTGTACATATGTGTCCCTCCACTGTTTGTGTCTTGTTGGCCACCTGAGAACATTCCAGGGCAGATTATTCAATGTTACCAGTAGACTTCTCTTAAAGTGTAGGACAGTGATGGCCAACCTATGACACGCATGTCACAGGTGACACGCCAAGCCCTTTTGGGTGACACACATGGTCACCATGGCACCTGGGCGTGTAGTGCTTGCTTGTTCTTGAAGTGTAGAAAATACCAACTTTCAACTGAATATTATCAAATGAAATTCAGCAACAAAAGTCACTAATGTAAAGAATTATTTGGTTTTGCTTTTAATAAAATACATATATCAAAAATATAACTTTTTTACTAGAGCTACAGCTATCACAAAATTATGGATATTTCTAGATGTGACACAGCAACTGAGTTAAGCTAGGTTTTCTTGCGAATTCTGACACACCGAGCTCAAAAGGTTGACCATCACTGGTGTAGGACAACCTAATCCAGCCAAGGACAACCTCTCTCGATCCCATCATGGCCAAGTAAGTTTCTATCTCAAGGAGATGAAGACAGAGACATGCTCAGCATCTTCCTGCACACGATGCCCAGCAACTGATCTTAAGAGGCACCCTGCCTCCACCAAAGACAAGATCTAACCATCATGACTAGTCTTCTTGACATCCATTAATGTGTCCAAGCTGAGAGTCACTTCTGAATTTTAGGGGAGCAAATTTGAACCAGCACTGGTCACTGGTCTTCATGGCCCACGGTTTACACCTCAGCATAAAGTGGGCCACAACGCTGATTGTACTACTGTTTTTCTTCAAGTTGCTTGTTGGTTTTTAAGAGCAGGGGGGAAAGAAGATGAAGAAGAAGAACGTCTAGGAGGAAAAAAAGGAAAACGTGTCTACACAATTAAAGGTGCACTTGAACATCTTGTGCACTTTGACATCTAGGCTGGCAACATTCAAGCATTCTTTTTAATGGATATCTTGAAAATCGCCAGCAATCTTCGCTGGATTTCAGCAACAGCATAGTCAAAATAAGCATTACATTACAAAAAAGCACGGATGGTCAGCCAGAACAGGGAAAGGGAGGTCCCTTAAATGGAAAGCATTGTTCAGTAATATTCACTCCTAGTCATGATGGACAAATGGTACCTGCACCTCCCAAATAAGTCACTTGCAGGGCTCAACAGCGGCGTCTTGACTGTTCCAAACCTGGAGCTTGGCAGAGGCCAGTCCACATTATGGTGGCGGCTGTAGAAACCTTAATAGAAAGAAAAACTCCACCGAGGCAATTTCTCCTAATTGAAGTGGGTTCCCGAGGGTCCACTAAGCACGACCCACAGAGACGGAGTCTTCTGACGTTCACAACGGGAGGTCCGCAAAGGCCTCGACGGGACCAGCGAGAGCAAGGGGCAAAGGTAAGCCGCCCTACCTTACCGTCTGGTCCGAACAGCCCGGCTGCGGCTGGAGAATGCGGCTGCGGCTCTCGCCAAGCGCAGTCCGAGGCACTGGCGGTTCGCCGGTCGCGCTCGGCCCCCCGCGCGGCAGAGCGACCGCGGAGGACGGAGGAACAAAAGCCGAAGGCAGCCCCCTCCCCTGAAATCCCACCCACCCCCTCCTCTCTCGCGTAGGCGCCAAGCCGGAGGAGGAGCCCGCCCGCCCGCGCCCCCCAGCAGCTCCAGATCCGGGCTTTCCCTCTTCCCGGTCGCTCGGCAGGAGCGGGGCTTCGGGCTCGGGGGGGCTCCAAGCAGCGCTGCCGGGCACGACCGCCGCTCGTCGCTCCTCCGACCCCGGTGGCGGGATCGCGCCTTGGCCACCGGCCTACCTCCACCGGCTGTCACTTGGCCCGCCGCCGCCGCCGCGCGCAGGACGTGAGCGAGTGCGCGGCCGCCGGCCCTCCAGGATCGTTCCTCGCCGGCCCGCCCGTCCCCCCCCCCCACCCGCTCTGGCTTTCTTGGGGGTGGCCAAGACGGAGGAGGCGGCCACAGCAGCAGGAGCACCAAGGAGCCGCCTGTAGCTCGGCCGGGGCGGCGATGGCTCGGGCTCGGGCTCGCGAGTCGGCGGGCGGCTACCTGTGCCCGGGCAGGCGGCGGTGGCGGCCGAGGCGGCGCTGCAGCGGCTCCTGCTGCTGCTGCTGCTCTGAGCAGTGAGCGGGGCGCAGCCGCAGCGGCGGGGGGCGCGCGCGCCAGGGCGCACCAGGCTGCCGGTCGCCGCCGCGAGCCGGGCTCGAGCCGAGGGCGCGACGGAGCGGAGCGGAGCGCGCGGCCCGCCGGGCAGGGGCCTCTCTCCTCGGCGGCGGCGGCGCGACGGAGGCGGCGGCGCGGCAGTTTTGGCCGCAAGGTAAGCAAAGCCTCCTTGCTCTCGCTCTCGCTCTTGCTCTCCCCCTTGGCGTGGCTCCGGCGGACGGCGGCGGTCTCTGCCTGCCTGCCTGCCTGCCTGCCTGCCTGCCCGCCGCCGCCGCCGCTTTTCTCCTCCTCCTCCTCTCCCGCCGCGGCGGGGAGGGCGGGGGGCGGCGGTGTTGTGTTCTGCCTTCTTGGGCGTGAGAGATCCCGGAGTCTCCTCCTCTCCCGCTTGCTTCGTCCTCCTCCTCCTCCTCCTCCTCGACGAGCGGCTGCGTCGGGCATGTGCCAGGAGGCTCCCCGGGAAATGGCCCTTGGATGCGGGGTGTCTGGCTGGCATCCTCGGCGGCAGCGCTGCTGAGAGGGAAGGAGGGGGCGGCCGCGAGAGAGGCAGCGGCAGCAGCGGAGGCAGAGAGAGGCGAGGGATGGTAGGCTCCGCCGGGCAAAGCGACGATGCCCCCCTTCCGCTGCAGCAGCCGGGTCCTCGCTGGCGGCAGGTAATGCCAAGAAGCTTCGGGCTGGCTACGTGTCGGAATTGCGAAGGGGGGCGGGCGGGCGGGGGGGGTCCAAGCACATAGCTCTGCGGCCAGAGCCTGCCTGAGGGGGGGGGATGTCTTCGTTGTGTGTGCTAGGCTGGAGGGGGGGGGAAGGGCGAGGATGCCTGAAGAAGAGGATGACACCCCCCTCTCCTTCCCCTTCCCGCCCCTGTTTGGGTCGCAGGTACGCCGTGCGAGGTTCCATCTTGGTTGGGGAGGGGGAGGGAGAGGTGCCGTACCGAGCCGTGCCGTGCCGTGCCGTGCCGTGCCGAGCCGAGCCGAGCCGAGCCGAGGGGCCCACGGCCGGGCTCGCTGTACTTGGGGCTGGATGGAAAAACGGGGCAAGGAGGGCTGCTCGGTGGACGTGGAGGGGAGGCGCCGCTCTTCCGCTCCAGTCAATGAATGGAGGGGCGGGTGGACTCGCCGCCCTCCTTCGCCTGGGTCGTTCGGGCCACGAGGGTCCCCCGGTTTGCCTTGAGGAGGAATCGGTCCCTCCCCCCCTCCCCCCCCCGCTCCTTCGATGTCTGCTAATGGATCCAGCCTCGCAGCGCCCGAAGTCTTGGCCCTACCTGGCGTTTTGTTCTCATTAGCAGGCGGGAGTTCAATGTCGCCAATAGCAACCGCTCGGCTTCTTCTTTTCCATCCGCCATAAAGATGCGGTGGCCCAGATGTTTAGATTTCCTCCCCAGTTGCAGAGAACGGAGGGGGGGACCCTTTCTCCTTGTGTAGGCTGCGCGCGTGTGTATGTTGTGCGTGTCCACAATTATTGTGGAAATTTCCATTTGTGGAGGGGGCAAGTGCAGATTGGCGGAAGACGAGGCAGACCTCTACTGTAACTGATGGGAGCCCATGTCCCACGCAAGAGGTTCGCTTGTAAGGATGCTTCTCGGGGGCAGAGGGACCGTGGTGGCCCTGGTCTCCATCTGCTGCTTGGGGAGGGTTGAATTAGGGGCTAATTAGGCACCCTAATGAGAGTATTTGGGGTGCAGAAAGGGTGGAGGCGTTGGAGCTCTTTGCTACAAATTCTGCCTTGAGAATCCAAACAAGAAAGGGCTTTTTTCAGGGTCAAGAGATGCCTACAAAACAGAGGTGGATCGTGGGCTTCAAGCCTTGTGTATTTTCCTAAGGTAAACCAACTGTCCTCACCTTTCAGTATCAACTGTGGCAGTACCAGTGAGGTGATGCAATCTCTCTCTTGTGGCTTCAGCCGCTGCTGTTTTGTTGTTTGTTATGAGTGTCATTCCTTTATTTAGCTTAGCGTACTCAAAGGAACAGTATTTTGTTGCATCCTGTGAAAGAAGGAAGAGATTATAGCACCGGTGCAGATAATCTGTGAATCTAAAACAATGTGATTCTTATTAATATAATAATAATAATAATAATAATAATAATAATAATAATAATAATAATAATAATAATAATAATAATAATAATAATAATAATAATAATAATAATAATAATAATAATAATAATAATAATAATAATAATAATAGTTTTGAAAAAGGAGGGGAAAAGTGAGAAGGACAGAAAGAGAAAGAGGAGAAACATTGGTCTACCAGTGCTTGAGAACAGATTTACAAAGAGCTGCCATGCTTTATTTCATAATGTGTGACATTTCCACTTTGGAATGGGTTTGCCTAACAAGCCTTCTTAAATGTGATGATCAGGAAAAAGGGAAAGAAGAACAGGTGGGAGATGAGAACTTCCTTTGCTGAGGAAATGCGCTGGTGGTTCTTATTCTAAGGAGGATGTTCTTTCGAGGGGGTAGAGAGTTTAACAGTATGTCTGGGACCTCTTGCTTTCATCTTTATTCTTTGCTTCCTAAAAGCTTATACTTCAGAATGCCTGTGCATTCTATGGGCCGTGATGCTGTCTGGATTATATCTATCAAGTGTTACTATATAGCTGCAAACAGTCAGCATGGGCAGACTCCACAACTGCTTTAGGGCTGCAATAGCCATGCAACTAATGAGTAGGAAGTCATATATTGGGGGATAAGGAGATGGAACTGGCACAACCCTCTCCACAGATAAACTGAGTGCTAAAAGTGGAGATGAGGCCCTAGGTGGTAGTTAATGGTAATCCATAATCTGAATATTCTGAACGGCAGACTACATTGCAATAAAATCTGTTCTTCTATTCAGAGTATAGTGGACATTTTGAAAGGCCCCAGGCCCCATCAGCTTGCCTTCAGAAAGAATGCGAGAATGATGACAGGGATTGTTTTATACAATTGCAAAATACAGCAAAGGTATTTATTATTAGGTGAGCATCTTAATGCATGGTTTTCCAAATAAAGTGCATCAATCTGTAACAAAAGGTTTTCAATGCACTGAAATGCAAGTATCAGCTTTTGAAACAAAAGGTCAGTGACTGTGTTTAAACTGCTAGCCTGGGATAGAACCTCCCACAAAGAAAGGAGAAGAAGTGTCTAGCTTGGCTCTACAACAGTCTCTCAGAAATAAATTTGAAAGGGGCCCTCTGTGACTCTGACGCTCCAGCAGATGATGTCATCAGTGCTGCTGTGGAAAATGGCCTGGACCTGCATCCTTTTGCATGCTGCCTTCTCATGTCACCTTTCCTATTCAAGGGAACCCCCTCAAAAATAATTGTGGGAGCTGGAATCCCTGGAAGGGGAGCGTGTGTGCATGCAGATGTGGAGCTGAGACTGTCTCAATTCTTTATTTTTATTTTTGTTCTTTAGTTTGTTGTTAAAAACACTTTTTTCTGGCTAATGCCAGCTTCTGACAAAGGATATTCTGCGGTGTAAAAATCTACCCATTTCTAGGAATTGATGTTTTGGGGAAGTAGAATAGCTATGCTGTTGTTTGCTGTAGGCCCAGATTTTAAGTGATCCACATAGGTCATTAAGACAAACCAGAGTGACTGGAAATATTCTTGGGGAGAAGGTTGGTTAACTGCTCATGCAGAGGTCATGAGTGAAGATAATTGAGATTCACAAAGTGCATTCTCAGAATATTCATTTTATAAAAATCTATGCTTCTTGTTAGAGTCATTGTTTCTTACAATTCTCATTGGAACAGTTAACGGCCCTTCTACTTAACAGCCTTCTTTGTGTCTCCTGGAACTTTTCAACATTTCTTGTTTAATGTTCTTTTGCTGAAATGATAAGTTTTAAGTTTCCTTTAAAGTTATGGCATATACCTGTTGAAGTTTCTAAAAGCAGTCACTTTTGGAGTGTGTGTTGTGTGTACGGTGTGACAGGAACTTACTGAGTAACATTAGAGGAAAAGAGTTTCTCTGCTTCACCCCCAGATTTTTGAAAACTTTCCACACAGTGGTTTAACCGACCCTCACATCTTTGGGCTCCAGTCGTCCTTTTCCTAGGCCTTTGGAGGCTGTCCGTCTTCTGCCACAGTTTCTGGCTCTCAGGCATTCTGTTGTGGGTTATGCTGAAGTTTTGATATCTTGTTTTTTATTGGCTTGTTTCTTGAGGTGGTTTAGTTATTGTGTATACAACCTTTGATTTTGGGTTGGCTATTAAAATATTCCTTTGAAATATTTTTGTGTGTGTTTGTTGTTTGTTTTGATATTTATTTATGAGAGTTAGGAAAGGTGAGCAAAAAAAGACTAATTAAAAATACAGTATAATAAACATGTTCGCTTAGTGTAGATACTGTGAAGGACAAGGCTCAAGGATTTCTAGCGCATTTATCCAGGTTCAGGCCTAGTTTGAGGCTATCAAACTCAACAAACAACAAAAAAAGCATACCTGAGGTGGCTTTGAGAAGTCTTCACTATATTGTTCACATATCAGTTTGAACCTCCCCTGAATATTTTTTGCTAGAAAAGGTGGATTAGAGAAGGCTTGGGGACATGAGAGGCACACACTACTGCCTCTGAGGTGCCCCCAAGCTGTCCTTATGTTATGTCTGAACATAGCCATAGTCTTCACTTTAGATAGCTTCTTCTGGGCTGTGTTCTGTTTGTTCCACAGCCCATAAGGCCGGAGGCAAATCAAAGCACAGAGGGTTACTTATGTTTTCTAACATGCAATACAGCCCTGCTGTCTCATATTTATGATTTCATGTGTAGCAAAATTGCCTAAGAGGTTGGCCATCACTGGTATGCTGTGTGAATGTAGCCCCCTGTTGCTGTGGCTCTTTCATACAGACAGGCTGGATTTTGGAAGTGTTGTTGTGGTGAGTTTTTGTTATCTTTTTTTTTAAAAAAACCCAACAACTTTAAAACCCAGGCTTCCACATCAGATAAAGTCTAAGAAAGAAAGTGAAGCTCACTCCCTGCTGCTTTTGAGACAGGTGAAGCATGCTCTTTGATTTCTCCCTTCAATTCTCAATTTTGGCCTGGAAAAAAGTTTGCGGAATTCTAGCCTTTTAATCCAGCCTATTAGTCATTTAGCAACTTCCCCGGTCTATCAGAAGACATCTTTCTTTTGCAAAGAATCTGTGCCCAGAAGATTCGAATAGGAGTTGTTTGCAAGGTGATTTGCTCTCACTTAAAGACAGGAATTAAAATATAAGTAAGGTATCTTCACGGAAGCCTCCCAAGTATCTCTAAGTGTCCAGCAAGGACTATGTAGTTCTCTTTGATTGTCTGTGTGCACATGTGTGTGCGGTTACATTTTTGCTCAAGGCTCCAAGGGGAGGCTGGGCTGAAGTGGTGGCACTTACTGGAACAGCAGGGTCGCATACAGATGAGCAGCGTCAACTCCAAGAGAGCAGGGGTCAGGATAAGCTATGAAAAGCAAAGCACAGTCCATCAGGACCTTGGACAGGTCACTGTGGCCAGGTGGAACTCACCCAAGGACAGCCATTCATCAAAGAAGTCTGCAGAAACCATTAAAACTTTGGTATAAAGGCCGGTCTGTCTGCCTGCAAGATTTGCTGTTTAACCCCACGTTCTCTGTGAAACTACATGCAGTATTTGGATTTCTTCAAGGGACGTTTCTGATTGTTCCATGGCTTCAGGGCTACCATGGTATAGGGAAGATTTCTTCAGTAAAGCCACATTTATTTGCTCTTCACAGCAGGGGAATGGCTTTCTGGATGAGTTTGGAGGGTGAATTTGGAATACAGAAAACAATGGAGAAGGAAAAAAATACACAGTTCTGTAGTAATTGATTTGTATTTATTTATCTGAAATATTTGTATAGTGCTTCCCATTATAAAATAATTTCAAAGCAATTTACAATAAAAAAGTTATAAAGATAGAAGGAATAATCAAAAGTAGTGAATGGGAAACTCATTCACAATAATAGTTATAAGAAACAAATTCAAGGTAAGAAAGAAAGAATTGCAGAAGAGCACAACATTTTTATCAAGATCTTCCAACTGAAATCCAATCCCTATGGGAGGAAAAGATCAGAAATCCCAGTAGTTATAGGTACTTTAGTTTGCATCTGCATGGGAGTGCTGGCTCTGGCAGCCACTGTTGAGGAAAATGGCATCCTCATTGCGTGAAAATGGTGCCATAGGCCATTTCAACACAAGGCCACTTGAAATCAGTCTCCAAAGTGTTTCCCAGTGGTAGGTTGGTCATGTTCCCATACATGGAAGGCTAGAGCATCTGTTGGGCACAAGGTGCCTGGCACTGGAAGCACACAACTTTTGAGCATCCGCCTAACAAAACCCTTTTCAGTAATTTCAAAGGTTAGGAACTTCTGCTTCCATCTTCTGAAGTTGAGACTGGATGAGCCATCCTAATGTAGATGGCCCTTGGTGTAAGGGCCATTGCACATACATCTTTGATTGTCACCAAAACAGAGCCTTGCTTACTCACATTCCTGTTAGATCTGCCTTTTCCATGTCTGCCACCCTTGTCATTGAAATTGATAGCCCTCTGGGAATCATTGTCTCTTTCACAGTGCAAGTCCTTGATGAGAAAGGTGGGGGTGAATCTATGGGAAAATGTTCTAGTGAAATGCTTGTGCCTGCACCTGATTCCTTTGCCTTCTCATTTCAGCAATAAATGGAAGAACCTGCTATGAGTAGCTCTGGCCTTGTTCTTGAATCCTGGGTCACTGGCACTGACACTTGGTGCGGGATGTTCTTCCAGGCCCTGGCCACACAAGTAGTTTAGGTTGACCTCAGGTCATCTTCAGATCGTGTTACTTACATTATTTTTATTTAAGTCATTTTCCAAGCTGCCCTACCCCAGTTAGATCATCTTAACTGTAGTGCTCATTTTTACAAGACTAAGGAGGACTCGGCCCATCCTGGCATTCCAGGCCATCTTCACTTCCTCAAGGAGGCTGAACTGTGGTGTGATGGGTGGGTCCAGTCTTTCCTTTGGCCAATTGGCATGCATGGAGTTCCCCTTCTCTGCTCAGTGTATCTGTATCTAGCGTTTTCCAGCAAATTTATTATTATTAAATTAACTGCACAGAGAAGAAAAGCACATAAAAAAAAGAAGGGGGCATGGAGGTGGGGGAGCAGGTTTAAAAGAACCGCACACACACACACACACACACACACACACGAGTGACAGAATGGCATCCAATCAGGATATAAATTTAACACAGGAAAAGGGGTGGAGAGCCAAGAGGAAGCTCAGGTTGATCTAGGAGAAAGGTGTTACTGATGCGGCCCAAGGTAGGGATGGCCTGAGGACAACCTACAATGATCTAGGTGTGACCAGCACTGGTATGACCTCAGATCAAATTAGTAAATAGGCCGTCCTGTCTTGGACTTGTGTGATGAGTGCTCCAGTCTTGGGCTAGATTGCTGGATCTGGCCCAAGATCAGGCTTCCACAGCATGAGAAGCTTTAAAAAATATTTGGAAGACAGTGAGACAGATTAAATAACAATTCCACAATTGTAAATAGTGGAGCTACTTGGCATTAGTCTCCTTCTTTGAAGAAATCTACTTGAGTCCTGAGTCCTTTGTTAGGATACAAACCAGTAGTAGATCTTTAAATCTGGTGGATAATACAAATGACAATTAGCACAAATTTACATGTGGGAGGATTTTCTTTAAGCTGCTGACTTTTTTCTATTGCCTACTGAATCCATTTTGTTTTTAGACTTGACAAAGTGGTTGTTTTGTTAACACTGAGATCTTTCAGACTTTATATTAGGCATTTTAAGTGCAGATAGTCTACCTTTAATGCTGTAGTTCAGGTTCTGGGCATTGCAATGTTAAGTGTAACAGTACTGAAATACATTGTCCCACGGGAAATACCTTGTAAGTTGTGGGAGGGGGCACAAATAATTGATCTTTTTTGCCAAATTCTTTTGCCACAGTTGTGTTGCTTTTATGTGACTGTACTATTGAGTACAGTATTTCAGAAGGGAAAAGTAGAGAAATGATGTTATAATGCATTTCAGACAACATTAATTAAACTTGGGTAACTTATTGTGTTTAATATTTATTTTATTTATTTACTTTTTTTATCCCGCCCTATACCCGGAGGTCTCCAGGGGGAGGAGGGGTAACATCTACAATCAAACATCATTTAACAGCATCAGCCAGTGGGAAGAGAAAAGTATCTCTCCATTTAACTGAAAGCTAGAGCAAAGAGGTACACCTTCAATGCCTTCCTAAACATGTACAGTGAAGGTGAGAGATGCACCTCAAGGGGGAGACTATTCCATAGTCTAGGGGCCCTCACTGAGAAGGCCCTCTCCTGGATGCCCACTCCTTTTGCTGCTGAAGGTGATGGGACAACCTGGAGGGCGTCCCCTTCAGATCTTAAGGCATGGGCAGGTTGATATGGAAGTCGATGTTTCTTCAGGTATTTGGGGCTCAAGTCATTTATAAGTTGAAGTTAACACCTTGATTTGGGCGCGGTAGCAAATTGGCAGCCAATTTTTTAAGACCCATGTGATGTGCATCCAGCTCATCCATTCTAATCAGCACTGGCTGCATTTTGCAAAGGCTGAAGACAGAGTAGTAGTTAATACTCAATTCCTCCTCCATTGCCAGCCCAGGTGCTAATAAAATCAAGAATTTGCGGGTGACATTAAGTGAAGACCATCTGTAGTTTTGTCATTAGATGTCTCAGGAAAGACAGCATATGACAGTCTCTAAGTTCCCTCCAAAATGGAGCCATGCATTCTACATCTTTTCACTTCTGAACCTTAAAAAGGAAAAGGCATACTTCTTCACTTCTGTCAGCTGTACCTGTTCTACATTGGAACAGGAGTTTCTGGTGCATGTATAATTCCGATAGTTCAAGCAAATGACATCAGATTTTCGATGCTTATCTTTCCTTTGTCTCTCAGATTTGAGCTGCTGGTATAGGCAACTCTTTAATGTTCTTCAGAGCACATGCTTAATGACTCTCCTTGTCTGTGTTGATTATTCATTTAAGGAAATAATGGGAAAGACTGATTTTCTTTTAAAAGTAATTGTGCTTGTGAGGCAAGAATTTGACTTGGCAAGTGGACAGTTCTCATCCTGTGATGGTGGTCAAAACCTGAGATTGGGAAGTTTTGCCCTGTGATTGCAGACAGAAAACAGATTTGTGGTTAGTATTAAATGGCCTGGTGATTTGTTTTCATCCTGGTTTGTGCCATTTACGAACAAAATTGTACAAACAACTTGAAACTGCTTTTTAAGGTCTGATGGTGCTCTTAATAAGGTATACCTAAGTAATTTAGTGACAAAGTAAAAGCTTCCCCTCAGGAAATAAAAATATTAGATTTATTTTATCTGTAAGAAAAGACAGGAATATCTAAGGCAATTGGAGAATATTGTTTTTTAAAGATGTCTGACCAATTTTTTTTCCTTTTGAGAGGAAAGATGTTAAGGGTAGCAAAACTATGGTAATACTATAAAAAGAGCATTTGATATATTACTTTATTGTCCATTTTGTTCTGTTTTTTATCTTAGCAATTTACAAGCATCTCTAAAAGAACTAATTAATTTGTGTGTTAAAAAGATACTTAAAAGAGATTTCTTGACTACTTGAGGTATTATTTGTGGGTCTAAAGTATACAGCGAACAGCATTTAACACTTGAATACAGATGAGGGGCTTAATCTGTATGATATTAGTGTATTTGTCTACAGTTAAAACAGACATGACTAGGAAACCTGAAAAATGTTAATCCTTGACGTGTTTGAAAGCAATTATAAAGCCCACTGAATTGACTTAATTGCAAACAATTAACATCAGCAGGACAAAATGCTGTTAAACTTACATTTTGACTGATTGGTGGATCAAAACCATAAAATGAATAGAAGATTAGTGAGTGTAAGGTAAGCAGATGTATTGGTATTACAAAGATATAGATATGGCCTTTTTTTTCTCATTAGAACTGAAACGCCAAGTATAATTTTAAAATCCTATTAGTAGACCAAAACCCCATTAACTGGCAACAGGTTTCTAATTTTGAAAATTAAATCTTTTTTTAACCCTTCAGGGTAATGTGGTGAACGGCTGGCCCATAAGTCTAATCCATTCATTTACCTCCATTTATTTATCTACACAGCCATCTCTTCAGGCAACACCCCCTTGCCAGACCTGTGATGAGAATTCACTTCTTGTCACCTAATTTCCTCAGAACTCTCCCTTGGAAGAGCCCAAATGTGCAGGCTAATGCTTCTCAGCTGTTTGGGGGAAAAAACTGCCTGGCCCACATCATAGGATTTCTCTCCCCTTCCCAAAATAGTGTACTGAACATGAACATGGAACCCTTCATGTTCCTGAGCAAATCTTCTGTGATCTGCTGAGGAAAATAGCAGCTGGGATTTTTCATCATGAATCTAGTGTATTGAGAGCAAGGAAGTTAAACTTCCCTCTCTAGCATGCCATAACATGAATGAGAAATCATTCCTTGTTCTTTGGCTTGTCGCTATCAAATAATATTTTTTGTATACACTAAAGGGATCAGACTTGACTGTGACTGATGAGGAAAGAGATCTTGGGGTAATAGTAGACAAGTCTATGAAAGTGTGAACACAGCGTGCATGTTAGGGATTTTTAAAAAAATGATATTGAAAATAGATGCTAATAATATACAGTAATGTCCTTATGCAAAGCCATGGTGCTACTGCATCTGGAATGTTGTGGGCAGTTTTGGTTGCTGGATCTCAAAAATGATATAGCATTGCTGGAGATGGTTAAGGAAGGGCAACTAAAATGATCAAGGGGCTGGAGGAGCTTCCCTATGAAGAAGTGTTGCAATGACTAGAGGAGACATAACAGAGGTGTGTAAAAGTATGCATGGTGTGGACAGGATGAATAAGAAGTAGGTTTTTTTCCCCTTTTCCAAAATGGTAGAAACAGATATCACCCAATGAAGCTGAATCTTGGAGCAGTTTTGCACTGGGCCTTATACTGGTTTATATCTTAAACTAGGGACCTGCCATAGTGTGCACTTGGGCAGCTTGAGATAGACAAAGAATTTTTTTTTCAGCACTGTTTATACAACTTGAATAGTCCCCCCCC
>MTQE01002560.1:8750405-8865867 GCA_014337955.1 Aspidoscelis marmoratus | reverse complement strand
AAGAATTTTTTTTTCAGCACTGTTTATACAACTTGAATAGTCCCCCCCCCCAAAGAAAAAGGTTTGGACCTGTTCATGGACGACAGGACTATCAATAGCTCTTGACCTTGAAGGCAGTATGAGGTGAACATAAGAACCTAAGAGGAGCTCTGTTGGACTGGGCCACAGTTCATCTAATCCAGTATCCTGACTCACATCACACAGTGGCCCACCACCTGCTTTCTGAACACTCTCAAGCAGAAGACGAAGGCAGAACCTTCACCTGCTTTTGGCTCCCTGCCAATGGAGACATCCTGTCTTTCTCTCCAACCTGGAGGTGGTCTGCCTCCAAAGGCCAGATGCTAGGATACTGTGTGCAGGGCAAACTGTGTGCTCAAGTCCTGCTGGTGAGTTTCCCTGTGTGGGTGGTTGGCCACTGCAAGAGCAGACTGCTGGACTACTTGGGGCATGTGTCCAATCCAGTAGCACACTTCTTTTATTAGCTATGTATAAAGGAATATAATACTGGAATCTGTTCCTGTCACAAGGGCTGTGTACCCAAGCAATAAAAAGCCTGCTAAAAAGCTTCTTTTGCCTCTGAGTGCTCCCATGCCCGGCTTTTCTCCAAGCTTCCAGCACCACAAAAGGAGGAAAATACGTGGGGAAAAAGTGCACTTTAAAGAAGACTACCAGCGCACTTTTTGGAAGCCACGGGTTTTCCTGGCAGCATTTACCATGGGGACGCTCCATGGCAAAAGGGGTGGGGATTGCTGCCTGCACACACAGCCATAAAACATTCAGACTTCTCCCAGAACTGCAGCAGCTTCCCTTCCTTTCTCTTTCTAAAGGTCAGAACTTTCAAAGAGCCAGAATTGCAGAGAATTGCAACATTGTTATCAGGTGTGAAGTGGGTGGATTGCTACAGTCACCGCTGCTGTACGGGGTGGATTTTGATAGTGATCAGAGGGAAAGTGTTGGGAGTGAATGATCATGCGGCCGATGGCTGCAACTGCTGCCTTTGCCAGCATGGGAAGCCATTTCGGGGGATGGAGATCTGGGAGACGAACAGAGAACCGATGGCTATTTTTCCTTTGGACTTGTCGAGGGTTTCTTCCTGGTTGTGGCTGCGCAGAGCGCAGTCCCTCCCCATTCCTGCTGGCACCCTATCAACAAGAGAGGGGGCAGGGAGAAAAAAATGCAGGCAAAGAAAACACGCTTCTATGGGGACGGTAGGTGCATTTTAAACACACGTTTTGCTGAGCCTCATGTGGACGCTTATTCCGGAAATGAACAGCACTTTTAAAGTCCGCTGCAATCGAGGGATGGTAGAGGGAAACTAGAGAGGCAAATAAGTTGCTTGGGGATGCAGCCTAGATGGTTTTATGCAAGACTTAATAAATCTGGGTGATAGTCACATTTTATGTCACTCTAACATTAAAAATAGTAGAACATCTTTAGATATTGGTTCTTATTTAATTCCAAATGTAGTACCTTAGAATTTAAATTTATTTACTTTAGTTACAAAATAATTATCTAGTTGTGTTTTTACTTGAGTTTGTGCTTTCTATAAAAGTCCGTTTTTGTACAATGCCCCAGGTCTTTCTTAGGCAAGGGCAGAAACTAATTCTGATGTAATAAACATATAAATTAATTTGTATCATGGCAATGAAGAGAAAATATTTTTATAGTTTAACAAAACTTCTGACATAATTGTTTATAATGGATTAAATGGACCACATATAATTGAGGTTAGAAATGCCAAAAGCATTTCAGTGAGTAACACACCCGCCCTACGCTTTTATTCATTTATTTAAACGTTTGCATGTTTCTGTCCTTTATAATTTTTCACCAAATCGTTCCTCAAAAAGGAAATGAATATCACAGTCATTAAACAACAAATTCGTAAAAGTGGTTCAGAAGTGATTTTCCAAATTTAAGTTGCATTGGTTAACAATGAAGCCTAACATAGCAATGAAGTCTAAGATAAAACCAGCACTAATTAAAAAAGATCAACAGTAAAAAGGTCATTAACTTCCCCCTCCCCAGTAGGAAGAGCATAAAGGACATGCAAATCTAAAGGTGCCTGTCATTAGGGCACTGTTCTCATAGATTGTGATGGCAGACCTGTGAGCAAGGTCTTGGAAATTCATCTTAAAGTTTACTTGGCTGCAGGCAATCCTTACAATATCTTGACAGTATCAAACCATTTGAGCTTTAATTTCAATATTGGGCCTCTAAATGTGGTGTAGAGGTGAATTAGTTATCAATGCAATAAATGTCTTCTTTGAGCATTATGACCTCCTGTGCTCAACAGAATGAATGCATTGAACTGGCATCTCAAGTTGTATGTCCAAAGGCATCACACTCTGTGAGGCCTTTATGTACATTGTTCTATGCATAAAGGCAACCTCCCTTACTCTAATCCTAACCTTATACACCCTAACCCTGCTGTACATGTGGGTATTCAGGCTGTGAATGTGGATATAAGTGGAATTATAACATTGGGTTGACCATCGGAGCCCTCCCATGTTGTGCACCAGGGGGCTTTGAACATTCTAATACTGCATTCTTTATTAGCCAAAGTTCTGAAAGGCTACATTTAAGGCTTTGTTTTGGTGGATGCCTCTGGATGCTAATTAAATTATTGGATCTGAGAGGTAATTTTGGCTTACAGAAATCCTTCCAGTTAATGGAGAAGCAGGGCACTTCAAGAGACAAGTGTGAATCTCCAAGGGGTTATGTATGAAGAGAAGGGAGCCGGAGGAGGAAAAGAGAATCCTCAACACGCTATTTGTCCTCTTTTTCTCCCCATAATGACAGGACTGGGTTCTGAAAGCTTTCTTTGATCCCAAATTCCCTTGTTTTCCTCCAACCTTAAGAATCCAGGCAGCAGGAAGAGAAAGCAAAAGGATCCTAATTCCATTATCTTCTGCCCTCTTGCATAGCTCATCATCCTTCCAAGAGCCAAGGAGAAGGTTACTAGACCACAGGCACAAATAGGGGGCATTTCAAGAGTTGAAATGCAACTTGATGGGTTGTAAGTGACAGCAGATGCCTCAAATGTTGTCATCAATGTTAAACAGACCTACCTGCTCTTGTCTTTGGGTACGTGACCATAACCTGTCTTTATACTGCAAAAAATGAATAGCTAAATTCCCAGGAAATCTGCTTTAATGATGGTCCATGAGCCATGTACTGCAGACTAAAGTTGCTGAAAATACAAGCAGTCATTATTACTGAAAGGCCATTTTTAGGTAAAAATTGGTGATTCATCTGTGTTTTTCCTTCTGTCTTGACTACCACGATTAAAAAAATAAAATATAATACTTTGAAGGTCACTTATAATCTCAAGATTCCACTTCTTCAGGTCTGGTGACACCATAGCAAAAGATCCTACATATAGTCTGTAGATTTGGAGTACTAAAATGTGGCTTGGGGGCAGTGACCTGTCTAAAACTTAATGGTCAGCAAAAAGAGAGCAAATTGCCTTAAACTCAGTCCTTTCCATGTGAATTTGTGAGCCCTGCAGCCTTTATTTCATTCCATGTATCATAAGTGAATGCCTTTGGCTCCAGGTATCTTATATACTAAAAAATATACAGTGAAAGTGGCTAGTCACATTTTAGAGGCCATTCACAGCTTGGTTCTATCACAGAGAAGCTAGGGCTGAGCAGTAGTTTCTGCTTCAGCTGAGCTAGCAGTACCACGGCTTTGAAATTTTATTTTGGAGCTTGTTCCTGGCACCTAGCACATTCTCGCCATCCACTCTGACATCTTAGCCTGCCTTCCCAAATCCCCATAAAGATGGAGTGTAGCCAGGAGCTGTGGCCAATAGTACAAAGCAAAACCATCTCACAGAGGCAGAAGGAAATGAAGGTGATCCAGGTGCCAGTTGGGGGTGGCAACACTTAAACCACTCTGAGGGGTTGGGCAGATGTTTGGACATCTTGCTCCTGGGTTGGCTGGGCTCCCCCTAGGTACTTGTGGGGATGTAGCCTTATTCACCCCTGCCTTGCTTCAGCATTGTTAACCATGGATCAGAGGAACAGCAACTGAAAAACCAGTCCATCACATTCCTGGCAAGAACCCAACATTTACATGGAAAGATGTAAGTTTTCAGATATAGTTATATATAGTATCCATCTCTAATCTGCACTAACCTGGAATCTTAACTATATATCAGCAAGACCAGATCGTCTTTGTGCATGGTTTTATCTGCACAAAACCAGTCCGGGTGAAAATATAGTCCATGCAAGCTGATCTTCTGCTATACTGACAAGGAGGATCTATGTCTCCTCTGAATTAAGGCTTAATTAAGGTTTAATTGTCCCTTTATACAGTATTTATTTATGTATTTATTAATGTTCTTGTTATTTATCTATGTCCCTCCCTTAAGCCTCTAAAAGGCTGTCACAATAGCTTACAAAGACAACATCCACACAACCCTTTTTGTCTGGGCCAGATATATTCTGAGCACAGGGTGTCTACATAGAAAATGTTGATGGGGGGGGGCTTAATCAGTTTTGTTCCAAACTTGGAACAAGACCTGTTTTTCAAGGCCTTTTGATCTAAATTTGCAACACTTAAGAGTACTCCATTCTGAATTTGGAATGTGCATCCCTACTATTTATAGTTAATCCTGGTTAGTTCAGTTTATAAAATAGATTGTAGATTCTGAAGAGGACAATGGAAGTGGACAGGGCCCTTAGATGCCATACTAGAGTGGCAGGCCTTGGGCCCAGGAGTTCTGTGAATGGACAGACAATAGCTGTGGCCTCCAGTGGCTGCTGTACCAGGGAAAAGTAGGGACTTTTAGTATGGAAAATAGAAGTAGACACACAGCTTTGAATCATAGTGTGTATATTTAAGGGACTTAAACTGCACTTTGCATTCTGAATTAATTGGTTTGATGTGGTGTCTCTCTGAATGGTAGCATTAATTCAGTGTGTTCATACATTACCTCACAAGTAATCCTGTGAAGTTCTGACTATTGTAAAACAAGCTGTGATCTTGAAAGACAAAGATGTTCCAGAATATTTTGCTGTAGGCAAGAGTGGCACAGATCCAGAAGCGGTATTTTCAAAGTTGAAGACTGAGGGGGAAAAAAGAGAAAGAATTACTATAAAGTACTGGCAATTTCCCCCATGGTTTTCTGGTTTCTGTGTAAGGAGGGAAAAGTGGTAAGCTCACATTTTAGAGCTCATAGAGCTTTTGAGCCACTGATATCTTCAAAGGATTCTGGAACAGCTACAGTGTGTCACAGAGAGGGAAAACATTGCATTGAAATCACACCTTCGTCCTTTTGCCGTGGCTGGTATTGCTGTTACAAAGGGCTGCAATGGCAGGGTGCACTACTGTGCTTCCGTGTTTCAGAAACAGAACATTGGCCTAGCTGTAAGAATGGAGAAGGGATTGTTGCCCAGTTTTGATGTTCTGCATGGGTGGGTATCCTGAATGCTAAAACACATTCCATTGATAACTGACCCTGTAAGGAGCTTTTTGAATGGCTCCCTGTTTTCCCCCCTTCCAGCTCTCAAAAGCTATTCTAAAGGGCTGCCCTTCCCCCTGTCCTTCTGAATAGATTTCACTGCTGTGGAGAACTGAGGGGTTTTTCAAAGACCATGTTAACTTCTTTTCTTTATCAGTGTCTTACCAGCATTTATGTCACTGATGCTTTGACAATCCCAAGGGATTCAGAATTTTTCTCAGTTCCATCTGATGACACCCCCCCCCCCGCCGCCATTAAGATGTAAATTATAAAGCCTTTCTGTATGGAAATAGTGAACTCCCGCACTCTTTAATATGCCTATTAACACATTAACCCTCTTATGGACTTCCTCTGATAATTTTACCTCTACCATATGTAGTATGTAATATTCTCTACAGTGAGGATGAATGATAAAGCTGTGTTGTTGGTTTTTTAAAGAGATATAGTGGGTTCTGATTCTAGGCCGTAAGGAGTAGCACTAAACAACTTGATGCATTCTACTTCATAGGCCTCAAATTGCAAGCTGCTTCGAAAGTCGCTTTGTTTGGAAGTGGTAGTTTCAAGGTTCTTCATGGGGGAAGTTGAAATTCTCTCTCCTCCCCCACAGTGAGGATCTGTGGGATTACCTTAAATATAAAGCAGAGGGCCAGTGGTGGCATACCGGAAGATGAGTGAGTGAATGGCCCCTTGATATTATGGATGCTATCAACATTGCTTGAATAAACCTGGGGTCAGAATTAGAATCTGGGTTTGCTCCAGAGTCTAGTTCCTGTGGGAATGTTAGTAGCTCAGTGCTAGAAAAGCTGTCTGGAAAGCAGAGGGTCACTGGTTCTATCCTTGTCATCTCCTTGGAAGAAGGTGATGGCAGACCAGTCCCTGTTCCCTCCCACACCATTTTCCTTTTGTATCTTGTCTTTTTAGATTGTAAACCTGTCTAAGATTAATATAATATTGTAACCCGCCCTGAGACCTCCAGGTATAGGGTGGGATAGAAATGTCAGTCAGTCAGTCAGTATCTGCCAATGAGACTGCATGGGTGTGTTTGTGCAATCACTGTGAGTCAACCCTGGTCCTTGAATCTGATGTCAGGGGTTGCGTCTGCACTGGACTGCTGTTCTGATCCAGCAGCACATGATGAATGCTTCATCCACCAAGTAGACCATTCCACTGGGAGGCCTTTTATGGAACACCCATCCACATGGTATGGGCTACCATGTGAAAGTAGTGGGCTACAGGGCAAAAGTGGCCTCCAAAACATTTCCAGGTGGTGGACCAGATCATCTGCTTCTGTGTAGACAGCATCGAGCACCTATTTTGTTTTGCTGGGAGCAAGGAGCCTCAGATCCCAGCCTCCAAAGTTGGGCTGAGATAAGCTGCCATAATGCAGATGGCCTATGGTGCAAGCTGTCTGGCCACCCTACTGATCTTCAGCTAGATCACTCGAATCTGGCCCAAGACTGGCCAAGCACTGCACAGGATAATGTGAGCCATGCAGGAACAATCTGTATCTCTTTCATGTGGTCTGTTATAGCTAGTGAGTAGCAAATACAAGTTAGTCTCCAATAGCTTGTGAAATGCCAATGTCACATCTTGGATGGGCTGGAGATAATGGACAGAATGATAAAGTACTTGGAATAATCAGCAGACAGCAGCATTTAACTAGAGTGGTGGCTGGTGCCCATTAGGATTGGTGGGGCATAGGAAATAAAAAGGAGAGGTACTGAGGTCAGAATTGGTAGAAGTAATGGACGGCTCTTTAAGAATTCAGTTCAAACCCAAATGAAAATTCACCTTACTGAACATAATGGATTGTGCACGTATTAGCCAACCTTGAACTGAAACATGCATGAAGGAGAAAGAGACTCATGTAGTAATCAAATGGATGTGATGGGCACTGTTCGCTTTCTCCTTAAGAGCCAGTGGCTCGTGATTATTTTCCCTAGAATCCTACCCATGCACAATAGCCTCAACCAGCCTCAGAAGCAATGCTAGCATAGTAATTAAAAGTGACTGTGAAAAGGGAGCTTCACGAGCTGGAATGAGTTACAGTGGGATTACCAAGCTTGTTCCAGCCTCTGTCACTGGCTCTGGAGGCTGTGCCAGCCTCAAAGCAGGCATTGGAGCCTCCAAGAATTAAAGTCCCTGTCCTTCAAAGTTCCTAGATCTTGGAAGACAAGTGACAAACTGGGTGCCCTAGCTTAGTTTACGCTCCATCCTCTGTAAATGGGGTGTGTTAAGAGGGGCAGCGCTTCCCCTATTCTATACCAGTATGTGGTGCCCATCCCCCGGCGCGAGCTGCCTTACACTCTTTACCTCGTCTTTATTTTGTAGGGGCTGTTATAGTCTTAAAAGCCTGGTAGCGTGTTTTTATATTCCTGGTAGCGTGTTGCGGGAAAGCCCTGGGCTCTTTCTTGGCATGAGATTAGATTATTGCATTCATCTAGTAAGTGCATGGAGGCCAATCTGTGCATGCAGTCTATTTATGAGGTGTGCTGCTTATAACAAACGCTAGCAAAAATCTGATAGGTAAGGAGTTTTTGGAAGACCATGCTGGTTAATTCTGTAGGTTTGGGAACACCGAAATGTGTAAAAAACACTTGAGTATACAGTATGCTGCCCCAATGCTTGCTATGAGTCAAATTTATTGAGGAGGTTTCTAGATTAATAATTTATTATATTATTCAATTCAGTGTTGTACAAGATCTCAAGGCTTGTTGAGGTATTATCAATTTATAAAGTGTCAGATATGGTTCTGGTATTACAGAGAAGCCAAAGGCTGATAGTGCTCTGAAGATCAGAATCTGTTTAAAGATACGTCAGATAACAGGATGGCCACATTCATGTGTTATAGTGATGCACCAACAGATATGGGGCGTGTATGCTCTTACAGTGATACCTTACCTGGCTGGTAAGGTTGGAGTGTGGTGGAGGCCATTCACACTGTACATGTTGGACTACCTGATCAGCAGCGCTTATATTGTGAATGAAAAGTCTGGATCATCAAGTCATCATCCAGACTGGCATACAGCATGTGACCATAGAATCATGGAGTTGGAAGGGACCTCTAGGGTCATCAAGTCCTACCCCCTGCTCAATGCAGGATTTCCTAAACCATCCCAGACAGATGTAGGTCCAACCTCTGCTTGAAGACCTCCAGTGAAGGAGAACCCACTACCTCCAGAGGCAAAACTCTTCCACTGACTGATTGTGAGGAAGTTTTTCCTAATATGTATTGACTCCCTGAAGTTTCATACCAAGTCCTCCCATCTTGTGCAAGTGAGAATAGGGACAATCCCTCTGCACTGTGACAGCCCTTCAGATACTTGAAGACTGTGATCATGTCTCCTCTCAGTCTTCTCTTCTGTAGACGTTGCCATGGTGACCCAGACGCTGCGAACAACTGCAGCCACAGTCATCTAGCCATGCCTCCTCTCCATGCAAAAGAGAGCACAGAATCTGCCATCTATGAGGAATTGAGCCATTCCTAGTCAGTCTCTTAGCAGTCCACAGCTGGGTCACTCCAGGGACTGCAGTGGCAACTCCAGGTGAGTTACAGTGGTGACCAGGGGTGGACAGAGCAAGCTCCACAGAGTTTGTGAGAAAAGGCCCATGGTGTTCACTTCTTTTCAAAGTAAAGAAAGCCTTCTTCTGAAAAAAGGTTTTCCAGATGCAAGAGCTTGTGTATGTGTGTGTATAATATGTGGTCACAGTGCATGGCATTTCTCAGTCAGGTTCTGTCCAGCTGTGGGCTGGTCAAGTCCAAGTGACTAATTTGACTTCAGAGATTTGTTCAAAGTGTGATTATTGAATCTCATGTTTCTGATGTCTAAGAACATAAAACTGGCTAGTTTCCCAGAGAAATCCTTTGGGTTTGGAAAGACCCAACTAAAAAGAAACTGGCACAGGGGTTTTTCATCTCTTTGGTATGATTAGATATTTGTCTGAAGCTGGATTTCCTTTGAAAATTGCTCCAGAAAGCATAAAATGGGTTGGGTTGTCCTTTAGAGAATTGAGAATATTGACTAGTAATTGGACTTGATTGCTGATAGATAACTGGATATAATTCAAGTTGCAGTGTGTGTGGTGCAAATTGGTTTCATCCTATTCTGCAAAAAGGACTATGGGCCTGAGGCCTTTTCGCATTATGCCTTTTCGAACGCATCTATGATGCACTGGGATGGCGCATTCACTCTTCTGGGGCAGCTGGATCCGTTCCGACCCACCCCAGCTGTCCCAATGCATCATAGACGCATTTGGTTTTCAGAGCAGAAAAATGTACTCTGAGACTGTCTGGGCGTGTTTGGTCCATTCCAGGCTGTTCCCAGCTGTCATGGAAGGAGAGCAGGGAGCCCTGTTGGGTGCCTTCCTTGGGGTCCCGCATGCTGCATGGGCCCAGATAAGGCCCATGCAGGTGCCAGGACCCCCACCAAACCCCGCCCACCCTACCCCAGGGGGTGCACACATGAATGGGGCTTACCTGTTCAGCGCCGGGCAGCAATGGAGTGAGGAGGCTGGCCGTGCTGTGCACATATGCGCAGCGTGGCCTCTGATTTGCCAGGCACCCGCGCCTGCACAGATCGCCCGTCAACGCCAGGCGGGTGCCTGATGAATCAGAGGCCACGCTGCGCACGTGCACATGGTGTGGCTGGCCTCCTCGCCCCAGTTGCTGCCTGGCGCTGAACAGGTAAGACCCATTCACGCACACCTGCCCCTGGGGTGGGGAAGGGTGGGGGTCCTGCCAGCCCTGGGAGGCTGGTCTGGCCCCAAGGAGAGCGCAGGACCCCAGGGAAGTCACCCAGTAGGCCTCTCCACCCATGCCTCCACAGGAGCCAATGGGGGAAGGCTGGGGGTGGGACTTCTGAGTCCTGGGACTGCCATTCGGCCTGAATGCATCTAAGACACTGTCCCATCCACATGTGGGCAGGTTAAGGACAAGTTCGCAACACGTCCTTTACCTGCCAGTGTGGATGGAAAAGTGTCTTAGATGTGTTCAGGCCGAAGCGCTCTACAGCATTTTAGCTGTGGTCCAAAGAGGCCTCTGTTTTGCTTCCATGGATGTCATGCATAGCTGCTGTTGAAATGACCTACCTCTGTTCCTGCTGCCTGGGTCCAAGGACAGAAAGTGTTGAAAATGGCCAGCTTTAGAGGCTATATTTGAAGCTTCACTTCATGGCCAGGTTGGAAACTTGGCTGTGGATTCTGGTCTTCATTTAGACTCTTTCAATGACACAGATGTGGGAACTGAGTTACAGATTTATCAGGATCTGAGCATCTTCAGTAATATTTAAACAATTTCAGTATCTTCAGTCTTGCAGCTCGGATTATTAATATTTTCTTTTTGAGTCATATAGTTTGTCTTATCACTTGTACGCAAAGCTTAGTCCAAAAAGAATTCATGAAAGCGATGTCAATAAAACTAAGTACAGTAAAATCCTGTCATCATAAACAGTCAGAATAAGAAGCATTTCCCAACTACAATAAAGTTCATGATGACTTCTAGAAATCTTCTCTGCTGAGATTTTGCTATACTAGAATTAGTAGAAGCCTTTCATTCTAATATGATGACGGACCCCTGAGGTAATGAAATTTGATGCAGAAATTTTTGATTGGGTGCGCAAATTCCCAACTTTATCCAGACTGTGGCAAAGTAAAATTAGGATGATTTTATAAAAATTCTTGTTAATGAGCCTGAGCCATGAGAGTAATTTTTTTGAAAGCACAACAGTTCCCCCAAAAACTTGTAATGTAGAACACTTAACAGTAATCACCTCAGATAAATCCTGCTTTTGAGCTCTTGGCAGACTTCCCTGAAATCCATAGGACATTATTTTAGCAGTCAACAAGGATCAAAATTCAGAATATGTTGAGGAATTCTCTCTATTCTTTTTGTGACTTCCCCATAGTGTACTCCGTTTTCAGTTACAGGGAAGGAAGGCAGTCTGAAGCATGTTCCACATCCGCTATAATAAGAGGGGTTTATTTGGGTAAATTCTTACGGGTGAACAGTGTTTTATATCACATGCACAAGAATGCATTTTGTTCACATTACAGAATCACTGAAACCAAAGGACTTGATGCTGTGTGGGGTCACACCATCTGCCACCATTCCGATATATTTTCAAAAATGTCCCACTTCATCTTTTGTTTGAAGATTATGGCCATATTTGCATAGCTCAGACTGTCCCATGCTGTCCCATCCCATGCTAGGTCATCCAGCCCATGCTGGACCAAACCAGTCCTAGTGCATGATAAGGGTTGTCCGCGTTTTGGGTATTCCATGTCAATCCATACTGCTGCCTTCAAAGCTTGAAGTCAGTGGCCAGGCTTTGAAGGCTGGGAGCACTTCAATTCTGGCCTCCATCATTTCCAGGAGGGCCCTTTTAGGTGGCATGCCACTTCTGGTATCTCTTGGTGGTGTCCCACAAAAAAGGGTTCCCAAGGACCTACTAGTTCACTGGTAGACCTCAGTGTTGAGGTCTACTGGTAGACCAGGATAAGGCACCATTTTTGATCAAGCATTCTTGGAGGGTGCAAGGCTCCCTCTATCCTGCATCAGCATTTGGAAGAAAGCCCCTGGACCCCTTCCTAGGTAGGACACCGCCAAGTCCAGAAACAGCCTAAGGTCACAGGCCCAATATAAACTCTGCTGGACTGAGGGCAATTGGGATAATATAGATATCTCAAATACCATCTTCTGGAGATCCACTAGAACTCTGCAGGTAGGGGAAGAAATTTTGGTTGATCTCACATTAGCTGCAAATTTCCCATAGATATGGATCCCCTGGATGCCATGGTAGTTCATCATGTAGCTAGCAGTCCCACCGATATGATCTTTCCAAATTCCATTTGGTGATACCTGCTGATGATGATAGTTAAATAGCTGATGTAATACAGATGTTTTCAACTATAATAATAGCTATATGTGAAGCGAGTTTGGATTCTGCGCTCAACTTACAAGTGAAGAGATCAAATTTGCTGCAGATGAGAGGACAGGATTGTTACTTAAATTTGTGTGAGAGCGTAGTCTTAAGTGCACAAAATATCCCAGGTGTTGATAAACTGTCATAGCTAGGAAATAAAGCTATGAATATGCATCAAGCTGTCCTTGATCTAGTCACGTACAGCCTTGGCCCCTGTAAGCAAGTACTGGGATAATCACAGTGGCCTCACAAAAGGTATTCAAGAATAGCATTAAGATAATGTATACGAGATACTCTAAAAGCACGATTTAAATGCTAAATTTTATTGGTATTACAGAAACTAGGACTGGTTGTTACTGGCCATGTGGTGCCTCAGCGGGAAAGTAAATGGAACATTAGACATTACTGTTGACATCAAGGTTAGGGTCTTCCCTTTAATTTTTGGACCAAACCCAATGAACGAAAGCCCCTTCATTCTTACAAGTGAAAACAGTATTTCAAAGCAAAAGTTTAATTGTACAAGCGCATTAAGCAGCACTTAAACTATTCATATCATTATAAGAAACATTATCCCTATTCAGAAGTCATTAGCTTGTGCTTGGTGTCCATATACATCTGGCGAGGTTGACAGGGGCTGCTGAAAGCTGTAGCCTGTAACATTTAGAGCGTTCCAGGATGGCAAAGAGTCTTTCTGCACTTACCGGTAAACAGATAGAGAACAAGACCTAAACCTCTTCAGGATCTCTCTTCCACACTGTGGTGTAGTTCAGAGAGGCTGCACTCCCTGTGTAACCTGGACTAGGTGTTCCAAAATAGCAGCTTAGACCAAGATGGCAGAGGGGCTGTCCTGGAGCAGCTGTCCCAAGTGTTCTGGGACAGTTGGATTGTTCCAGCTGGGAACCGTTCCATTAGGAATGATTCCGGCTTGAACAGGCCAGGCCAGGCAAATGTGAGAAGGCCAAAAGATTTCTAAAACTCATGATCTTAATGTTTGGGCTTGTTTCTGTGCTGTTCCTGCTGACACATACTTCATATCTGTGAGATGTATGGGATAGGCAGCTTGCTTGCTTAGGAGAAGGTGGAGGTTGGGACTTGTGATCATCCTCTACTTTCTTTGGACCTCAGTGGCTCTTGCTGTATTCCATCTTTGTTGAGAAGAAGAATGGGGGATTGTTACATCCATGGAACAGGAAGACTTGAAGTTACCCTTGTTTTCTCATGGATATGATACATGGAGGGGGGAAAGCTGGTAGGAAATGAGGCAGCATTATGTTACCTGGATCTGATCATATAATTCTGAAGTCTTTTCTGAACTGGACCATTCAGTTGGCCCAGTACATCTGTAGTATTCTTTATTTATTTAAGAAATTATTTAAGAAATTTATATCCTGCCCTTCATCCCCCCTCCTTCCCACCTCTCCCTCCCTAACAGGACAGCATCCTGAGAAAGCTATTTAGTACACTTGGTCTGCATGGTGGAACATTTTAGTGGGAGGCTATGTCTTCAGTAGACTGATCCATTGCATTGGATCAGGTCATGGCATGGGAAAAGGTGACAAAATGGCACTATATCCCATTCCACTGGTACAGCTTTTGGAAATAGTCCACAAGTGGACTCCTTTGGTATACCGGTCTATAGAAAGTATGCCTTCATGGTCCAGTATACATGGGATGGACTCATGCAGTGCGGAAAGGGCCTGTGCGTTCACCCAGGATATGGAAAGTAGCATTGCCCTACGCAGTGTGTGTAGTGCAGACTGGGTTTATCTTGTTCAGTGTTGAACTGGACTGTTCCTGTGCTTATGTTTCCAGGTGAAAATTAGAATGACCTAAACCTATTCAAAACAGTTGCCCTAGACAAATCTAACTTTGCACAGGATCAAACAGCAATGTCACGGGACAGTATAACATGCCTTAGGATTCCTGCTTGCCAAATTTTAAGTCCAAATTACTGCTAATTAAGATTACAAGAAGTAGTGTAACTTTATGGAACCGAGTCTGTGATACAGAAATAAATTGCAAAGCATTTATGCTCAAACACAGACTGTTTCAATGCAATGAGACTCTCTATTGTATATCTGTAAAACTATGGAAGAATCAATTTAAAGCTGTTTTTCTTCAGCCAATTGCCCTGACCAATGGTCATGAAATTAAAAATCCCTCTGTAATGGTAGGTCTTGTATGGAAGACCAAAGTTAATGCTTTCGTTCTGCCAGTTTCATCTTGAACATCTATTTTGGAGCATCCATTCTTTATGAGAAGAAGGAGTGAGGAAAAATGATTTGCTTAACAAGGTTCATCCAAAATATAAAACATTGGCAGACAAGTCCCAGTTTCATCACATTAGATAGTTATAACATAGTTACACAACAAACATCTTGTTCAAAGTTCAAATCTAAAGTCTGTGTTTCTCCTATTTATAGATATCAGGCTCCTGTTTTTCTTTACACAGTCTGAACTCTTATGAAGCAGAATGGATGGTTTATGAGCATTATGAGACGCTAACATTAGTCACCCTATGCAGGCTTTGCTTTGCTTTTTGCACAAATTACCCCTCAGAAATATCTCACAAAGATCCAGAGATTATTTAAGAGCTCATTAATCCTTTTTATAAGATGTCTTCATCACAGTGCTGGAGGGGTTGTGACATACAAGACACATTATATCATGCATGGTGGCTATCCAGAGTCATGTCCATATTTTGTGGCCAGATTTATCATTGAAGCAGTAGCATAACACCTTGGATATTAATCCTGAAAGTAGAAATGCTCTATTCAGTATTTTTCCTGTTGAGTAATGGTGCAAAGGAAACCTTGAGAACTGGCAGCTGGAAAAGATTTGGAGGTCTTGTGCTATGTCTCTGCTGTGCCCTTAGTTGCTGGAGAAGGGAGGCCACATTCTGCACTGAATTCACACTTCAGCCCATAGTATGCAATTAAGTAACATCTGGTCAGGTGCAGCTGCACTGTAAGGAGGCGTTTAGGGACTAGAAATGCCCCCTGCCTGCCCAGAGGTTGCCTAATAGCATACTAGCTGTGGAGCATGAAATTGTAACATTTACTAGGGACTTACCTGTCCATGTCCGGCCGTCGACCATTCACACCTCTACCCGCTGGGAAGGTCATCAGAGCTGGTGCACAAGCATGCTGGCAGCTCTGATGATCCCCTGATGCGCCTGCACAGAGCATCAGTGTCATCATAGTGATAGCATTGATGCATGCGCCATCATGGAGGGCACCACACTCAAGACAACGGTGCCTGGAAGAGGAGCAGCCCGGCAATCAAACACAGGTGAGTGTTCGATTGTGTGTGGGGTAGGCTGTTACTGACTAGCACTCACGAGGGCAAGCACTAGTTCTGGTTCATCGCACACCTTTCCCATCTACGTGGCAGGAAGGGAAGTGTGAAAAAAAAACCCTTGTCACCAAACATACCACTCTAGCATAGTATGCTCCAGTATGCTAGTGTTAAAGGAGATGATCTAGGGTGGGTTAAAGAAATCTTGGAATCTACCTAGTCAAACTCTTTCGTTCCATGGCTTTTAACATCTAGTTTATGTGGAGGGATTAAAAAACAAGGGCCATTTTCACACAGTGCAGACTCCTGTGCTGTGCTATCCCATACTAGGTAATCAGGCCCTGGTGTTGAGTGCAAGGCTGGGAGATTTCATATCTGTTTGGCCACTGTGCTGCTGCCTTTGTCATTCTCAAACACCTAGCCCTTTCTCTTAGCTTTCATTACAGATGCTTCATTTCCCCTGTGTTGTTGTTGAATTCCATGTGTGCTGATAACACTGTGCTGGGAACTACCAGAGACCACCAACTCAGAATATCCTATCTCAGTTTTTATTTAATGTCAATCTAAATAAACATAGCCTTGCGTTTGCCCTATGCAGAGCCCCCCAAAAATCTGCACTCAAGCTGTGCAGGTTAGGTGGCCCCAAACCTTGACCATTCTGTGCTCCATCTCATAGGATGTGAGATCAGGCTGGAAGAGGGTCCTATCACCAGCAGGCTGTATTTTGACATTGGGTCCACAGCCAGGAATCTCAAAGGAATCATTACCCAAGCTATATTTCTGACTACAAATCCAATCTGTGAGCTTTGGAGGAACTTGGTGCAGCTGTACTTAGGGCTATGAATCAGTGAACTTTGTGCCCATCAAAAATTGCTATGCTTTTCCTCTCATCAGTGACTTCCTAGATTGCTTAAGATTGGCAGTTTTACCAAGCTTGATCTCTAGGAAGCATACCATAGAATTCAAATAAGGAAGTGGGGGGGGGGATGAGGGAAAAACTGCTTTCAATATCAGATCTGGTCTTTTTTAATATCTTGTAATGCCTTTTGAATTACCTATTGGTCCAGCAATCCTACTGCTGGTGAAATGTCTATATTGATGTCCTGGCATGTGCAAAGACAGTTGCACTCTTATCGCTATAGCCAAGGGAAAGCATCATCATTCATGGTATTACAGAGCTTCAAGTATGGTGGTGCTGTGGTCACACTGACGTCTTGGCAAAGAGTAGAGGAGTGGCATGTGCCATGAGCTATCCACATTTATGTGGCTTGGTTCTGTGCAGACAGGCTGATTCTTGGGAGGCATGGATTCTTGGTGGACTGGTCTACTACATGTATGCGGCATTCCCCAAGAGGGGCTGACATAGCAAAGAGCCCTGTGCAGAAGCTACCATAATTTCTATCCTTTATTCCAATAGAGAAGTGCACCCATGTTCCTTTTCCTTTTTCATGCTTCTTTTGCTGAGATGAAGAAAATGCATGTCCAAAAAAAGTACTTATGGGAGTAAGAAATCACATACAAACTGCAAAATCCATGCTGTGGAAAAAACTTTATTAGGACCTATCAGAATGACACAGAAATCATGAGCAGGATTGTCAGAACTCCTAATTAGGCTGAAAGTTAAGTCAAAAGGGTGAGGGTGGGAAAAGGAAAATACCTGGCAGCATTTAGTCTAAGTCTCAAGATGGAGTCTCAGAAAACATGGCTTACTTAATTGGATTAGTACTGCAGTTATATATAGTGTCTATATTTATACATGAAAGATCACTGAAGAAATTCAATGAAAGTCAATTTTCTTTTATATCGTATAGTAATATCACTTGCATACTTACGAGTGCAGTCAATCTGGCTGTTTACTTCAACTGCTCCTCTTACAAGTTTGCTTGCAAAGCGTGTGTTATATACAGCAGTATGACAAGCCTTTGTGTCAGTGTGGAAGCAGTAAAGTTCTTAGGAGGGCTGTACTCCACTTTCTCTGTCCAGAGAGAAACATATTTTAAATTCCCATTTTCAGGCTTGCATATTAAGAGAGACACCTCACAGTAAGTCTGTACAGGTTTCTAGGTGGCTTGATTACAATTTTAATAGGTTCCAGAGTTGAGTGAATGAGTCATTGCAAGATTTTATGGATGTGTTCAGTTGCCAGCTGAAGCTGAAACTGTTCCTGGAGATGCCTCACACAGGTTGTTTCTATGGGCCCTTCCACATTTATCATTAAAATGGTCCAGGTGACATGAAACAAGGGTATAAAATTATCCATGGTGTGGGCAAAGTTTCCATGCCTTTCCTAAAATAATTGAACTAGTGGTGATCCAAGTGGAGCTGAATTACTTTATTCTGGAAGAATCAAGGCAGATAACAGGGTCTTCCTTGCTTCCTTCAACTTTTGAATTTGCCACCATGAGGTGTGGTGTTGGCTATCAGCGTGAGTAGTTTCAAACAATGTGTGGACCAATTCAAGGATTGTTAGCCCTGAAGGCGGAGTGACTGACTCTGGTCATAGGAAGTATGATGCTACCGGAGGCCAGCTGTTGGGAGACTGTGTTCAGGGGAAGCTGTGGGCTTGTATCTTGCTGTCTGTGTCCTACTAGGCACCTTCCTTGTGCAGGATGCTGGACTAGATGCATCACAGGTCTGATTCAGTTAACACTGCTGGATTTAATTCACTGCTCTTTCAAATATAAATAGAATGATATGTGGAAACCTAACATGCAGATAAGGTGTGGGTTTTTTTTTAAAAAAGCATATGATTATCGTCTTATGTTTACAAGGAACATTTGAACAAATGCTTTGGAGAAGTATTTAACTCAGTTTTTCTCTTTTCAGTGGATGGGGTGGATCTGTATATATTAAGACTGGAAGATGAACTGTCAGAATATTAGAGCAAGAATGGGCTAAACATATCTGGTTCTCCTCTTTTTATTTTTATACAGAGAAACATACCACTGCTGTTCCTCTGTTTCCCCTACCTTATAGGTTTTATAAAAACAACTTGAAAGATATCCAAGTCTCCCATTCTCTGAAGGTCATCAGATATACTCTCTCTCTTTCTCTGTGTGTCTCCCCCTTACATACTGAGAAACACACCCAGAAACATGCTGTAACATATAAAACATCCCTCAAAAATACATTGTGGGAAGGATCAGAAATGGCATTTATTTTGTGAAGGTAGCTATATAATAATAGATTACAATAACATAACTCTGGAGGTCTTCATTGCATGGAGGGCAGAATGAGATAAAGATATTGCATGAATGCCTTACTAGGCAAGAGGGATTCACGTGAAAGAGATTTAGGCAACAAGTATTGCAACAAAGAGGAAGAAGAATTACTTTGCTTGAGTCTCAGGCTAGAGACCCAGGCGGTGTTTAGTATCAGTTTCTTTGTAAGAGTAAGTGTTGAACTGTATTGTTTCAAAGACTAAATACAAGGTGTCAGCACTGAGGCAAGGTTCTTGATGATGCCTGGTTTGTTACATTTTAAAGAAAATTGCCAAATTTGACAATAATAGCAGAACGGCCCCCCTCCCACAAAAAAATCTAAAGTGCTCTGGTACTGCAAGTCAAAGCGCAACAAAGGGTGCATCCATGTGGATGAAAGAGAGCCTCTGCTGGAAGCTCGAGGAATGTGATGTCAATGTATATTCCAGTGGCACCAGCAAGTACCCTCAGAGGACTTCTTCTTGTGGAGCAGGAAGAACAACTGTCAGCATTCACATTGCTGCCACATGAGGCTGTTTCCATGCTTACCTTTACTGTACTGCTCCAGTTGTAGCAGCCCACCATCTAAAGCAGTCCAGTTGCGTGGCATGCATGGAGGTGCATGGCATGAAGATAGCAAGAAGGTGAGGTGTACTTGGCTGAAGGTATAGGATCCTTTCTCTTTTCAGGCACTATTATCTGTTGATTTTTTTAAATTTAAGTTGATTTTTATTCTGTGTATATATTAATAAATTCTGCTTTATATTGACTCCCAGATATGGGGTGGGATAGAAATACAAATACATATGTAAATAAATAAAATAAGGCACTGCAATCCCCCACTGTGTGGATGCCACCCACATTCCCTGAATTCCATCTAAATTCTCTACGCTCCTTTTGTTATTTGAAAAATGATACTCCATTCCCATCTTTTGTATGTGAATGGATCCAGTAATTGTTTTCTGTATAAAGAACTGAGATGCTATCACGGTTCCTTTTCTAGGGAAAGTATGAATACCTCAAGTATTTACATGATCTTCTGACAGATTGATAAACAGTGTTGATCATGAAGCGACATTTTTCACACAGAGATGTACGCTTTTAAAATAAGATGCGAATATGACAGATGCATTTATCATGCAGGAACACGTGTCAGGAAGTCATACTTAGTTTACAAATGTATATCAAGTGAAAACCTGTGTATAAATGGCTTGTGCTCCCAGCCCTAAGATGATTATTTTGAAATTAAGAGCTATTTTATTCGCAGGGGGTTATAGGTAAACATAAATAGTAGCACTAGGTTTCCTTATGGGCTTCTTTGATTTGTTTTAATTATTTTTTCTAGCAGCAGCAGTTATAAACACAGATTTCTTTTTAATTGCTTCCAATCATTTTGACCATGCCATAGCAGGAACAATATTAGTGCTCTTGGGGAAAGGGGCTTGGGACATTTTGGAATGCTTAGGAGAATGATTTACTGTGGCCATAAGGGTCCTTTTTGTACTCCTCCTTTGTTCTGGAGTCAGGGTACCCTGGAGCTCTCAAAAAGCCGAGGTAATTCACAGTTCCTGTCTGTCTCCCTAGATCTACACCATGGATACTTTTCTTATGCCAAAAGGTTCTGAACTTACTCCCAAAATCAGCTTGACAACTATAGAAATCATGGACCATGTATTTCATGGCATGAGCAAGATTCAGAAGCATGGATTTGCTCCTTAGATTGGCTTTCACATGGTATCTATCCAAAACCCACTGCCAAAGTAAATCCATAAAACCACTCAAGTCCAATTCTGCATGGCAGTGTGATGTTGCAAAAAAAGGGGGAGAAAGGTTAATACAGTGACTGCACTCCAAATGATAATCAAACCACAAATGGAACTGTCTCCATGGATTGAAAAGGCAAACACTGTTGTGATTTTTATATGGGAGCTTTCCAAAGCACAGCATTAATCAATGAGAACTGGTTTAAGAGGTGAAAAATCAGCCATAATGACATGAATAAAACAAAATGAGTAGGCCTCTGCCTCAGAACAACACTAGATCTGTGATCCCTTCCACTCTCAATCCAAACACTGGAGACAAATGCTGTTAATGGTTTTATAGTACTTTGGAGGGAGATAACAAGGGAAAAAATTAAAACTTTTCCTACATACAGTTTTCAAATCCAGCTATAAAAGAGATTGAAGAACCTCTGGTAGGTTATACAATTTCCCTGGTTTGTCCTTGGGGAAGGGTGGTAGTAACTAGGGATGGGCATGGATATTTGAAACATTTGAAATTTGATCAAATTCGTTTGAATTTGGATATTCGAATTCAAATCAAATGTCTATAAATTTGAATTTAAACATTAGAATGAATTTTGAATTTTTGAATCATTCGTATGAATTATTCGGACATTTGTATGTGTACGGATACGTACATGATGTGTACTTGCACATACGCATCTTTGCCGCATCTGTACACATTTGTATAGATCTGTACAGGGTGAAAATGGGATGCACACAGGATGCATACGGGTTGCATACGGGATGTGTATGGGAACTTACAAATGTTGTTGACATTCATATTTGCAAATACAGATAAAAAAATTCACAGATAGATTTGAATGTATTTGAATTGAATCGGATATGAATACATTTGAATTTTAAACATTTGCATTGATTTGAATTTTTAAATATTTGATTCAAATCGACTCCCAAAAATTGCATTCGTGCACACTCCTAGTAGTGACCATAGTCTTAGTGTTGCCAATCTAAGGCTGAGATCTGACAGCCAAAAAAAAAAAAAAAAAATAAATCTCTGAGATGTCTCAGAGAAGGCCTTGAGGTCGGATTGTCCACACAGACCAGTATGCCCTCTCATGAACATTCTGGACCAGAAAAGGTAGATGAGAGAAGGCTTGGGAACACAAGGGCCACATGCTACTTTCTCTCAGCGGCATCTCTGAGGTACTTCTTTTGTTATGCAGTGGGTGGGTCCACAAAGCCACCAGGAGTCAAGCTTAAGGACAGCTCTAACCTACAAACAGAGTGATACGTGAACTACTCCCTAAACTTGACATTTTCAGATATAAGATCACCTTTAACTGATATTATAAATATGCTACCAATAGATTATGTATTAGATGCTGAAGTATTCAAATTACTGTCAGATTAATATCATTCCAAACCTACTTTACTGTATGGAAAAACAAAAAACAAATTTAGGCTTTAACATTTTAATTTGTTGCTATATCAGTTCCATTGGCATATATTTTGCAGTCTTTATTTGGCTGCAGAGGGTTTTGTTTTCATTGTAAAATGCATTGTAATATGGCTATTACATAACTTATTTCAGTTGTATAATTACTGTTTTGTTAGTTAGTTAGTTCTGCTCACTAACTCTTTCTCACACCACATCTTGAAATGGGGCCTGTCCGCACTTGGCTTTTTTTCAGAGTATATCTCAGGATAGGGGTCAGTGGTCTGCATGCTAATGCCGACTCTGGCAGGCCTCACCTGGGACACCCTATAGCCTGCACTAACATGTGGGCAGGAGGCTTCTATTCTAGGATAGATTTCAGAATAAAGCCAAGTGCGAATAGGCCCATAGTGGACAGTTCATCCCAGCAGTTACTCAAGTATTTGCAACAAAGGTTATCCTCAGCTCTTATATGGATCTCAGGTGTACATACACAAAAGCATTTCTTCTTATGAAATACTACAAATTAAATTTCTCTGCACAATTTTAGGCCTGTCAACTTGCATTCTCAATGCAGTGGTACAATTAGAAGTGGGTCAAATCAAAATCAAGAAGGGGCATCTTTGCACTTCCCTTCCCATCTTCTGCACAGGAAAGGAGCATGATTAACCAACGTTGACTAGTGCTTGCACTTGGAGTGCTAGCCAACTTTGGCTGTTCCCTCTACCTGCGATTGAATACTTACCTTATTCGGTCTGGGGCCTGGTTCTCCTCTGGGTTCTGCCATTTTGACTGTGGTGCCCTCTGCGACTGTGTGTGCATCAGTGCTGTTGCCCTAATGATGCTGATGCTCTCCACATGTGCAGTTGTATCTATGGTCATTTGTGCAGCACCTCAGACGATCCCAGAGCACTGGAAGAGGTGCTGATGGTTCTACCGCTGGATGCTTAAAGTAGGTTCTGGCAAACATTGGTTAATGTGTGGAGCCCAATTTTGGGCTCCACACCTAATCAACGAGTAGAAGATTTCGGGTGAGGGTGGGTATGCTTGGAGGCTGTAACAGCCTACTCCATGTTCAGCAGCTCTTCACCAGAGGTTTGCTACTTCTTCACTAGAGTCCATAATGCAACTAGGCCCTTGGATTTGGATCTTTAAGATTCATTATCGGGAAATGAGTGTAATCACCCATCATAACTGCAGCCCATGCCCCATGCAATCGGTCACTCACCTGTGATCGATCCTGGGGCCGTTTCTCTTCTGGATGCTGCCATCTTGAGTGTGGTGCCCTCCACGACTGCACATGCATGAGCACCATCACCATGATGACATTGACACTTTGTACAGTCACAGTTGCTAAAACCTCCATAGCTCTCCTGCTGACCTCCCCAGCTCCTTATAGTCACTCTTAGCTTACTAAGCAGTTGTGGCAACAGGGCCCTCCTTTGTTGTGCCACAACCTTTGGGTACATGTGGCTTTTAGCAGTGTGTGGTTCTCATGGAACTAAAAAGAGGAGCGGTGTAGGTAACATGGGTCATATAGGTTAGCAATTGCAGGAACAACTTATTTAAGCCTAACTGGTTGGATATTTTCAATGCAGACCATTTCAAATTCTTAGTTTCAAAAACTCATGAGAGCAGTGAAAATAGAACAGCCTCTATTTACTGGCTTGACATCTAAAAGGCAGGATAGAAAAAGGAGGAGGTAGAAAAGGATAGAAACAAACTCAGATGTCAATTCTTAAAATTAAACACCTGTTCTTATAAGTGACTAATTAGAATGGGAATACTTTAGTGAAAGAAGAATCCAGTGGAGCTGATGGACTGGGCCTTGTTGGGTAAAAAGCCCGGGTGATTTGATAATGGAAGTATATTGCAGCAGAATGGAAGGGAGAGAATAGTGCATTGAATATTGAGGCATTCCTCTAGTTCCAAAATAGTGTTTAGCTGTAGGTCCAAAATTCAGCTGATAGGTTGTGTGTTGTCATTAGCACAGTTTCACCAGATGGTCTTGCTATTTTAGCACTACACACTTTAGTATTGTAGAATTAAGTTGTCACAAGGCAGAATATTCTGCCTTCTCAAGAATATTTTGTGTCTTTGCATCAAGTTCTTGTAGTTTTCTCATAATGGGAGCAGATGCTATTGCATCCATTTGAGGTTGGAGTACAGCCTTAGCAAAGGAAGAGTAAAAAAACTGCACTTCATTTTCTAAATCCCTGCTACTAGGTTAAAGAACATCAGCTAGCAGAAGGGAATAGGTCAGGTCTGGTGATGTATCTGCACACAGGACTGTTTAAGCACTTCACCTCCTTTGGGTGATGTTTAACTAGTCTTCTACAGCCTGTCCCAGTCTAAGCCTAGCAAGCGCTGGAAGCAATGTGGATGCATCTTCCCTGAACTGCTCCAGGTGAAACATACTTCCCCCACAGGTGTTATACATGATTCTCTGCAACTGTTCCCTGTCCCCATTACTCCAGCATTACATCTGGTCAATGGAAGTAGAACTGAACTCCCTCTGTATAGGGGTTTTAAAGATTATCTTCAAAACTTGCATGAGAAACAATGAAAAATTCTGCAAACCCATCTCTGAAACTTGTGCAAGTGAAGATGAGGCTTTGACATTTTTCTTGTTGCAGACCTGAGGCCTTTCTACACTTGGCCTTATCAATATTCAGCCCAGATGATACATGACAAAGCAGTTCAGTCACATACAGGAAAGTTGGGAAAGACAATAGGGGGAATATACATTCAATCTTTATATTACAAGATTGTTGGTAAACAATTATTCCTAAAAGCAGGTGGCTGTGGAACCAACCAAGAGAAAGGGGATCTGGACTTCATTTAGGATCTGGTACAAGATGTCACTGTAGCTAATCCAATAGGCAACACTGACCACAATGCAATAACCTTCAACTTAAATATAGACAGTAACCTAACAGAGACAAACTTTCACAACTGAAATGCAACAAAAATTTAGAAACTAGTAAAAAAAAAGCAATTGAAAGGGAAGAGTTATTAGAGTCCAATCAAAATGTGTGAAGACTACTTAGAAATATAATAATGGAAGCTCGATTAGAGTGCATACTTAAAAGAAGAAAGGGCACATACAAGCCAAAGAGAAGAGTATTGTGTCTTACAAGTGCAGTATAGGAAGTCATTAAAAGCAAGAAAAGCTCATTTAGAAAATAGAAGGTTTGACCTAATGAGCAGAACAGGAAGGAACATAAATTCTGGCAGAATGAATGCAAGGCAGCAATGAGGAATGCTAAGAATTTTACTGAAAGTATCACAAGAGAAAATGAGAACTTCGGAAGTAAGAATCCAACTAGAAAACCAGTTGGATTATTAAACGATAATGGACAGAAAGTGGTAATTAAAGAGGACCCAGAGATTATAGAGAGGTTACATGAATTCTTTGTCTCTTGTTTTCACTGAGGAAAAGAGTCAGGAGAATTCTTTGAGAGTTTTAATAATCATATGGATAAAGGAGATCCAGTTGTCATTGTTAAAATCCTTCTGAAAGTCAAGATAGACAAAGTCCCTCATCAGATGGTCTTGAATAAACTCATCAGTCATGGCATAAGAGGACTGTTAATTGGCTAAAGAACAGAAAAAAGAGTGTAGTAATAAACAGACAGTTCTCAGAGTGGTGAAAAATGGGGTTCCCCACAGTATTTGTGACATATGCATTTAAATTATTCATAAATCTTCTAAAAATAGGGGTAAGTAGTGAGATAGAAAAAATGTCGATGACATGACATTGCTCAGGGAAATAAAAACTTTTAAGCGATTATGAAGAGGAATCTCTTGACATTTGGTGAGTGGGCAACAAGGTGGCAAATGCCCTACAGTCTTACTAAATGCAATGTAGTGCATATTGATAGAGGCTGAGCTTTCTGTGGCAGTGTGTGGAAGGGATCTTGGGGTTCTAGCAGACAACACAATAAAGGTCTTGGCCCTGTGCTCAGCAACAGTAAAAAAAAAATCAGTGCTAGGTGTAATTAGGAAGGCAATAGAAAATAAGACATCAAGCAGATTCTTTAGAAATCTGTGATGATGCCATGTTTGGAAGATCGTGTACAGTTATGATCACACCTCAGAAAGGAAGTGGCACTAGGAAAAGTGCACAGAAGGGGCTGTGCACTTCCTTACAAAATCATGCTACAGTGTCTAGGCCTCTTCAGCCTTAAAAGGCAGCGTTTAAGAGGTGACCTGATTAAGTATGTAAAATTATGCATGGTGTGGATAAGATGAATAGATAAAATTATTTTCTTTATTGCACAACACCAGAACCAGACAACACTGTGTGAAGCTGATGAGCAGAAGAGTTAGGACTGACAGAGTCATTGGTGGTGACAACAATCAGCATGGATAGGTTAAGAAAAGATTTGATAATTTCATGAAGCACAGGTGTATCAATGGCTACTACAGCTGATGCTTAGATAACTGTCTCTGTGGTTGGAGAGAGAGGCAGGATGCCTCTAAAGGCCATTTGCAAGGAACTGAAAGCAGGTGAAGGTTTTGTCTGACTTTTCCTTGAGGAGCCCATAAGTGACTAGTAGGCCACTGTGTGAGACAGGATGCTGGACTAGATGGTTGTGACCTGATCCAACAGGGTTCCTCTGATGTTCTCATGGACATAACCTGAGGCTCACCTGATTTGCTGATTTCTTTTGCTTCAACTGATAACATCCATGCTGAGCTGCATATGGGCAGGGTGCTGTTTTATACTAAATTGTAACCATTTCTTTATGAACATTTGATATTTTAGTTGTTATGTTCATGATTTGCCCTTGTTTAAGTGCATCTATGCATGGTTCTGTTCATTGTTTCTCAAGATGGATGATAGCTATCTTGAGATAGCAAGCAGACTATAAAATCTACTTTAAAAACAGTAAACGTATAGGCACAAATACTCAAATTCTTATTTGTGCTTTAGAAACGTGGGAGCTATATTTTTCTTTTGTATACAAGACGGTTGCAGAAGCCCAAATCAATGCAAGGTCTGCTGCTGTGAACCTACCTGTGAATCTGTATTTTCAGATTAAGATGTATAGCTTGAAGTAATACGGATTTCTTTCGTAAATAGAGTGCTGTTAAATGATAACTGGTAGAGGTGCTACTTAACATATGAATTTGTTTGTGGAAAAATGCTTTATCACTTCATAGTGTTGCTGGAATCTGCAAATTAATCATATCACTATATTTTGGTATTGAATAGAGATATTTTACACATTGGATAAATGAGCAGGCATTTATTTTTGTCTCATAACTTTTGGGTCTTTCTGCACTTACCTTGCACGATCCATATCAGCTAATGCAGATCATGTAGTTTGCTGATTTAGATCTGGCTCTGAAGCTCATGTGAATCAGCTCCCAAAAGCGCTGACAGATGGGAATGATTGAACATGGCCTTGAAGTCCCTGGGGGACACATTTTAGTGGTGCAACATGGCACACAGCTAAACTGGCTCCCCCATGCCATGACCCAAGTGTACCAGTATCCAAACAAGAAACAAATCAGAGGCCAATTCACACTTAGGCCTCTAGTCAACAATCAGTGCAGCTCTGGTGAAGAACATACACATATCCACTAGGCTGCTATGGCTTAGAAACATGGCTGCCCTTGCTAGAAGTGCACTAATTGTTGATTAGGGGTGGAGCACTAAATTGTGCTCCACATCTCTGCCAACATTAACTAGAAACTTACCTGAAGTGTCCAGTGGCGAAACCATTTCCTCTTCTTCTGGCTTGCTGCATGTGGTAGGAGGAGGAGGTGGCATCCATTGAGCCACAATGGCGGTGATGACCATTATTGATCATGGGGTCACTCATAGGGTTTCAAGAGGGGCATTTCATTGGTGACAGAGCAGTGGGCACTGCTTGTTCGATCATAGGTGCTGATGTGACTGGCTGCCACACATCCCTAAGCTTGAACACTCAGCTGATGGCAGCCAATCGCGGCAGCGAGGAGGCGGGACTTCTGGCTTCGGAAGTGGTGGCATGGGCTGGTAAATGGGAGGACTGTTTGCATATCTGGCCAATAAGGGATGGTTTGGGTAAGCTGTCCTCCAGGCAAATGCAAATGGTCCACCTGTACCTGAAGTTTATCACCCTTAATTCACACCAGCCTAATCAGGTAAGTGCAGAAAGGCCTCAGGATGCTATCTTGGGCTGTCTGATGTGGAGTATGCTCCATCTTGAGTAGACAGACCTTCTTAAAGGGAGCAGGATCTCTAGTCTGCATGAACTTGCAGACAAGAGAGGCTCGGAAGAGGACTATGGCACCAATTGATCCCGTTCTACATCATCAGTATCAGTTGGTACAAAATACAAAGCAACATTATTTTTCTTTTCTTAACCTGTTACAAAGAGAAGAAAGCTGGAGGCTCAGTAGTCTTCCTTTTACTTGTCTAAATTGTCTAGTTCTTAGTGGAAGCACTGAGTGAAATATAGTGGCTTTGATTAAGCAAGAAGCCTGCTAAACGTCTTCCACAGGCCTCTATGAATGAACACTTTTCTTTGAATTTCATCTGCTATTCCTAGCAGGCCTTTCTGTGATTGGGGTGAATGGCATAGCCAGGGAAATCAATATAATTTTCCTTTATGCTGCTAGGCATGACTACTCAATGCTGTCAACATTTGTTAGGGCGGTAATTAAATTCCCTTCCTAGCATCTATTAAAGGTACAGGAGCTCTAGTTTCTATTTCATCTGGCCATCTTTGAGCCTACAAATGCCTACCAGCTCATTCCCCTAAGATTTTTAGATCCAAACAATGGAAGAAACAAGATATTTTACCAGCCTTGATTAACTTCTGTTTTATGTCTGTGAAGGTTTCCCAGCTTTCACTGCAATAGTTTTTGGGACTCAAAGAAAGCAAACAACTGTGGTTTATCAATTAAGGCATCATATAAAGAACATAACTGGTATAAAAGCACAGTTCTTAAGCACCACACTAAACCTCAACTAAGCTTCCTTAGATGCTTGGATGTGATATCTGAATTGAACTAGTGGACCCTTCCTATGGGCCTGTCTGCACTTGCTGGCGTTTTACAACAGCACGTGCCCTAATGACCTCCCTACTACACTTCAGTGCAGAATATAGGCCTTTCTCTTTCTAGTATGCTCCCTCAACACAGGAACGAGAAGGATCCAGATTAGGAAGGCCCTGATCTGAATTGTCACTGGACCTTGATATTGGTGCCTAATCTGGAACATGGGGGCATGCAGATGGTGCCTGTCTCCATGGTCCGGTGTTTAGTGGATTCATTTTGGTGGCACACCTTATTGCACTGCTGCTGAAATGGGTCCTTCAGGAGCTCTGAGCTAATGGAGGCTGGCTCTGAAACTCATACAAGCTTTGGGGCCAGTGTAGGAGTTGTTGGAACACAGTGACACCATGCAGAGTTGTTATTCCAGCCCAGATTGATCCATCCCAGCCTTGGGACAGATCACTGTTCCTGCCCTATTCCAGATCATAAAGGTAAGTTCAAAAATGTCCAATCACTGGCATTGCCTGACTTTTCAAATCATTTTCGTTGCTGGTTTCCCATATTTGTTTCCTTGCTTGGTTGCTTGCTTCCCCCTGCCCCCTTGGTAATTACTACTGCATTATTTTTAATGAAAAGGTCCATACATAATTTTAAATAAAATAATAAATAAATTTTACACACAGCTTTCCTCAAATATTCCTTCCTTCCTTCCTTCCTTTATATTTATATCAAGAATAGGATGTCTCTCCAATTCATGGACTCAAGAACCCCTGAGACACAATACATCTTGTGTGCCTTCAGCTTCAATTCATTGGTCTCCATCCAACTCATTAGTCCCTCCAGGCACCGACCAAGCTCCTAAACTGCTTCTCCTGATCAGATTGAATGGAGAGGCAGAGCTGGGTGTCATCAGCATACTGATGGCACCTCACTCCAAATCTTCTGATGATTTCTCTCAGCAGTTTCATGTAGGTATTAAAAAGCATAAGGGATAGGATCAACCCCTGCGGGACCCCACAGAGAAATGAGCAGGAATCCCCCATGACAACTATCTGGTATTATCCTTAGAGGGAGAGTGGTGACACTGCAATGCAGTGCCTGCATCTCCCAGTCTCCAAAGCCTTTGTAGAAGATGACATTGTTGATGGTGTCAAGAACCACTGAGAGATCAAGGAAACTAGGCATGGTAGCATTGCCCCTGTCTATCTGCTGATGAAGATCATCAGTCAGGGTGAAGCAAGGCAGTTTCAGTGCCATAACCAAACCTGAAGCTAGACTGAAGTGGGTCTAGAGTTTAAAATTTATTAGTTTGCAGTCACTGACCAAAGTCAAACAACATTAAAGCAATATATAAAAGGATAATATGTTTTAATTGAAAGAAGGAAATGTACATTTTGACAGCACAAACTGAAAAATAGGTTTTGTCACATCCTGAACATGGTTTGACAAATTTTTGCTACAATAAGAGGAAGAAAACCTTGCTGCTCAGAGAAACCATTATTGGAGATAAAAATAAATCAGAATAACCCTGATGTTGTGATGTTAGAAGCTGCAACCTGACATCTCTATAGAAGCTGTGGAAATGACAACATGTTGTTTGTATCTATAGCCCCTGCCTCACATGGGCAGTATCTGTGGGCAAAAGGAGTTTTATTGTATTTCCTTTTCAAGGCTGCCAAGGCATCAAATAAAGAAGAACACTATTCTAAATTTAGAAATAATGGCTAGGTTTGCACTTATCTTCCTGGAACTGAATACACAGACATGAGGAGCCACTTTGGGTATTCACATGGTGAATACTGAAATGTTCCTGTTTTGTCCAGCAGTAGTTGCAGTGTGAATGGGGACATCCTCCGGGTTCTGTGTCTGGATGACAGATGTTCCACCCACTTCTCACCACAATTGGCTAATCATGTACCATGGGTGAGGGCAGAATGCACAGTGATAGGTCCAAACTCAATGGACCAGGAGGTGGTGTGAAAGCACCACTGTATAAGAACATAAGAACATAAGAGAAGCCTTGCTGGATCAGGCCACAGCCCATCTAGTCCAGCATCCTGTCGCACACAGGGGCCCACCAAATGCTCATGGGCATCTCAAGCAGAGACGAGGACAAACCTTCTCCTGCTCTCGAGTCCCAGCAAATGGCCTTAAAAGCGCCCCAGTTCCTCCCCCCCCCCAGCCTGAAAGATGCACCTAGGCATTCATTCTAGTAGCCATTGATACACCTGTCATCCATAAATTTGTCTAACCCTACCTTAAAGCCATCCAGACTGGTAGCTGTCACCACCTCTTCCGGCAGCACATTCCATAAGCCGATGACCCTCTGGGTGAAGAAATACTTCCCCCTGTCAGACCTTATTCTCCTACCCATCAGCTTCATAGAGTGCCCCCTGGTTCTAGTGTCGTGCGATAGAGAAAAGAAATTTTCTCTATCCACCTTTTCTATACCGTGCATAATTTTATATACTTCAATCAGGTCCCCTCTTAAACGCTGTCTCTCCAGACTGAAGAGGCCTAGACATTGCAGCTCTGCAGAAATGCTTTTGGATAGCATTAACCCAGGGCATTTTCACACTTCACTTCCTGTGCACCTGATTCGATTGCAGAGCTGGTCCTCTTCTGGGTGCTGCCATTTTGGCTATGGCACCCTCGGCGACTGCACGTCTGCCATGATGACGCTGATGCACTGCACGCACTCAGCTACGTGTATGGTTGTCCAAGGTGCCATTGCACTTGTGTGGCCCCTCAGGCGGCTCTGCAGCACTGGAAGAGATGCAGATGGCTGCTGCCTGGACGTTCCACGTAAAGTATTGGCCAATGTTGTTTAATCAACAATTAGTGAACTTCTGGGAAGGCAGGGCAGGCTTGGAGGCTGTAGCAACCTCCTCAAAGTGCAGATGCTCTTCACCAGAAGTTCACTAACCATGCACTACCGGCTGGTATGAACTGGGAACACCTCAGGATGGTTCTGGGACAGCTGTAGCAGACTGAGGTGCAGACAACATATTCCTGTCCCCCTCTGGGAGTGTTCTCCAAGGTAAGTTCAAAAAGACCCCGGGGTTTGTTTAAAGTATCTAGCAAGATGGTACGGGAGATGGGTCTAGACAATCAACGCTTTCTACCTTTTTGTTCTTTATCTTCTGACATTATTGTCATCATATCCTCCATCTCAGTCTTGGCATGAAACTGTAACTTCAGATACTTCCCTTCAAGATAAAACAAAATGCAGTTGGCTTATTGGCATATTGTGAAATGTAAAAGTGAGCAAGTATAGCCTTACTGCTGTTTACTGGCTTTATTTTCTAAACTGGATATAGAAGCATGTGAATTGCAAATGTAGAATGATTTATTCATTGTCAGTTAACGATGTTCTGGAGAAAATGTAGGAATTAGAAATTTGTTAGTATGGAAAAGTAGGCCAGGATTAAAAGAGAGAAGGAAATGTGCATCTAGTTCTTCCTCTTCATCTGCGATTCTTAATAGTCACGTTTGTTAAAGCACACATCCAGGATGGCTGTTGTCTGGTGTCAAGATCATCATTCTCAAGGATGAGGACACTTGCCTTTGTAGCAGTATGTCACCATTTATTGGTAAAGGATCACACAGAAAATAGCACCAGAAATCATCCATGCTGGCATGGGCAGCCCTTGCATCAACCATCCAAGTCAATTCTCCATTTTCTCTTAGTCTCCAGAGCTCTCATGAGTTGGGGTTGCCAAGAAGGTTCTTTGTTTACAATGGAGGTTGCTGGATTGGGCGTTCCTTAAGTAGGACTCAGAAAGTCATGCCCCTGCTGATGCAGCTGTTTGGCATGGAGGCACGCTGAGCACCACAAGTATTCTTGTTGCCTCTGGAGAGAACTCTGATCTGGACAGAGCGCAGCGTCTGAGCCTGAACCTGAGTCCTCTGCTTCTGTGGGGACAGAATTCTTGGGCACGCCTCCTTCATTTTGGCTGACATGGGTGGGGACCTGACCATCCAAGGAGTCAGTGAGGGCATGAGGCATAAGAGTCAGTAAAATATGCAAGCAGGTGCCACCTAGTATCAAAGAAGTTCAAAGATGGCAGTGCTGTGGCCATGCTGCTGTCTGACATGTTAGCAATGTATGTAGAAAAGATGCCAAGCATGAAGCAGCAGTGGCCCATGACTCAGGATTGCAAGACTTGGTGGCAGAGCCACCGTGCAAGTGAAGCATTTGCTTAGTAAAAGGAAAGCCCACTTTGCGGTGAATGGAGGGACAGAACTAACACCTTCATTGCATCACTGCTGTGCATTGTCTACCACCACAAGAGCTGCTATGGGTTTAGGGAATCACAAGCTATACATGTGTCTGCTTGTTAAGTCTCTAGAAAACATAATACAAATGTAGTACTAGGTTGCAGAGAAGTACAATGTTCAGGGTGTGAACATAAATAATACAATTCTATTCTGCTGTGATCAGACCTCACCTGGATCACTGCGTGTTCAATTTGAGAATAAGATGGTTGGGTCTGGGGAATTGAGTCTGTGTGGGAATGGGCATGCTTTGCCCAAGGGAACAAACAATAAAAAACATATATGGTAACCATCTTCTGAAGGCTTGTCAAATAGATGCTGATGCAAGTTTGTTCTTAGTTGCTCCAGAATGTAGGAGCTGGATATGTAGTTTCCAATTGCAAGAGGGAAAAAAGTGTTCTTTAGAATCAGTATTACCTGGTGGCATAAGCAGTTTGTTTCAGGGTTTAGGTGAAGGCTGGATAGATACCAACTTGTTCTATAGAAATAGTGATGACCGACTCTGAATGTAGGCTTTACTATACTGAAATCTTTTCCAGTGCTGATTTTCTTTTGAAAGGTTTTCTTCATTCTGGAGATTTTGGAGATAAAAATATAGCTCTTAATTTTTTGTAGCACTGCAATATTTTATTTGAATTTTTGTCATGTACATTACTAGGAATTTCAACCAACTGAAAGATGTTTATTAATAATGATACATTAAGATAGCTGTAAAAGTTGTACATGGCATTGTGAACATTTAACTTTTCAGATTAGATTTTTGCTCTGAAATTGACACATTGCTGGTTGAAATGAGAAGCTATGTGTGTGGTTTTTTTTAACTATCACATTAAATCCAATATCCAGATATGAGTGAAGGTTATGGAAGATGTTTTTGAAGGACAAATATGTTCTAACTTTTTAAACAGAGTAATATCGTTCCAGAAAACTGTGCAGTTCCAATTAGTTTCTTGTAACACTACCTTTCTAGTTCTAATGTGATGACTATTAAGTATGAACTTAAAAATAGATTGAGTGCTGTGTTTATCTAACCTGAACTGATTTGATTAGCTAATTTAAAATGCATAGTTTTGGTTCAAAATGATAATGGTTAATCATGGATATAAGAAGTCCTTGTTAGAACTTATCAGACATTGGAAATGGAGAACTTTAACCTAACTTGAGTTAGAACGGAGAGGACTAATGGTGAAAACCAGCCCAAATAGTTCTATGCAGTTATCCTATGTATGGTTACTCTGGTGTACAATATACTGTGTTCATTCTGGTCTTAACCCTTTTTACGAAGGATTAATATCAGTCATATGCAGATTAAGTGCAACTGCCTCTCTGTGGAACTGCCCTTGAAGTGTGTTCAGACACCTCAAGAAGTTCAGCCTGCAGCAAACTGAATAGATTCCAAAGAATGTTCCTATTTACTGTACTCTTGTTTATGTCTGGAAGTAAATACACAAGGTGATATTCTAGCAGTAAATCATGATCATCTTTGAAGAATGGCACTGTTAGATTTAGATTTCAGATTTCTATACAGCTCAATAATACAGTCTTGGGCCATCTCTGCATTTACTTTAAAATTGATCCATGAAGGGGTTTAGCAGGATCCTTTCTTCATAGTGTACTAATTTCAGGAAGACTGTGCTCGCTGCTGGTATGCCCCATCTTCAGTGGATGAAGTATAGACCAGACTGGGGGCTTATTTGCACTATGGCCTCTACTGCATGATTAGTGAACCTCTGGTGAAGAGCATACACATGCAGAGTAGGCTGTTACAGCCTTGGGGCATGCCCACCCTCACCAGAAGTTCACTAATCATTGATTAGGTATGGAGCACTTACCCCAAGCATCTGGGGCAGGAGCATTCACTCTTCTTCTGGTGCTCCAGGGTCATTTGAGGTGCTTGTGCAGAACATCAGCATGGTCAAGGTGACGGTGCTGGTGCACATGCAGTCGCATAGCGTGCCACAGCCAAAATGGCCGTGCCCAGAGGAGGACCACCCCCCGGATTGAATAAAGTAAGTATTTGATCACGGAGGGAGGGAGTGGCCAAAGTTGACTAGCAGTCCAAGTGTAAGCACTAGTCAATGTTGGTTAATCATGATCCTTTCTCATCTAGCTGACAGGGAGGAAAGTGCAAAAATGCCCTGAGTGCCCCCGAATTGCAGCCTAATCTGGTATACTGGTAGACCTTTTAAAAAAGGTCTTCCAGCAGTTTAGCACTGCATAAGTAGGACCACAGTTTAGCAGGTAACCCGTTTTGATGGTGCACCAAATTGTGCTGCTGCAATGGGTCCTCTGGAACTTTGTAGGTTAGAGAATTTAATTCCTGCGTGTGGAGGTTCGTTGTGAAAATTGTGCAGTCTTTGGGGTCTGTGCAGGGGCTGTATCAGAACAGTCAACCAAATGTGGATGGCCTTGTTCCAGAATAGCTGGCCTCTTTCATCTTCTGGAGCAGTCCAGTAAGGCAAGTAGGAATGGACAAATCTTTGCTTCTTCCAGAGAGAAGCCCAAAAGATCCAGCTTCTTCCCCCAGCTTTGAAGATTATTATGCCCCTCTTTCATAGTCACTTCTGCTGCAGGTGGACAAAAATTCCTACAGTTGGTAGATGAGCTAGTCACTTGCAGTAAATTGTTGCCACTAGGAAGAAGCTCCACAGTTTTAACCACAGTGGTCTAAAGGCACAGCATGATTTGGTGGTAGATGCCTTTGCTTTAGCAAAGAGGGGACAGAAGAACGTTCCTCGGAGATGCTAAGAGCCATAAAGCCTTTCCATACTTACATGTAAACTGATGCAGTGCAAGGCCTAGATGTCTTCTGGGTCTTTCTCTGACAGATTACTCCATCCACACTGGATGGAGTGTAGCACAGTCCATGTGGCCCAGAATGACCACTTAGGCTGGGATGTCTTGTAAATAGGCCACCACTGCCCTACTTGTGAGTAAACTGGCCTAGGGAGATATGCTAATTTAGCAGGGATGTCTGGGGGGACTGTTGAACTGCTCCAGTAGGAAACAATTCCAGCTGGAGCGGCTTGGCCCTAGTAGATGCAGACATGCTCATAGATTTTCCCAAGTTACTGAACTAGAGATTTTACAGTTTACTCAAAGAACAGAACAGATGATACCAAAAGGGTTGATTATCTCAGATCCACCTCATAGTCATGGAAGCACAAGTTGTTATTGGGTAAGGGCTCTGCATCAGAGGCTGTTCTGCAAAGAAAAGATGATGCATCAGATGCATGGATAAGAGGCTTGTAAGTGAAATTCTTGTTACTTGCCTTAGATTGTTAGTTGCGTAGAAAGACAGACTCCTGCCAAATGCAGAGGAAGCTTCTACAGGGAGCCGCCTCAGCCACAGTCTCATAGAATTCAGCATTGCATCTTTCATCAGAGTTTAGACTTGCAAGCTAAGAGTCTCCTTGAGGAGAATTTTCAGAATAAAACTCCTGTTTCTCTGTTGCAAGGGCAGCTGGAACGTTATTGATGCTCTTGCCTTATCTCTTATCATTGTTTACAAGGATAAGTGCTAGTTAGTAAAAACAGAAAATGAGGCATTTTGGATAGTGGTGCTTTGATGAGAGAATTCACCCCCAGCACTTTCTCCATTATGTAGTATTTTATGTAAGCAGTCAAAATACCCTTAGTTCATCAGCCATTGGCTGCATTTTAACCTTCCCAACTACCTTTCAAAATATTTTTGTAAATGAGAGTCAGGACGATTGAGCTAATTGATAAGAGGGTTTGTAGGTATGCATGCATTATATATTGGGTTGTATTCTGCATATTTTATTTTCTTCACAGGATTCCAAGGCAGCCAAAATAGTTCCCCCATTCTGCATTGTGCTTTGGACAAAGATGCGTCCTTCTCTGATGAAGTAATAACTAGGGATGTGCAAGAATATTCAAAACATTTGAAATTCGATCAAATTCATTCGAATTTGGATATTTGAATTCAAATCAAATGTATATAGATTCGTTTTTTAACATTCAAACTAATTTTAATATTTTGAATCATTCTTATGAATTATTCGGACAATCTTATGTGTATGCATTACATACGGAGCCATACGGATCTTATTCATATCTTAAGATCCCGTACCTTAAGATCCAACAATGAGGCCCTCCTGGTTGTCACTTCAGTAGTGAGGTTGGTGGGCACCTGGGAGAGAGCTTTTTCAGCGGTGGCCCCAAGACTGTGGAATGGCCTCCCCCTCGAGGTGCGCCATGCCCCCTCCTTGTATTTATTTAGGAGGGCCGTAAAGGCATACCTGTTTGCCTCGGCCTTTGGCTGAGGTTTTATTCTCCCTCTCCACTTACAATGACACCACTATTAATGCACTAGGGAGTGCATGGTTTTAAATTTGTTGAATTTTTAAGGTGTTTTTAAAACGTGCATTTTATTTTAATCTGTATTTCATTTTAATTGGTATCTATTTTAATTTGTATCCTGTTTTAATCTGTGTTAATCTGTTATTACCTGCCCAGAGACCTTCGGGTTTGGGTTGGGATAGAAATGTAAATTAATTAATTAATTAATTAATATCTGTACACATTGTTACAGTTACGTATGGGATGTAAAAAGGGGTGCATGTGGGATAAAAATGGTAAGTGTACGAAAGCGTACGGGTGCGTACGGATGCGTACAGACACATACGAATGTTGTTGACATTCGTATCTTCAAATACGAATTGAATATTCGTACAAATAGATATGAATATATTCAAACCTGATTCAAATTTGAATACATTCGTTAGTTCTGTTTGTTCGAATCTGAGCATTCGAATATTCAGTTCGAATCAAATCAAATCCGGAAATTGCATTTGTGCATGCCCCTGGTAGTAAAATGAAATTTAAAAACACAGGTTTTGTAGGGTATGGAAGGAGATTGAAATGTAGGTAAAGGAGGAGAGATAGTTACAAGAGCCGTTCTACAGGCACAGACCAGATGTTTTCTTGAGCAAGAAATTTAAGAACTAAAGGGTAGGTTTGACAGATACACAGCTGACAGTGAGTTCTAAGGTAAGAGAAATTAATCAGGCTGATTATGATATGTAATTTTGAAATGAAAGACCAAACAATAAATCAATTGTTATGTACAGTACAAAATATAGTGGTGATTAGCAAAAATGGTAAAAACAACTTTAGCAGCAAGAGGGTCAACTATCAAGTGGAGATACAGCAGATTTACAATATTAAGAGCAAGAAGGGAAAAGCTTTCTTTGGCCCTAAATCATTTGCTCCTCTTTAGCCGATGTTGCTTTTGGGGATGAGTTCACTCTGAATCCTAAAGTGAGGAACTGAGAGCTTCAGCAAGGGGAGTGGTAGCTCAGAGCCAGTTTGGTCTAGTGGTTAGGGAGCTGGACTCCTCTTATCTGGGAATACTGGGTTTGGTTCTGCACTTCTTCACGAAGCCAGCTGAGTGACCTTGGGCTAGTCACAGCTCTCTTCTGAGCTCTCACAGACCCACCTACCTCACAGGGTGTTCTGTTGAGGGGAGAAGAATAGAAGGCTTTGTCAGCCTCTTTGAGTCCACATAAATGCGTGAGAAAAGTGGGGTAGAAAAACCAACCCTCCTCCTCCTTCTTCTTCATGAGATGCCATCTCAGAATGAACTGAGTGAGTCCCCTTGATTTATAGATCAATTCTTACTACTACCTCTTCGTTCAAACATAATAAATTGTCATGGCCATCAGCTGGGGCTCAGCTGCACCATTATTTCCTTTTCCTTTGTTAAATAAAGAGGTTTGTTTATTTTAAACACAAAGAAAGTAAGTTGGGAGAGACTGGAAGAGAAAACGCTAGAAATGCTACCTCTCGATGTTTTTATACTGCCACATGGACTCAGAGCATTAAGGCTGGTTTTGAGTCTTGTACACACACACTCCATTAACATTCATTCAAGGGCTTTGAGCTTGAATTAGGAGCTCTATGCAATTGAAATTCCCAGCTCCTGGGTAGAGTTCTTACAGAGGAACAGGAGTTAGCTGAAACATCTCAGTTGGCAAGATTGGAAAGAGGGTCCAGAAAACTTGGAGAGATAATTGATAAATACCCTCTTGGAATCAGCCACAGCAGCTTGTTATCATTCACTGACTAATGTGCCCAATTCAAGCACCTTTGTGACTAGGGGTGTTTCCGCATTTGCCACCAAAAAACGAATCTAAGAAGATCCGTTTTTTGGCGATCTGACCTAATGAGGATCCGTCCCTATTTCAGATGGATCCGAAGGGCCCTCATGCATCCACACACATGCAGGGAGGCCGGACCCAGCAAGACGGATGGTGTGGGTGCTGTGCGGAAGAATAACACTACCAATAGTGAATCTGCCTTGTGGAGTTAAGCTTTTTGGCACCTTACTGTGCCACCAAAATGGAACCCCTAGGACTCTGAGGTCAGGAACTTTCATTCCTGGCTATGGAGCTTATGGAAGCTGTCTCTGAAGCTCATGGGAGCTGAACAGGAACATAATAATCACTGTGCAGATGCCCAGAGTGATCTGCGCTAACTTTGAGATGATGGGTTGCTTGCATCGTGATCCTCCGGTAAGTGTAGAAAGCCCCACAGAGTCTGTAATGATTAACATAATAGTCTGTGGTCACATTTAAGGTTTAACCCAGCTTCGGTCCACTTGCAGAGTGAGAGAATACATCAACAAAGTGAGAAGCTGATTTCTTTCAGTGATAAATAACTCTGAAAATTCACCTTGGGGACAGATAATGTGGAAAGAAAATTACTGGTCGCTTTGTTGATGTGTTCTCTCACGCTGAAAGTGGACTGAAGCTGGATTAAACATTAGGTGTGACCACAGCCTCAGATTGCTTCCTGGTCATGTTTATCTCATGAAGCTAAGCTGGACTTGGTGGCTAGAATCAAATGCCAGCCCCCATTTCCCATGCTTTACCAATATACATGCACAATTTATTGGTGTGCTTTTTGATCGTTTGCAGCAAGACGCCTACATCTTCAATGCAGTTTATCTTACATGAAGTCCATTGTATGACATCAGATAAATTGAGATTGCTTCTGTTTTCTTTTTGCCATAAGTAGCAGCCATTGGAAGATATGAGGCACTGATGCGGTAAAGCAAGGCCTGCCCCACTGTTCTACTGAGAACTAACCAGTTGCATTTCATGGGAACATCAGTAGAAAAGGGACAGAGTGAAACTTTGGCTGGAAACCTCACTTTGAACTTCTTCAGTTAAACAAAAACATCTCTTCCCCTATCCCACCCCCTATTGTCCCAGTTAACAGATGGTCAATGGAAGTAGATCCACATATACTCAGTGGTTTTTGTCATGGGGCAGAGGTGGGTTTTGTTTTTGTGTTTTTAGAATCAGTAGATGATCTACAGCACAAAGAGCTAAATCCCTTCTGGCTGGTAACATTGAACACTAAACCACATATTCTTTCTAACCTGCCACTTGCTCTTTAGTTTGTGTTTTAGAGTTGGGCCAACAGTTTTTAGCAACAGGGATTTAAAATGATACATTCTGTGCTTTTTATGATGCTACCGTGTGGTGCTTTTCTTTCATCTATTTTAGGACCTTAAATTCGGGCAGAAATGAAACCTAAACTGGAAATGCTGGTTGTGAGTCTGCCATAATTAGCATTTTCATATCCCTCCAGTTTCAATGGAAGTGGGAGAATTATATTCACAACTGTGCCATTGAAATCAGGTGGACTTAAAAGCATTTCCATTGGGTGGGTCATGACCAATATTTCCAGCTAAAGAGCTTTATTTCTGTCAGTACCTTGAATGTGCTTAGGTTTGACTGGATTGTCCCACTGCACTGGAATAAAGAGACAGTTGAGCTTTATATGGCATTAAAAACAAAACATGTCCGCTTTTAGCCTACCGGGGACCACAGCTTCACTAATGCAAACTGGCATGGCTTTACTTTCTTCAAAGGCATGTGCCAGAATGCAGCAGCCGGTGTTTCAGCTAGGCTATTGGGTTTTATGTTATTTAAGAACATAAATTATCATTTTGTGGTCTAGAGCAATAAGAAAGTTGTCACAGTCTCCCCCCCACCTCAGTTTCTTTTAAGACTGAATGTTGAATGAAGCACACACATTAAATTTAGTCTAAGGGAAAATGCATATATAATTTAATTTGCATATATTAAAATCTTAGTTTCATTAATGATTTAAGATTCTCCTGCATTTGGAAGCCTTCTTCATTTTTTTCCTGATTGAACTGCTCAGTCTCTGGAGTTCGTACTATTACTTATGCATTATAAACTTATATTGGTAACATTGTTTGAGCTTCTTTCAATGTCACTAAACCTGATTCAGGCTGTGGTTGGCAAAAGGATATGACTGTTTCATAGGCAAATTTAAGGAGCATGCTGGGATGGCACCTGGTAGATAGTGGTAAATTGGTCTCTGTGTGCACACACAAAAATGTTTTGTGTTTTCTTTTGCTCATGATAGCTTATGCAGCTAAAGCCAGCGGTTGGCAGACAAGGCTGCTAAAAGGAAGTGGTACCAGGTGTCTAAATAGGTAATGGTAAGAGAAGGATGCCATTCTGTTCCAATCCACACAACAATTGACCTCACTGAATGTTTAATGGATCATGCAAAGACTTGCGAAGCCTGAATTAAAACCCACGAAGAAGAACGGGAAAGTGGATATTTTGCACTTATGCACATTCATGAAAGGAGTGCCTAAAAGAAACATTTCTGCTTTTTCTGATTTAATATCTGTTTATTTAGTGTTGCCTTTATGCTGCTGCTTTTCTGGATGTAACTATTGCCCAGTGTAGGATTGGGAAATTTTGGGGTAAAAATCAATTTCAGTTTCTGTTCTGTTCTGTTGGGGGGGGGGGAATCAAGTGTAATTTCTTGTAATCTGTAAGCCTATCTCATCCTTCCATGGGTGCATGAGGACTGTATACAATGTAGCAAAATGTGTGTGTGTATTTATCGCATTTGCGCAAAACCATAGAGTAACCATACGTATGAATGGAATTCCATTCAAGGAGAAAGGTCTGTCTGAAGAGAAATCATTTTAATTGTTTACTACTACTACTGCTACTACTTGGTGATGCATGTGTTTGTGTGTGATAGACCATGTCATCAAGTGAGTAAACTGAAAATAGCACAGCATACAACAAAGGAGACATGTGGAGAAGAAGGATAAAAAGGAATAACTCAAGTCCAGAATGAAATCAGGACAGACTTTACACATGTATGGCACGTGTTGCTACACAGGGTTCTGCAGCTAGGGAACACTGGAGACTGCACTGGCCTCAGCACATAATGGGGCTCTGGAAAAAGGACCACAAAGTGTAGGTGTTCTGGAGTGCAGTGTTGGTGCCCTTCCCACCAGCCACCCTTGGCAAGATACCTGGCATGCTCCTGCCTTCCCCAGCCTGGTCCATGCCATTGGTGCCCTGTGATGCAGAGGTGCCTTGCTGGTGGCCGTATGAGCCGCTGCTGCAGCTCACAATGATAGGGAAGGATGTGGCACTATGGGAGAGGTTGCCACAGTATACCCACTACCAGCCGCTACCAGCCACCCTGCCTGGTAGAATCCTGCCTCGGGTACCACTGGTGCCCCAACACATTGCTGGTGGTCAAATGGGGAGGCTGCTGGTGCCTCACCTACCACAGTGAAGAGGTACATGACAGTGTGAGGTGTCTAGTGGTGGCAGAATAGGGAGATGCATAGGTGCAGCTTTTGCCATCCCACCTTGCATGCTGTTGCCCTGCATGCTTGTGGTGCCCTGAGATAAAGAGGGGCTTCTCTGATGGTTTTGTCATGTGCAGAACCTTTAAAGGGGTAGAACATGGTGGTAAAGTGCAGGAGGGAAACCCAATGCCCACTTGGACAGGGAAGGGGACCCCCTTGGGGGAGGCAAGGAAGATCCCCATGATCTCCTGCCACCACTGAGGTAGATTCTTCTCCCACTTCCACTTCTGGAATCTCAAATTGCAGGGGCATCCTCATTTGGGAGGAGATGCCAAAAATATTGTTGCACTCAGCGCCACCAAGGCTAAAGTCAGCCTTGAATGAAATGTTGAGCTTTCAGTAGTTATTAGGCTGATCTCCCTTAGATGGCATGTGTGCTTGAGTAGCAGTTGGGGAATCTTGTTTCTTTGCCGACAGTTGATGGAACCAGTTGCACTTTTGTCATTAACAATCAGGTCAGGATGAGGACCCTAACGCTGTTACCTCATCTGCCTCTGCATTATGCACTCAGATGCACGCAGAAACCTCATATTCTGTTGGCTTGTGTGGAGAATAGATGCACTTCTAAATTATAAAAATGTGGTTTTTAGAATACACACAAAGAGCTGAATTTGTCCATGTTATCTATATTTGAAGCTGCTTAGCTAAGTCGCAGCCATGCATACCAATGATATGGGAATGTTTTTTTGCAGGCCTTCTGCATGCATATTATACATACTCAATGTGCATGCAAAGGCAGAAGGTAACCTCTTCTGAACCGTCTTTGGCTCAAACTGTTTAAGATGAGCTCTGTTCTTTTTACTTGCTGATTGCATTGCTCTGGATCATGAAATTTCTTCTTCTTCTTCTTCTTCTACTACTACTACTACTACTACTACTACTACTACTACTACTACTACTACTACTCAGTGATAAAGTCTGCTCTGTCACATTTTGCTTTGCATGTGCAAAGCAGTCCTTTATCTCCTTGTTTTCAAGGTTCCAGAATAGGAAGTAGACTCTTAGGGGCCTTTCTGCATACCAGTCCAATGTGAGTCCAAGACGCTTCTCGGACTATTGTCAATCCAGGGATGCTGGAATAGAACAGGGAGGTGTGCAGCAGGATGCACCTTCCATTTTAGCAGGTGTTGTGTGGGGATCCCCCTCAGGTTCTTAGGCCAGGAATTTTCATTCTTGACTGTTGGGGCTCTTGTGGCAGACTCTAAACCTCACACAAGCTTTGGATCAGGGCAACATGGGGTGGTGCTGGGACTGTCCTGGAACAGCTGTTCAAAGTGTTGGATGGCCTTGTTCCAAGACAGCTGGTCTGGTCTAGTTCCCTGCTGAAGTGGTCCAGCAGTGCAAAGGTGGAAATGGCCTTACTGTTTAAGAAAGAGATCTACTCACAATCCAGATGAGCCCCCTGGCTGGATCACGATCAGTGTGGTGCAGGCAGAGTATACTTAGCAGGGAAGAGGGCCTCTCTAATTTGCACAAACTGTGGCAAACCCAGCAGATGGAAGAGACTTAGAAGAAAACCATCAAGCCATCAGATTTAAATCCGAGGTAAGTGCAGAAAGAACTGAGTGTTCTTTAGGTCTGACTTCATGTGAAAGTTGGGGAGGAGGATCTTACGATGTTTTGTATTTCACCCATAAAGATTTGTTTTCTGTGTTGGCAGGAAGTTCATTCCTGGTTATTAGTTGGCTCCAATCCTTCATCGTCCATGCAGCATTCCGCCAGTGGTCTTCTCAGTAATTCAATATTTAGTTAAAAATACTTTCAGTAAAAATATAAGTATATAATATTTATCCTGAGGGCTGTAAACCGTTCCCTGGGACATCTCCTTTTCCCCTAAACTCGCATGCCATATTTCAAAAGGCCTCCCAGGGTCTTTCACTTGGCCCTTTGCTGCTGTGCCACTGGACTCGAGCTTATGTGGTACTTCACAAACATGCAGCATGTTTTATAGCATATCAACCTGTCCATATCAACCTGCCGTTGCCTTAAGATCTGGAAGGGAGGCCCTCCTGATTGTCCCACCACCTTCAGCAGCAGAAGGGGTGGGCACTTGGGAGAGGGCCTTCTCAGTGATGGCCCCCAGGCTCCCCCTTGAGGGTGTGTCTATCACCTTCATTGTATATTTTTAGGAAGGCAGTGAAGATGCACCTCTTTGCCCAGGCCTTTGGTTAAATGGGGATACACTTTTCTCTTCCCACTGGCAGATGCTGTTATTGTTTTAATGTTTTAAGGATGTTTGTTTCTAGATGTTACCCACCCAGAGACATCCAGGTATAGGGCAGGACAAAAATGTGTCTGTCTGTCTGTCTGTCTGTCTGTCTGTCTGTCTGTCTGTCTGTCAGAAATGAATGAATGTGCCCAACTTTTCTGTGGCTGTGCCAGCAAAGTGTGCTCTGTGGCTAGCCCAACAGACATAACTGGGGAAAGCAGTGCAGAAGCACAGGAGTACCGAAGGAGCACTCTTCCCTTCCATGCTTTCCATGTCTCCATGACAGAGCACTTCTGTATGTCGTACATGTGGTGGGTGCAGATACTTGCCTTTTTTTTTTAGGAACATCTGAACATAATTCCAGTATTGTGAAATATGCTGGTAGTACATAGTTTTGAAAATAAACTTCAAACACAGTAGCTGTACATTCTTGTAGCTTACTTTGGAAAATCATATATCAGTCAGAAGAATAACTTTGTTATATTTTGATAATTTTTTAAAAGCAATGTGCTGTTGTAAAAATGGATGGTAACTGACCAACAGAAGGAAACATTAGTGTTTGTTTTAGGGCACTTGAAATTATGGCATGGCAGTCACGTATGTTCATGGATTTAGTTATGAAAAAGTTACATTAAATACCATTTGCTATTGGTTATTGGAGGTCATTTTTCAAAGAAGCCATTGGCTTACCCTGCACACCTCTTTTGCGAAGCTTGGTTAACTACATTCATAAAATGTACGTCAGATTATAAATCTGGTTTGTAGGGCTGATAACTGATCATTTCATCAGAGCTACATCAATGAGACTTCCAAAATTATGCAGCAGACCTATCATAAGAATTCAGATGTCTCCAAAAAGCTTGCAGCAGGATACTTTATGTAGTAGAACTGAAGGCTTCTGACGCAGCTGCTCCTGACATGAGGCAAACTGTTCAGAAGTCATTGAAGAGTAATAAAAGGTGCCTCCCTCCCCAAATAGGTCAGAAACAGTGGCGACCAAAACAATTGTTAGCAGATGTTTTATTGAGGAGGGAGGAGTGGCTGATACTTGGAAGCTTGATAGAAATACACGATTCCTGAACACAAACAAAATTCCCTGGAAGAGACAGATGTTTCAGTAGTGCCCCATCCTTGCAAAAACGCTACCAGCTTTCAGTCATAAAGAATCCTCAAGCACCTAAATGACACAGATGTGGATTAAGTATGTGATCTCGTTTCTTTTCTCCATGCAACAAGGACTCATTGTAGTTGGGGTGACAGTTGGCTTAGCATATATATTCCTTGATTCATCTTTTCTTGGTCTTCCGAAATGCTCAGGAGGACCGAAGCTTCATCTTTTCATTGGCTGTGAGGTGATGGCTGAAATTAATATAAAATGGTGCAAGAGGAGCCAATCTAACAATGGTTCCCCAGCCTCTCAGAGAGAATGCATCTGCTTCCAGCTTGGACTAGAATAGGGACAGTGGTGTATCTTGTGCAAGTACAATGTTACAATGTAAGACTTTGGTGTTAGGGTATTTGAATATATAAACAGAAATAAATTGCTCAATACATTGCCATAAAAAATGCACTTGCTAGCAAGTCTTTTGCAATATTGAACTCCTGTCTTTTTCATCTATTTTGTTTAGCTGCTAGCAATGTACTCTGGCTGCCGTCGTCATAAATTTACACATTTCAGTTTTACGTAACTTGCAGTGTATCACAGGTTGCAGCTTGAGGAGAGTGTGTATGGATACCCGGAAGTGTCTGACAGGGCTTGTGGCAGCTTTCTCCAACCTGTTGCTTTCTGGATGTCCTATGCTTGTTACAAAGGGCCTTTCTGTACTTACCTGGGAAAGATCAGAAGATTCAGGTCAAACAATCTATCCCAAAGTGGAAATGGACTGTAATTAGATCGGAAACAAAGCCATTTTCATTGCAACAGTGTGTTCCCATGTCAACTTTCATCCCAGCCCTTAAGCTCACCTGAGGTTCAGCGTTGACCTCCGCAAGCTCTGACATCCAGGAGCAAACGTTTCTGGCTTCAGAGCCCACTAGAGATCTGTTCCAGTTGTGCACTTTCTTGTGCCACTGAATGGGTCTTCCGGTAAATTGAAACATGGAGGTGTGCACATTCTGTATTCTCCCCTGATTTGGTTTTGTCTTACTAGTATGCTGGTGGACCTGATAAGCTGGTGTCCTGAATCAAGAATCTCCTGATCTGGATCACACTCCATCCAGTGCTGATGGGCTCTAATAGCTAGCAGTGGTGCCTCTCTAATCAGCACTAAGATACAGACAGAAGAGGCTCTGAAGAGGGCTTTGCGGTACAGTAATCTGTAAGTGCAGGAAGCCCCAAGGTCCCTAAGTTCTTGACCCTGGGAAGACAGAGATGGTATGACCACCCCAAAATAGTCTTAAATGCCTTACTGAACATGTTGAAAATAAAGAACAATACTTATGTCAAAGCAACATAAGCACAAATACATGCAAATAATTATCTTCTCAACACAGACTGGCCAGGTTTGAAAAGTTGTTGGAGTGAGGAATAAAGGTCTACACATAGGAAACAAATTAAGATTCTATTTCCCTCCATCCACTCTTGACCAGAACTCTGTTACACTTTTGCTACGCCTTCCCTCTTCCTGCTGCTTTTGGATTAAGAAAACCAATTCAATAACCCCATTTGGCCCAAAGGACTTGTTTATAATTTAACTTTCTCCTTCTGCCTTTCTTTCCATGCTCTCACTCATTTTTCAACACCATCATTGTATCATAAGGGGGAACATCTGCTACTTAAGGTTTCCCTTTGATCTCTGCGTTGAAAACAGCACAAGATGAAATCAAGAGCTTATGTTTCTCAATAGAAATGCCATCATGGCTTCACCTGGGTTCTACTGACAAGCTCCCAAATTAGAACTCCATGTAGCAGGTTCAGATTTCTTTATCACTAATCCATTGGCTCTGGTCAGCAGTAGTCCAACACAACTGGTAGGTGCTCCAGTAGGAAGGCTGGTAGCCACTTTATGTTAACCTGAACGTTATGTCTGTCCATTTTTTAAAAATCCCAAGGCCTGTCCTCCAGGTTATTCAAGGGAAACTTGCTATCGATTATTTTCCTGTGAAGGTTTATTACAGTGATGGGGCTGTTAGTCAGATGAATGTGGAGGTGGGGCAGAATTTCAGCAAACATGAGGCAAACGCAGGAAATGCTGGTAGTTAAAAAGCAGCAGCAGCAGCTAAGAGGACAAGACATGTAGTTTTTCATAGCTGATTGCCAGGCTTAAATTGTTGGTTGCCATGGCAGCTGGGTTTGTAGACTGCTGCCTGAGGTTCATTGTCTAATTAATTCATAACAAATGCTATGCCTGGCAAATATAGCCTTGGTGTGAATTATTACAGTGCTTACAACCCTCGTCTGTGGTTGCTTCACCTCGAAGTAGTGACTATAGTAATCAACCGTGCACGGATATTGCTTACAACTTACTTGGCAAGGCCTGCTGGATTGATCCTGGATTGTTATGATCCATTTACTGATTTTTGTTACTTTCCATAGATGTTGCAGTTTGGAATACTATCTTGATGGCTATTTTTCTTGCATTACAATACTTTTGCATTAGTATCCGCAGAACATTTTTGTGTGTGAAGATATACCAGGCCTTCTTAGTATGCGTCTCAGTTGTCATTGCATACTTAGTTTCAGTAGAGTTTGGACCAATTTTGTTTCTGTTTTATGTTCCCATATAGTTGATTACTGTATCTAGTGCCTTCGTAATAATTTTGTTGGACTGGACATTCAGGCTTGCGCATATCTGTCTCCTTTGAACCTGTATATATTGGAAAATGTAATTAACTAGTTCTGTAGCTGCCAGCTACTTATTCAGAGCCAAGCTTTCTTCCTTATATCTAGTCCAATATCAGTTTCATTATCTGCAGGACGGACCTTTTCCAAATTAATCTGCCTGTGATTATAATATCCTGACATTTTACATTTCCTTATATACCTCAGTGTATTTGCAGTAAAACATGCATAGTGGTAAACACGCACAGTTAGGATCTGGTTCCAAATTATACTAGTTTTCATTAATTCCATTGCAGTATGGCTATCTTTTTACAAACTGTAAACTGTTTGAACCAACTGGAGGAGTGTGATCCCAGAGGGTAAGAGGATAGAAATTTGAGGATAGAATTTTATTTTTTTCCAATTTTTTTTAACTGTTTGCCTCATTCCAAAGATGAGGCTTGAGTGTGGCCTGCCCCTTCCACAGGGTAACTTAGGTCAAATGGAATAGAAGCCTGGAAATGGCTGCAAGGAGTGGCCAACCCATTGGGACCATGGAAATTTGGGCTGGTGCCAACCAAGAAAGAATAAGCACAGAAAACGACAGTGACAGGGAGAAGCAAGGTAGGAAGCTTTTAGCTGCCTAAATGTGTGAATATAGTTTTTGTTTCTGCCTCCACAGATGGGGCAATCCTTTGTAAATGAATTGTATGGCAAAATAAGGACATAAGTAGGTTGTATGTATATTGGACCAAAGGAAGCTAACGAGTTGGATGATGTAACTTTCTGTAAACTTTGATTTAGTTCAGTCTCCCCACGGACAATTTTATTGGCTTGTTGAAGGGTTTTTTTGTAGATTTTGGTAGAGCTCTTGGTAGTAGTCTGCAATTGACATTTCTGGAAACAGAATATAAGGAAAGCTGGCTTGTCCAAGGATGTTGGTTTCTGATCTTCGAAATCACCTTAAATATCTTACTTGTGCCTAATGACCTATCTAGTCAACATTCCTAATAGTCTATGTAAATATATAAATTGTCAGTTAAAATTTAAATGTTATGAGAAATAGGCCTGGTAGTAGATTATAAAAGGGGAAGACTCTAAAAAATAAGATACTAATTCTTGTGAATATTGTTTAGAAGCAGGCAAGTTCTACTTCTGAAGTATTTTCATAAGGAATTTATCCTTTTTAATAACAAAACTAGATACAGGAAGTGCATCCACGTTTTTTAAATTGATATTGAAGGTAATTGTTTCTTGTGCTTCATATTTTTAATGTAAAACAAAATTCCTATCTTTGTTCATCAGGGATTTCCTGCTGATAACGTTATAGTTTCATTACAACATGTACAAGTATGGAAAGTACTTATATACTGTAGCTAATAATATATCCTTCCTCATAATGAAAAAAAAATCATGTATAATATGCTTGAGTTTATTGCTTGTTTCAGGTTCTACATGTGGGAAAACTAGTTTTCTATGCATGATTAGACTGTGGTTGCATCCAGATCCCCTCTGTTTTGGGGCTGCTGCAACAAGCTGACATCTTAGGGGCAGGGGCCTGCACCTCATCCCAGAACCCTGTGGGAATGCTGCTTTGAGTGGGACATCACCTACAGTAGCCCAAAATCCCCACCTCTTCTGTCAGCAGATTCCATAGAAGTTATACTTGGGTGAAGAAATACTTCCCCTTATCTGATCTGACTCTCCTACCCATCAGATTCATAGAGTGCTCCTTGGTTCTAGTGTTGTGTGATAGAGAAAATATCCACCTTTCCTTTACCATGCATGATTTTATATACTTCAGACAGGTCTTAAATACCATCTTTCAAGCTGAAGAGGCCTCACCATAGATTTATAAAGAGGCAAAATGACACTTTCTGACTTGTTTTCTGTTCCCTTCCTAATTATTCCTAGCATTGAATTGGGTTTTTTTTTGCCACCACTGTGCACTGGGCTAACATCTTCATTGAGCTGTCGACCAGAACCCCAAATCTCTTTCCTGGTGTGTTGCAGTTTAGAGACATAGTTACGATCCTTTGCCCCTATGTACGTTATTCTGCACTTACTAAGACTGAAGCACATTTGCCATTTGGTTGTCCACTCACCCAAGCCAAGAGATCCCTCTGGAGCTCTTCACAATATCTTTCAGTTTTTACTACAATTTAGTGTCATCAGCAAACTTTACTATCTTACTACATACTAGGGTTGTGCACAAATGCAATTTTTGGGATTCGATTTGAAAATTCAATTTGAATCTTTAAAAGCTGGATTTATCCTATTCAATTCAAATTAAGCAAATTTGGATCTATTCGTTTGAATTTTTTATTTGAATTTGCACTTACAAATGTTGACAACATTTGTATGTACCCATACCCATCGTTACGCATTCCGTATGCATCTGTATGCATCTTGTAGTTATCCTGTATGCAATCCGTTTTCGTCCCATACGGATCCGTACAAATGCGTACGGATGCAGGAAAGATGCATACATACACCGTGTACAAACCTGTACACATATGAATGTCCGGATAATTTTAACAAATAGATTTAACAATTTGAAATTTGTTCAAATGTTTAAATTTGAATGTATGGACATTCAATTTGAATTTGAATGTCAAAATTCAGATGAATTAAAAAAATTTCAAATGTCTTCTAATATTTGTGCACATCCCTACTACACACCCCTTCTTCTAGATCATTAATGAATAAATTAAGAAGCACCAGTTCCAGAACTAAACTTTGGGTGACCCCACTTTCACTGGACAGATCTAGACAGATTACTGGACCAAACTAGGCAGTTCAAAATGGCTGCTGAGTCCAGGATACCAGCAGGCTTTTTGAAAAAGTTTTACCAGCAGATTAGTGGCAAATGCAGTACAGCACATGCCTCTGTGTTCCAGTGTGCACGGGACCCATTTCAGCAGTGCACCAAAGCTTGCTAGCAAAATGGGTCCTGCTGGGGCTCTGAGGATAGGGATTTTCATTCCTGGCTGTTGGAGCTGGCCCTGAAGCTTATGCATGCTTTCCTGAAACAACTGTCCAAATGCAGACAGTTGATTTGGTGCAGGAGGACCACTTCAACTGGTGGACCGCTGCAGCTGATCCGATCCCATTGGAGTGATCTGAGAGGCACCCCCTACCCAAAAGTTGGATTCCCTGCCTGAATTGTTGTGGGAAGTGTTCATAAAGTTTGTAATGTTGTACCTGTATTTGCTAAATTAAGATAAGAACAAGCAGAAAAGACGAGGGATGTAGATGAATGTTTTTTGTTTGTTTGTTTGTTTGGCATTCGATTTGTAACTAATCTAATGTTAGAAAATTTGTATTCATTTGAATAGACCCCCTCTGAATGCAGTAGGATTCTGTCCATTACGAATGTATTGATAGGAATCCATACGAATATCCAGTATGAATGCATACATACCCAGGATACGTATCCTGCCTATGGAACCTGCATACGTATCCTATACAGATACATACATATCAGATACGTATCCTATACTAATGCTTACAAATCAATACATATCCCCACTTTAACAAATGTACAAACTATTCCTATGAATGTTCCAAAACATTTCTATTCCTGTGAATGTTAATTTATGAATGCTGTAATATTCAATTTATGAACGAATGTCCGAAGTCAGCCATATTCATACAAATTAATGTATTTTAGTCCTGCCCTTACGTCAAAAAAGGCTCTCAGATCCCATCACAGGTTCACAGCTGGGGCTAAAGAAAAAAAAGGCTCTCAGAGTGGCTTACAGTATGTAATGCTAAACATCTCCTTCCCTCAAGCTTACTGTATAAAAAGACAAGAGGCAAAAGTGATTTGGGAGGGGATAGGGATATGAATGAACAAATTTGCATTCAAAAATTTGGTTGAATATTCAATTTTCTTTTTTTAATATTTGCAAATTTTTGCATCAAAATGAACGTCCAGACATTTGAATAAAACAAACAATGTTCCTGGTGTGTGAATATGAAAATTCAATTGAATTTTCACACTTTTGTAGTATATGACTGATTAAGATAGGCTTTTTCAATAGGAAAAATGGCCACAAAATATGTTCAGCTGTGAATGCAAACATTGAAACATTCTAACAAATGATTTGATGGTGAAACAAAATTTTGGACATTCAGTTTGATTGCGAGACAAACATTACTTTTTCATTTGTGCACATCTCTAGGAGGGAAGAGGTAGGAAAAGGCCTGGGATCCAACTGGTGGTGTTTTTCCTGGAAGCTAGAAACAAGAGGTCTAAAGAAAGGTTCTGTGAGCCTGCTGATGTCACCCAGCTATTTCACTCTATTCCATAGGAACCAGGAGAGGCAATCCAGGTGGTTGATCTTTGTCTAGAACAAGATTGGGCTGTTGTGAACCAAGTTAAAACCAAATACTATACAGATAAGCTGGTGGTATTGCATGTGTAGATTCTCAAGTTCAGGTGGATAGATAGGGTGTTTGATGGGACTGCCAAGGGCATAGCTTCATTTCTGTGTCTTGAAGCTCAGGAGACATCAATGACTGAACTTATCTTATTATCTTAGGGCCACTGACCTCAGGAGTTTGGGGAGCAGTAGCAAGCAACAGTGTGTTCTTTGTAATGGCTGCCAGATTGTGGGATGATCTCTCCTCCCCAGAGTGTGTCATATGTCATCGTTATGAAGCGTTTGATAATTGGCTATCATCTGCCTCCTCACACAGATTCTCAAGCTGTGCGTGCCTCTCTCTTGTACTCCTGACATCTAGAGATGATGGTGGCAGTGGCAATTAACACCTGCAACTATTTTCTGTCTGCTGTGATTTAGTGCCAGACGGAAAATGACTGACTGCTGGGGCTGTTTCCTATCTGGTGCTAAACTATGCTGCATTGAAGCCTTGAAGATTTGAAAGTATCTGAACATGGGAGGTGTCAGCCATGTCTGTGGTGCACCATGTGACACAGCAAGGATGGCTTCCCATTGCAGAGATGGCTCTTTTCTTGGCCACCAAGGTGCAGCTTTTGAAGTGTGCTTTAAGTGAATTTATTTGTGTTTTTTATATGTGTTGTTCTGGAGTTCTTTATTTGTTATGGCCTGCTTTAACTTGATGGAATATGAAAGTAAATCAATAAACATGCATCTTTTACTTTCTTGAAGGAGGATTGTAACTGGGAAATTTTATATCTAGCTTGGAAATATGGAAATAGATTGCATCCGGAAGTGTTTGGATATTTTGGAGTAAAGTATGGATATTCTGCAATATCCATGCTTTATTCCAAAATATCCAAATATTGTAGAATAAGTAACTGATGTCTGGCTACAGCTTTAGCATGCCTTCCATCCTTTTTAACTTCTCAGGGGCCAACCTTTTACAAGGAAGACTTTCTCGGGAAATCTGAACTCTGCAGCATATGAGTTGTTAAAGTAGGGTGTTGTTGGTAATTTTTAATACTTTTCTGTGTGGAGATTTTGGTTGAAGAAATAAATGTATCTGAAATGAATAAAAAAACACAGTGGCTAATAGTGCCTTGTTCTAGGGCTGAATTGTAGGTAATGTTTATTTGTGCATGTCTTTATATTTATATCCAGTCCTATATTCTGAGATCTTCTGGGAGGTTACAACAGTATAAAGGCATATAAACAGTTGAAATAAAAAAAAAAGGAGTGGCTGCTTAGATGTCTCTAAACTCTCTCTCCCATTGCCAGTCTGTGACATGGAATTATGGGAGTGGTAGTTGGGGAACACTTAGAGGGATGCAGTTGAGCATCCCTGCAGCAAAATACTATTTTCAGCCAATAAAAGCTGTTGATGCTTTTAGTCTCCTTCATTCTTACAGACATCTTCAGCTTATTTGCTGGGCTGGGGCAAAGTGAAGACGGATGATTTAGCTTTGATTGTACCAAATCTCATTTTGATTCACAACATGCTAAGTGTGATCGATGGTATGGTGGCAACCACTTCCTTACCCCACCTCCCTGCATTAGCTTGTGCTATGCATAGACTCTGAATATGGGACTCAGTTGGTAGGCTGACCTTTAAAATCTGTTATAGAGATAGAGATCATATATGTGAATAGCTAGGAATACTCATAAAGCTCTACAGAATTGCATGTTATTTATTACTGAGGTTTCATCAGTTTCATTAGTAGATTTAAAAGCCTTCCTTGAATGAGATGTATTTTAATCAGTTGGATGGCTCTTATTTAATCTTTGTAGCTACCATTGAAGCGGATCAGTGTTGCAATAATAGGAATGCAAAACAGAAATTGTATTGATGCTATTTCTTTTAGACAATGATTTTTGGCTTTTATTTACTAAAATGTAAGCTGTCTCACATTTTTAAAAAGCACCTATGGACAGATTTTGGCAGTATATAAATGTATCAAGCCTTAATCAGTTAAGACAGGCGATTAATCAGTTTTTAAATCCTTTAATTGCTTGACAGTCTTAATTATTGGTCTTAGTCTGAAGTTGAGAGGCAGCCCAGGTCCATGTTTTGGGGGTCTTTGAGCAGATGGCCCAAAATGCTTAGTCTCCTCTGGAGTGGTCAGGTTTGTTGCTGAAGACATGTGCAAAACATTCCATCTGCCACCTTTGCTGAAGTTTGTGGAAGCTAGATTTTATTTATTTAATGTATATTTACATTTCTATCCCACCCTATACCCTAAGGTCTCAGCATTTAAAAACAAACACATTACAATTGGCTTCTCTGTTAGGAGGGCTGGGATTGGGACAGTAAAGCTGAGGTGTCAGGAAAAGAAGTAGACCATTTAGGAAACCCCCAGTTACGTCATCTTATAGTGTTGGGGATGAATATTTGTCCAGTCTACAATTTGTATGAATTCATATGAACAGGAACATTTACATTCTGATCAAATATTGGCTACAGTTGAAAGATTGACATTCGAATGCGAAGTGAATGCTTTTGTGCATTTGTTCAAAGCTTTGTTATATTCGTGAAGGTGGGGAGGCGGCAGAGCGGCTGCCCAGCCACATCTGCATCAAATTTAGAGCAGATTCGGAACAGATTTGGAGGGGATTCTGAGGGATGACCGGTCACAGGGATTCAAAGAGCATTGGCAGCAGATTCAAATCCTTCCCTACTCAAAGTGGCTGTATTTGCATGAATGTGAATTTACTTCACATTCACATTCGCTTCAATGTGAAGTGAACGCACACACAAAAATTGTGCATATCCTTATCATCTTCCTTATGGTTTCCCACATGTGTAATGGGAGTGCTGGGGAGCCTTCCCCCTTGTGTCTTTTCTTCAACAAAGACAGTCCGTCCTTCAGAGGAGAAGTGAGGGGAACGATGAACCCTCCATCATTGATGATTTAATTATGTCATTAAGATAATACGCCTAAGGTATTTGTATGTGAGAACTGCTTTTCCATTCTACCCTGTAATTGCCCAGCCACAGCGTTTAAGGAAGCGTTTTGCTGGCTACGTGCGGATGGGTCTCTCTCTGTCCTCCCAGTGACTTTCAAGCCCTACAGGATGTTGATACATTAAAGGTGAGCTTAGTCTGAACTTTGTGGGACTGGGGAAGATGACAGTGAGGCTTCATCCAGACAGAATTAAAACTACAGGGAATGTGCAGCAGCTTTCAACTTGCCAGACAGGTTTTACAGTTCTCCACAGTACCTGTGCATTATAACCTGATACTGTGGAGTTTTTTAAAGTGTTTAACATGGACATTTGCTGTGGAGTTTTCTGTTCCTCTGCATTTCCCCCAGTGTTTGGGTGAACTGTGTGAGAACCTGCCTTCAACTGAGAAGTAGCAACCCTATTAGATGGGAAGGGGGTGAGGACGTGAAGGGAAGAATCCGCACTGCTGCAACAGAGTATTGGGGTTCCTCAAGGCAAAAGTTGAAAATGTGTCCCTATGTTCTTCCAGTACTTCCCAGCAGCAGGAAATACTCTTCTGACCATGTGGTCATCCCCTCCCTCTCTGGTAGGTCTCCTGGTTCTTGAGCATTTCACCCAAACAAGCAGAGAAGTGCAGCTGATGCTTACATGACTACTATTTTTATTTTACTTCAGAGCTTTGGACTTTACTTCACAGGTACTGCAGAACATCGTATAATCTATCTGGCAGGTTGACAGGTGCTCTGTAGTACCTGCAAAGTATACATCCTGCCTGGACCCAGCCTTGGAGAATGTGTGGGCAAACTGTTTTCCCTATAGAAGGACTTTACCGCAAAGTAAAAGTAAACTCTGCATTTTTAATGTAGAGTCTGGAGTCATCCTGGCTGATGTGGAAGGCCTCTTTTGAGTGTTGGTGCTTCAAATGACATAGTGTTATCCACAGCTGACCCTCCTAGTTTTATGTTCTTCCATGTTTGTCCAGTAATGTCTGGTGCTGAGGCTGTTAATTCAGCCGTGTGAGAGAGCAACCAGGGTCAACCAGTGCACATCGGCACTTAAAAAAAAACAGTTCTAAGCAACAGTAGCTTCTTTGTGCCACTTGAAAGCACCTGTTCATGCAAGATTTTAAATTATATCCAGATCCTTTCTATAATAAAACATCCAGGTGTCCGGTTGTCAAGAGAATGCTGTTGTCCCAATGAGGCCAGTAGGGTCTGTGATTCGGCCCAGGTCTCTGCATCAACAGAATATTAGGAGCACTAAATACCACAAGTGACAATACAACAAGACTACCTTTAAGCTGCAGCACAGTTAATACACACAAATGGAATGTAGCTGGACCTCAGCAGTTTTCAGTATCTTTTTCTTTCATGCTCTGTTCTTACTCCTTTAATCAGGCATGAAGGGTGATGACTCTCCATGAAAATAGATTTTGTAGGAAATTTGGATGGTTAATATTCACATCTCCAGGAAATACAGTTCATAAATTTCCTTCCCGTAGCAGAGAAGAGACTGGAGGGCATAGCAGCTGAATTCTGCATTTTGTTTGTTAAGTAGAATAAGGTTAACCAAGCTCTGCAAACCAAAGAATAAGTGTGTAATAAGACACAGATCATGCTTACAAGGTCAGATGCCTTTAGTGCAGCACGAAAACTGGAGAGAACAGAATTCTGCAAAGGGGGATGTTAACCCTTAGGTTGGATCATATAGATCTCACAACGAATTGCCATACTGAAGTGGTATATTCAAGCTCTATTTATTTAAAACATTCCTTTTTTGTATTTAAAATTTCAAAGCAGTTTATGAATTAAATTCAAAGATAAGGTTAAATAAATTAAAACATCATTATATAAAAACAGTATTTAAAAAGTGGTTGGGTGTGTGTGAAACAGACATTAATTCATACCAGGTATGTCCACATGAACAAATCATTTGGCTAAGTAATATAGTTGTAGGCACTCTATGTGCCCCTGAGGGGAAGACATCCAGAACGTGAAGACCATGTGAGAGAAGCCCCTGTTGTAGGGCACCACAATATGAGATTCAGTGACTGCTGGCAACTACAGCAGAATCTCCCCGAGTGATCTCAATAATTTCATTGGCTTATATTGGGGAGTTGATTTCAAGTGGTTTAGGGCCTTTTGTACCAAGCATAAGATATTGAATCTGGCCCAGTAGCTCATCACTTGTAACTGGACAGCTTCTCAAGGATGCAAAGGTGGCTGCAAATGAAGCCTTTTTGGCAGCCTTCACCAACCCACAGTGGACACAAGTATGTGCTCTCCTGTATGCTTGGTCCCAAAGCACACCACTTGTGCTCCAGTCATCTCCTGGTATGTTTTATCAGCTTTATATTCTTGAGAATATAAAAACATGGTTGTTGTTTTTAAAGACCTAATTATTATCTATGCAGATAAAATGGACTCCTGAACTAAGTTTATTGTATTTCAAGATGTAAATTTACAAATCCCACATACATGGATCAAATTCATGTTAACAGCAGCATGTGTAACCATTGAACAGAAGAAGAAGAGTTGGCTTTTATAACCTGCTTTTCTCACCCATTTAAGGGGATTCAGAGTGACTGACAAACTTTTTGTTCTTCTCCTCACAACAGAACACCTTGTGAGGTAGGTGGGACTGTGAGAGCTTAGGAGAGAGCTGTGACTAGCCCAGGGTCACCCAGCTGGCTTCATGTAGGAGGGCAGAATCAAACCTGGCATTCCCAGATAAGAATCCGGCTCCCTATCCACTAGGCCAATATTATACAGTCAAGTCCTGGATAAGTGATGCTTTATTATAAACTGTCTTGGCTCTGAACAGCAGGATCACGAGTAGCATAGGGTGTATCCAGACACATTAATAGTACACAGTGAAATGCGCAGTCGCTGTGGGGACATCACGCACGACAATCAATGGATCACCATGGTGACGCATTATCCCATAGCTATTGCGCATTTAAGAGCACTCACAGCACAGTATTAAGAAACTTTGAATGTTCCCACCAGTTTGGATGGAATGGCAAGAAGAGCCAACAAGAACAGGGAGGGGAGGGCAGCTCAACTCCAATTGGCTGCCTTAACCCATGTGATCATGCGCGACAGCTCAAGCTCCCACAGCCTCCAATGAGGAAGGTATGGGAGGCTGCTCTCGTCTGGACACCTCGTCACCACTTCACAGCAGGGAAGCTGAGATTTTTCGCTTAACCGCAGATTTATTCCGCAAATCTGGAAGGGGCCATAATGGCTTTCTTCTCCTCCTAACACCATGCCACTCCAAAGACTGCTGGAATGGAGGCACCACTTCCCTCCCCACCCCCCATTCCTCCTTCATAACCAAATTGCTCCTTCTCTCTCCCAATGCACACTTTCAAACATGTACACAAATATTTTTTTAAAAGAAAATGGAGAAAAACACCCCCACCCCCAGTAATCCCATCCACCAAACACTGTGGTAAAATGCAAGAGACCAGGACAAAGGGCTGGAAGAGTGATTCTCTCCCTCGTTTCTCCCTTTAGTGAGACCACTTTGGTGGTGGTTCCACTGCCACAAGACACCAATCCTATATAGGCTAGCAGAGCCAACAAAGCATTCTTGCTGGAAAGTATTTTGGGAAAGGAAGGGAAAAAAATCACCTTAACTATGCCCTGTATCATTTTATACTCCTTTTGCTCACATCCATTCTAATCTAAAAACTCTGTACTGTTTCAAACCTTTTCCCAAAGGGGAGCTCCTTTAACACCCTGATAATTTTAGTTGCCCCTGTTTTGAACCTTTTCTAATTTTGCTATATCCTTTTTTTTTAAACTGTACACAGTGTTCTAGGTACAGTTGCATCATTGATTTTATGAAGGTCTTGTTATGTTGGGAGGCTTATTTCCAATATCATTTCCTTATCCTGCTGTTATTTCTTTTCCTTTCTTTTTAATGATTATTGCAAGAAAACAATTTCACTGCACTATTTACCACTGTGCCAAGATCTCTTTTTCCTGCTTAGACCCAGGCGAGTTCAGATTCCATTAGTCTTATGTGTGTGATCAGGTTTTATTTTCCTCCCCTGCAAGCTTGTATTACTTAACACTTACTCATACTGAATAGCATCTGCCATTTTGCTATCCTGTCCCTCTGTATGCAGAGCTCCTTCACTGCCCCCTCCTTGTTTGTGCCATTCAACACAATTTGATTTCATCAATAAATTTGGTTTTTCCAGCACTCGCTCCTAATGCTATATCATTTACACTTATGTTAAAAAGCACCAGTCTCAGTAGTAAACTTTGTGGAGGCTCTCTTGTTAAGATTATATTGAACCAAAGTTTAGCAGAAGTGCAACATGTAGAGAAACCCAGGGGCCATTTCACACTTCCCTTCCCGCCCACTGGACAGGAAAGGAGTGCAATCAGTCACTCACCTGTGACCAACCCCGAGGCTATTCCTCTTCAGAGTGTCACCATTTTGTTTGCAGTGCCCTCCATGACTGTGCATGCTCTAGCAATGTCACTATGATGATGCTGATGATTTGCGCATGCGCAGTCACATCTATAGTTGTCTGAGGTGCCAGCACACTTGTGCGGCATCTTAGACAACCCTGGAGCACTGGAAAAGGTGTGGCTGCTCACCACTGGATGCGCTAGGTAAGTAATTAGTTAAGGTTGGTAAAGGTGTGGAGCATGATTTTGTGCTCCACACCTAGTGCATGATTAGGGAGTTTCTGGAAGTGCTTGGAGGCTGTAACAGCCTCCTCAAGGTGCGGATGCTCTTCCCCAGAAGTTCCCTAATCATGCATTACAGGCTGTAGCACAAATGGGCCTTAGAGCTGTTAGATGCTTTATTCAACAAGCCCAACCTCTCTATGGCACTTTGTATGTCTGGAGAGCAGGTGAGTATCATTGAAATTGTGTAGGAAACTCACCGGCTCTCCACCACATAGTTTCCACCATAACTTCCAGGTTCATGGGCAGGGGGTATTGTTGTTCAGTTATGATGCCATCTCATAGGCACAGAAGCTCAACTTCTCCCTTGTAAAATTTACAAAATATATATTGAGTACAAAATGTGCATAATCTACTTTAGTGCATAACTGCTTAGCAAACTGAGGAATCTTTGGTGAAAGATGTTATCAAAGGCTTTTTGAAAGTACCAGGTGGGTAATATCTAATTGATCATCCTTATCCACATATTTATTGATGGTCTGAAATACTTTTAAAACTTAGTTAGATAGACTTTTCTTTTTCAGAAGCCATGCTGGTTATCTTTGAGTAAGATCTTTGCTGCTGTGACAACAGCTAAAGGAATAAGTTTGCTAGTGTAGTGAGCGTGGAGTAAAGGGTGGAAAGATGGATAGTTACGCCTCCTGAGTGTTATTTTTAAGTTTCTACTTTGCTGAAATTGCCTAAAAATGAAATCTGAGAATACTCAGCACAGATCCATCAATATCCAATTTCTTTCTGTATCCTGCAAATATGTGTGTGAGGAATTATGTACTCGCATTTGTTCGGCTGTTTTGTGCTTGTATTTTGAAATGACACAGATGCAGTCACATTGTGTGCCACTTTCAGTGATAAGCAATATAAAAGGCAAACAGTGAATAATAACATGTGCTTTCTTTTTTGCTCCCTTCTGCTACTCAGGGTTAGAGGAGACAGTGTAATGTCTGTGTTAATGAAAAGAGTAGAAACAATTCTTTTCCAGTGCCCAGGGCACTGTAGGAGGAACAAATGGCACTTTCCCCTTAGCTACCATGGGAAGAAAAAAAAAGAGATTTTTTTTTTGCACTTTGCTTCCTGTCTGTGGGAAGCAAAGGTAGAAATGCTCAAAATATGCACTAAGCATCTGCACTTGCAGGTGCTCTGTGCATACAGAACCCTCCCCAACCTTCTCCAAAGCTTACAGTGAGTATGAATGACTATCCAAACAGCAGCCATCTTTGGATCCCAGTGTTGACAGCAATGCCCATGCATAGAGCTGTCACCAGAGCAACCGAGTGATATGCAGACTGGAAGATGTGGAATGGGAGCATCTGGAGCTTTATCGGCTCAGGTGCTAGGAAAAAGAAGGTACATGTGGGGTGCAGTTCAACCTGTATGATGCATAGTGCACATGGGAAGGAACCATTTCTGGTTAAGAAAGCTTCTTCAAGTGCAGACGCTCCATCTGGGAGCTCAACCTGCATGCACCAATGAGCCTACAGTAGTGTGAATTGGCCCTATCTTCAGCTACTGGGGCAGATTCTCTTTTCATTGCCCTTTGTAACCTGAGAGAAAGATCTTCTCTTCATCCCCTTCCTCCAGACTGAGCCAGCAAAGAGGTGGTTCCTTTTGCTGCCTTCAGTAGAATTCTGAAGTTCTGGGTCTGGTGGGTTAGGGTTAGAAGAACAGAAGGTTTGCCAGCTGCTTCGAGTTCCCTTAAGGGTGAGAAAAGGGGGGTTTAAAAGCCGACTCTTCTTCCTAGTCATCTTTTGCTACTGCTGCTGAAAAAGAAGAGGGGCTATATCTGCAGCTGAAGCTAGAGTAGAGAGATGTGTTTTCCCCAGGCATTTGACCACAAAGCCTTCCAGCCCCTTCCTTTGCTTTTTTCAGCTTGTGCTTGTCTTGCCACATCTTTGGGCTGCTGTAAGAAAGAACAATTCCTCTATGTGGGTGTGAGACCCCTAAATCACCTGGCTTGATCCAGTGGTTGGATTGTTGGCTGCTGATACGGCCTTGTAATAGAAAATTAATCATGAGCAACAGATTCACTCTAGGGGAAGTATGTCTTCACCAAACACTTAATTAACTTCTGAGAATTTGCTGGTGCCAGTTATAGTGTAGTTAGCTTGAAAGGGAGAGTCGGCAATGTTGTAGAGGAAAAATCTCTCAACAGCCATTTGCCACAATAGTGAAATTGAATGTCCACCTACAGAAGCATTGACTGTGGTGGAAAGCAAATGTCTCCTAGGCATCTGCTTTTGAGCCAAAGTGGTGGCGTTAATGACAGGATGTTGGCCTGGATAGATCTTTAAACTGACCTTAGAGTGTTCTTGTTGAGTTAAAACTTCCATGCTTTGTTGATTGCTCATGGGTGTATGAGCTCTCTTTTAATTATGTCCTCCATTATGCAGTTTAAAACCATTTTAAATAAACTGATTATTTAGATGAGCAAAATCACCATGACAAAAGGATGTGTTTTCTTTTTTTTCAAATGATCCAATAATGGCTGTAGGAATGGAGGAGCTCCTGTTTCTTTTCAGTTATCAAATCATCCATGTGGGAAGTTACAGAGCTTTAACTTCCTGAATCATAAAGAGCTAATGCTTTGTGTCATTACGGAGGGAAACAAGGAGGAGTCTTTTGTGAAGGGATTCTGCTCAGCTGCCTGAACCAGCCTAAAATGCAGAGTTCCGCTCTGCAGTTCCATTAATTCCCAATTGACTTGAATATTTAGAAGGTCTTGGATTGCTGAGGGTACTCTGACAAATTCAATTGGCCAAAGAGAGCAAACTGTTAGATAATTGACTTTGGGAGCAATTCATTTGCAGTGCATTTCAAGGATTAAAAATAGTTCAGTTGTAAGCTCAACAATGCCTAGAACAGGTATATTGGGTGGTTCAGGATTATTGCATACCACTGTTGGCAGGCTGAGAGTAGCTTCTTTTAAGAATATCTGAGAAACTCAAGTAACTACATATCTAGTCATTTTTTCAACCCTGAATCCAGAGAAGCTGGGTGAATCCACTGTCTGGGAAGCGTTGGCACACTGGATGAAACATAATAAATTCAGATCCTCTCACAGAGGGTATCTGTGGCAGATGCTTCCCAGTTTGCTTGTTCTTTAAGAGTTTCCAGTAGAGATGTGCACCAATTTTTGTGTGTGTTTAATTTGTATCAAAGCGAAGGCAAGAAAATTCATATTTATTCGAATAGGTCCCTTTTGAATGTGGTAGGATTTGTATTTGATATGAATGTTCAGTCCCATCCGAATCCCTTACGAATGAATACGAATAGCATACGGATCCCATATGAATACATACAAATAGCATACGACTCCTATATCTAAATCCCATACGAAGCTTCATACGAGTGTATCAAAATGTTCTATCTGAATTCAAATGTCAATCTTCGAATGTGCCAGCATTCTATGTTAATTTGAATGTCCAAATTCGCCCAAATTCAGCCAAATTTTGAGTGTTATGAATATTTGTGCACATCCCTAGTGTCCTGTTGCCTTGAAAAATAAAAATGTAGTTTAGAAGCATTATTTGCACCACTGGTGTCCCAGAAGGCCTAGATGGTTTCAATACCTAGGGTCACTACATGCGAGTCCAATTGTCTACAACTAGCATGAGATCCCTTTCATCTAAGGCACCCTGATGATGGAATTACATCCATGTTGGAAAAAGAGATGCACCAACTGCGTTGCATTGTTCAGTGATTACTAGAAACATACTTACATATTCAGACTTTTGCTACCCATTGAGATCTAGCTTGAGCCTACAATAGGACTGTGTTTCTTGTTTTAATGTTTTTAATAATTAAATAAAATAGGGTAGCTATTTAATGCAGTTTTATGGTTAAAGGTGGTTAGATGCATTTACTTATTACTTCAAGCTATTATGTCCATCCAGCGCCAACTGCACTGAGCAGTCCTTTTGCAGGCTTCTTGTGAGCCACCTGTGTCTACAAGTGTAACTACCAGGAAGAACTTAGGGCCAGAAACTGGTTTCTGACAATCACTGGCTCCTGCCCTATTTTAGAAAAGTTGTGTGATTTTGGTATGTGTGAGAAAATGTTGGGAGTTCACAGGAAAATGATGAACTTGCAGTTTGAAATGTTTACCTGATTTGTCACATCACTGGATACATTTATTGTTCCTATATTTGCATTTATAGTGTGTATATGCATATTATGTCTGAAAATTATGCTGCCAAAATAAATAAACTTACAATTATATATGTTATCCTGTAAACATTTAAAAAAATCTGCTTTTTTAAAAACAGATTTCTATGCATGAAACAGACCTTCTAAAAAAGAGAGTAATAAAATTTGAAGCCTAAAGTTTGCCTAGCTGCTAAAATAGCACACCATGGCCCTTTCTGCACTGGCCCTTATTCCAGATTATATCCTGGGATAGGGATCTGCCACCCAGATGCTGTTGCATACTATGGCAGGCCCTGTCTGAAGCCTATTGTAGTCTGTACTAGCATCCAGATGGCAGAATATAATCTGGAATAAGACCCAAAGCAGAAAAGGCATGATTCTTTCTTTTAGGGAGAAATGTGGCAGATGGTTCAGATTAATTGCAACCTCTTCAGGGCCTGAAGGAGGCCGGCTAGATGGATTCTGTCCTGGGCAGTAGAATGTTGTCATCATGCAGCGCAATTGGATTTAAAGCCTGCTGGGACTTTCCCCAGCCCCCATGGCCTCCAGAGGTCAGGTGAAACCAACAAGACCGGGAATCAGGAGCAAGGTGAGCTGACATGAACATATTGCCTTGTTCTAGGGATGGGCATTGCCTAGCAAACTTGGGCCTCCTTTAGAAAGGCTGACGGGAAAGAGATAAGCCATCAATAATTTGTTTGATCTTGGTCTAATATGGCCTGACCTTGTTGACCATGCCCTTTCTGGGAAATTTCAGGCTTTTTGAAAATCGATTTTGACAATTGTCACTTTTTTAGTATTTCATAGTTTGGTGGAATTCAAAGTAAAGAATGTAAACTCAGAAACTATTCACACATATTGTCTTTGTTGATGGCCTGCAAGTTACGCTGCTGTCTCAAAGTTTCTTTTAATTAAATGATGATGTAAAAAAAAATCAAATATCAAACAACCCATAATACTGGCTAGTGCTGCTTTCCTTTTACTGATGATTACAATTATTATAAATAACAATATGTTCGTTTGCATGTAAGGTGCTGCTAATGTTCCATTTTCCCAGATGATTACAATTACTGGTTACATTTAAAATACTTGTGTATAGTTTTGGTTGCTATACATCAGAAAGCATAGAACAGAGTTGAGAAATGTTCTCAAAAGAAAAGCTGAAATGATGAAACAGCTTTCTTAAGAGAAAAGCTTAGAGCCCTGGTGACACAAAAGAGAAGATTATAAATGGTGTGGGAAGTGTGGATAGGGACTCCCTTCCCATATTCATTTCTCAAAGCATGCAAATCAGAGGTCAGTCAATGAAGTTGTATCTTGGAAGATAACTTGGGTATAGGGATATGCATGAATATTTGTAACTACGAATTTGGCTGAATTTAGACATTTGTACACGAATCAAATGTTACGACATTTGTACATTAGCATTTGTACTTATATAAATGTTTCAGAACATTCATATGAATGGTTCATACATTTGTTAAATCGGAGATACATATTGGATACGTATTGATATGTATTCATTCGTATAGGATATGTATCGGATACTTAGCCAATACGTATGAGTTGGTATAGGATACATATCCAATAATAACACATTTGTATGTGATCCATATGCATGATCCGTATGCCGGATCCGTATTGCATTTATATTGGATATTGGTATGAATTTGTACGAATACATTCGTACTGAATAGAATCCATCCACGTTTGAAGGGGGTCTATTAGAATAAATATGAATTTTCTAACATTCAATTCATTATGGATTGAATTTTAAAAACCCATTTGTGCGCATCCGTACCTGGGTGTAAATGCAGCTGAAGTGTTTTTTAACACAGCTATGTTATTTGCAACCACAAGTTGTTGTGCTTTCCATTACCATGGATCAGTTTTAAACAGTGCTGGGCAGATTAGTGTAGGACAGGGCTCTCTGAGACTTCTAGGGTGTTTTATGGGTACTTAATGGGTACTTCTAGTGACAGTGGGAAAACACCCCTAGTGTACAAGTGGATTAGATCATTGTCTGAGAGCTCTGCAGCACCCCAGGGGAGCCCATGGCATGAGCAATAATCAGAGCCAGGGAGATTTGATGATGTGTTCACACATGCACTGCAACACTTGTGCCCCCCCCCCAGAATTTTCATGAATAGCAGATACACACCCAACTTTTTCTCCTAAAGAACCCTGTATCTTTGGGTTATAATGAGCATGGGCTCCCCAAAAGTGCTGCAGTGCTGTTTCAGGTGGCATTTTGAGCTTCCCCAATTGGTTGCCTGTCAGAATTGATAACTATGCAACCACCATATGTAGGCTCTGTCAACATTTTGCTCTTAAACTACAAGAGGCATTGGTTCATACCCTAAGTTATCACATATAGAATCTAGGGTAAATATTAACTCATCTCTTGCAAGTCTTTTAGAAGGTAAGCCTGGTATTTTCCCTTCTCTCCAGCCATTATCAGATCTTTGGGTAAAAAAAAAATCTGCACACAAATTCCAGCATACGAAGAAGGAACAACATCATATGTGAATGGTAATTCAAAAAGAAGGTGGGCTTCTTGCCTCTGTAATATAGCAGCAGGAGCTGGGCTTTGGCTGCTGCCATCTTCCCTGCTAGAGATACATACAAGAAGTAGGAAGTGCTCTGCTGCTGGTTCTTAACTGTGGTCATGGCCACCCATGGTTCAAGAGTACTCCAGTTAAAGGCAACACTTGAGTTGATTGTTCTCCGGATAGTACCAAATTGCTTTAACATCAGATTGATGCTTAAACAGAACTGACTCTTGAATGATTCCATCCAGCAAATCATCTTATGGTGAAAGAGACTTTGCTTCACAACCCATTGGTTTCAGTGGCCCTGGGGAGACTGTTATTTTACTACCATTTTGAGGCTGGTGTCTTTGTGCTTTGAAAGTGTCAGTGTTATCCCTTCAAAGCAAGATGGCGTTGGCAAGTGAATTCCTCATTCAGTGGGATCCTTAAGGAGGTAGGGTAGGTTCAGCTGGGGTCAACAGTGAGGCAAATCTGTTTACCTACCAGGCCATTCCTGCTTGCCAAAGGCAACCTGACCTGAACTTTAAACCCTTCTATTCTCCTAATTCCTGACTGTTGGAGCCCCCAAATGAGGTCTTGGAACAGCTGCCCAAATATGGATGGCCTTGTTCCAAAATGATTAGATCTCTCTAGCTGGTGGACTGCCCCAGCTGGTCTGGTCTACTGGAGCAATCCAGTGCAGGTAAGTGGGAAAACACCATTGGTCTCTTTCCATTGTGAAGGCTGCACAAATGCCTCTCTTTTACCCAAGTAACAGAAAGGTTACTGAGTTTCTTGCAAAAAGATACTAACACATTTGTCTTTTGACAAGCCCAACATATGTCATTCTGAATATTTCAGTTTCCCCAAAGATAGAATGGAACTGTGGTCAGATTTTGTATTAGTATGGTCATTGTCTGCGAACACTGTTGGAAAATGGCAGGGTTAGAGACATCTGGCTCTTGCTGCAAAACAACTGACTTTTGTAAATAAAATCACACTTTGGAAGGAGGAGGATTTGGCACACTTGGTTTCTGTGAGTTTGAAAGCACACCTGAGCACTCCATGCCAGGTTCAGGACAGGAAACATGGAGGTTAGATTCAAAATGGAACCACCAGTGAAGGGTTCTACGGTGGCAGCGACTAGACAGCCTGACGAAATACAGATTTGAGCCAAAATAAGGTTTACTAGCATGATCCAACACCAAGCCAAAACTTAACTTTAAATTGTTAAGTCCTGTCTGATAGCAAGGCGTGATTTAGTATTTATCTGAATGACCTTGGCTGCCTCCAGACTAGCTATATAAATCTGAAGTTAAATAAAAAAAAGCATAGTAAACTCACTGCACAGGGAAGGCTTGTTGTCCATAATGGAAGGCAGCTCCATAGTTTCCTCTATTGGAGCTGTGAGAGTTGAGGTGGCAAGCGACGTCATGTGGGCTGAGGCAGCCAATCAAATTTTGAGCTATGTTTCCTGCTTAGGCAGGGTCTCATCACCGTTTCTCACCATCCTGCCTGCATTAGAATAATAATTCAATCTTAACTATATACTGCACAGTGAGAGTTGTTCATCCCGCACTAAGGTAAATGTGCAGTCCTGACTATATAATATGGCACCACGATGGTAGATGAGTCACCATCTGTGATGGCTTGATTGGGACTGTGTATTCCAAGCACAGTACAAAATGTGTCTGGATGCAGTCCTTATGAAATGATGTGGAGCTTATGTATGAGGGCGAACTTCTTTAAGGTCTTCAGGAAGAAGTTGAAAGTTTCTAGTTCATTTTTAAAATAGAATTGGAGGGTTCTGTTTCGTGTATGACATCATGACGGTGGTCATTTGTGATGCATGTGAAATCAAAACAGACAGCGGAGCCTATGAACTCTGAATCTATGAGAATAAAAAGTTAATGCTGTGGAATTTGCTGTGTGAACCATATTAGTGTGCTCTCCAAAACTATAATACCAAATAATATATAAAGTATTGCATGCCTTATGAGACACACTGGCATAAAAGACACACCTCTAATTTGCCAAACAGTATTTAAGAGAGGTAAACATTTCAAAAAAATCGGATGCAGGTTCAATTCCAGGAGAAATAATTTAAGTGTATCTGATATTTTAAATGGGAGAACTTCAGAGTTCTGTATGTGCACTGACTCTGCCACCTTTAAAACATCAAGATTAGTTAATTAATTAGAGGCTGCTGCCGCTTTCAAGAAAAGTTGAAAAATGAGTGATTTTGCCATTTAGCCAACCCTTCACTGATCTGGTTTGATTTCAGGGCCTTTGTACACTTCCTGTTAAATGGGCCTCAAAAACCAAACGTGATCCCACAAATTGAACGAGACAGCTCACTAGATACCTCACCTGGTACTACATCAATGGATGCATTTAAGTTGGCATGGAGATGAGTGACATTTTCCTCTAAATACCTTGCAAATTTATCATAGCAGGCTTCTGAGGATCCTAATATTGCATTTCCAAGAGCGCATAACAACAGCCACTTAATCACTTAGAACAGCTTTGCTGGATAGCTGCTTGAGGATGCAATGTGAATTAAGCCTTTTATTTATGTTTTGCAGCCTTCACGGCATCAGTATTGACATGATTACGTGCTCTCACATGTGCTCAGCCACCTTCATGGTGAGTTGCACACCAGTTGCACTTTAGCTACCTTCTGACCTGTTTCATCACCCAAAGCCCTTCAGTAAACCAAGGAGCAACTCACGTTCCACAGCATTGTAGAGGGCACTTAGGGGCAAACATGTTAACAGTCCGCTCTTATTCCACAACTCTACAAGAGCCGCAAGAGAATCACTAGCTCTAGTCTCTGGAAATTTCAGAGTTTGCTGTTAGTTCCTCTCTGCAGACCTTTCCCTGATTTCCAGTCCTAAAGCAAAACAGATCCAAGGCTTCAAAGGTTTTAGAGAAGTTTAAAAAGGGGGCAATGGTTTTTCTGCACACATCTTGCTCTTAGAGAAGGATCACACATACAAAAATGGGTGCCCCTGAGGTGTATTTGAGGATCTTGAGACAGACAGAAAATATAAAAGAAACATCTACCTCATCCCCAAGATTCTGTTTCTGCATCCTTTCCGCAGATGCAAAATATCGCTCTTGGGGTGAGTAAGATGGGGTGGGAGGCTATGGATACCCCTAGCCAATCCCAGCTTCCACCTGCTGCTGACTAATGTAGTCCACAGAAAATTGCCCAGCAGCAGCCTATGGGAAGTGAGAGAAGAAAGTGAAGATGAAGGAAAGAAGAGAAGGTGTTTTTTGCCCCCTGTTGTCCAGAGATGGGATGATCTCAGGAAAGAAACACCCTTAAAACCCTCTGTGTAATCACACCCTACGATACTAAGGGCTTTTCTGCACTTGCCTTCAGTAGACCAGAACAAATAGACTGGAACCCATGCTGGCTTCAAAGCTGGAACCAGCTGCAGAACTAGCACAAGCTGCAGAACTAGCACAAGAGGGCTCTGAAAGTTCTAAAGATCTGTGGGACTCCTTGTGGTGCTGGTGTGATGAATCCTGTGGCATACCAGACCATTAAGGATACTGTCCGCTAGTAGACTGGGCCAGTCAACACTCCATCCAGTGCAGACAGAGGTCAGTAGCAGAGCCCCCGCCCCTTAGAATGAACCAGGAGGTGGAAGGGAGTCTGCTAGTACACTTGCTGGCCTGGCCTCTTTTGGGAGGAGCAAATGTGACTACACCAGATTATTCAGCACTCACTGACCTTAAGGGCCTTTATGAAAGTAACTTTGGGCCTTTCCTCACTTGGCCTTTTTCTGGAATATATCTCAGGATAAGGGTTTGTTATCTGCATGCTCATGCAGACAACGGCAAGCCTTGCCTCTGGCCTGCCATAATCTGTATTAGTATGCAGATAACAAATCTCTATCCAGAGATATATTCCAGCAAAAGTCCAAGTGTGGAAAGTCCCTTTGATAAGGAATAGGTAACTTTGTAGTCATTTTCAGGTCCTCTTCTATCCACATGCTTATACAGACTAGAAAGGCCCTGCCACCTGCTAGTATGCTTTATCTGCACTAGATGGAGCACAATCCATCTCAGGAAGTTACTGATCTGCATTACCAATGAGCCTGATTAAACAGGACCGCCAGCAAACTAGCGGGGGTGGGGGTAGTCTGGAGCATGCAGAAGGAACATACCTCCATGTTCTAGTATAGTGGGGTACTGCTAAATGGGTCTCCCAAGGCCTATTGGGCCAGAAATCTATCTTCATGGCCATTGGAGCTTGCAAAGGTTGGCTCTGAAGCTCATGGGGCTGGTGCAGTGGTTAGACTGGCATCTTTTCCAGTCAGTGATTCATATCAAAGATTCTGTATCAAGCTGGCCTTGTCTTTGGCTTCCATCTTGACACGCACAATCCATGTTTGACCTGTCAGATAGGACCAGCATTGCCATGGCAGAAGGAGATGTTGAAATATGGCTGACTGTTACTGTCTTAATGCTCATGGATGGATGATGGGCCTGGAAGAAATAGTGCAGAAAGGGCCTAAGAGAACATCCATGTGATCCAGGTACTGTGTGTTTGGCACTATGCGAACAGCAGGTAAAGTGGACTGATCATTGCTTCAGATTTAATGTTTCCTCAACCAACAGAATTGAAAGAAAAAAATTGAACTATTATTAATAAAAGGCCTTAAAGATGTGTCTTTACACACTGCAGCACAGAATTTAGCCATAGTAATAGTTGTGGTTGGATCTGAATCTGCCAGCAGAAACAACCAATTTGCCAAGGGTAAATGCTTGAGCTGTGGAATGAAATACGTGCTTGAATTCCGTTGTACAAATTACATTCTGATAGAAGATGGGCAAGATTTGTTTATGGTTTATTTTAAGTGGTTTGCTTAGTTGCGCAACAGTGCTGGATTTTTCCAGGTCATCTGGCTAGAGAATGGAGTTTTTAAACAGCAGATAAAAGTTGCTGTTGTATTGAGTCAGTAGTTGCTTCATAGATGATGAACCATTTAATGATCTTAAATGTAGGGCAGTCAGCTTCACCCTGTTGATATTTCCACTTTAGTGCAATATACAAGCCTGGTAATACAAACTTGACTGAACCAAAGTCATAAAAATCACCACCACAAAAGGAAAACAGAGCTTTTGAAGAAATAAGTAATTTAACATAATATCCCTGTTGGGAGCATTCTGGGTTAGTAGAAATATTGTCATACTTTTAGAGCCTGCAGAAACCCTGAAAAGCGTTTCATCTGTAACAGATGAAATGGAGGCCAGCATATGCAGAAGACGATGCGCTGCCCATTGGGAACAGCACTTTCTGTTATTAATTTAAGTTAACAGTGTTTTTAAAAGAACTATTGTCATGGGACACCAAGATTAAATAATGATTGGCTTCAAAATTGCAGCCTGAATCTTTCTGGGACAGGACATCAGAACTGAATCTTGGGAAAACAAAAAGAGAAAGAGAGAGAAATCCTGCAGCACTGTTGACAGAAACTGTGACTTTAAAGATATGTGTTGTGGGGTAGTTACTCTAATTACTAACTTTGACTATATATTAGAAACAAGGCAGGCACCCGCATTGGGTTCCACATGGGAAATGTTGGACGTTTTTGAACTGCAGTCAGCTTGCCAATTTCGTCTTATACTCAATTACAAGGATTTACCCCACTCTTGAATCAAGACACTGGGGGTCTTCAGTAGGGTTAAATACAGTGTGTTCTTTTTAAATGAGCTGACAACCTTTTTCAAAGAAAAGTGATTAAGCCAAGAGGCAAAGAAGGCAAGAGAGCCCAGTGAGCAGCCTAGTATTATAGAACTGAATTATTCCATATTTATTTATGCTAAAGTAAAGGTTACAACTCGCACATAGAAAGCTCTATATATCTTGAATAGAACAAAGGCAGTCTGCATCTAAACGTACAGTGCCCAGTGCTCAGAGGCATGATGATCAGATGCAAGACACAGGGCAGTAGTCAGAGCGACCTACACACCTGCTTGATGTGGACACAGCAGAATCAAAGGGCCACTTCTGGGACCTTTTTCAGACATAAAAGGAGCCCTGCTGGATTGGACCATAGCCCATCTAGTCCAGCATCCTATCTCACACAGTGGTCCACCAAGTGCTTATGGGCATCTCAAGCAGAAGACAAAGGGACACCCTTCCCTTGCTCTCAAATTCCTGCAAATGACCTTTAGAGGCTTCCTGCCTGTCTGCCTGGAGGATATGCTGAACATCCATTCTAGTAGCCATTGATGCTCCTGTCACCCATGATTTTGTCTAACCCTTCCTTAAAGCTGGTTGCTGTTACCATCTCTTCTGGCAGCAAATTCCATAGAGTGGTGATGCACTGGGTGAAAAATACTTCCCCTTGTCTGCTCTAATTCTCCTACCCATAAGGTTCATAGAGTTCCCCATGCTTTTAATGTTATGCAGTAGAAAGCATGACAGAGGGCCTTCTGTATTTGGTGCTCACAGGGGTGAGGTGTGGGCCATATGGCTGGTCCACACACCCCTTGTCTTGGTATATACTGTGCCCTTGAGTGTGGACACAGCTGAAGACTAACCTCATTTCTACCATTACTGTGTCATGTAAGCGACATAACCAGGGACAACATGTCTGTAAAAAGATCCATGCGGCTGAAGACCAGGGAGCAGTAATCTTGGTACCACAGGGGCTAGAGGGGTAGGGTAGCAGGATATGAGCAAAGAAGGTTCTCATCACTTGTGATTTTCTCCAACAGCTATTCTTCATCCTTCACATCTTACACAGCCCCCCCCCCCAAGATGGGTTTACCTTGTGAAGTTGAGACAGATCATCCCAACATTTTAGGCTAGACCTTTAGTATGCCCACCTGCAACATTGTTTACTTTCTCCACAATTCTATCTTGTTTCTGTCAAGAGTGTGTGTGTGTGTGTGCGCGCACGCCTTTTTAGATACTTTTCAGGGACTGCATTTGGTCCCAAGGCCAGTTTTCTTGTTCTTAAGATATAGTAAATCATTAATGTAGCCTGAGCTTTCATGTGCCAAAGCCCACTTGGATAAATACATGTGTTTGCCTTTCATGTGCCACAAGACCCTTCTTAATGTTTTTTGTTGGTTTTTTTTTTTTTGCTGTAAGATGGAAGCCCCTAATGGATTTGTCCTTTTACCTTGAAAAGGACTATAATAGAAGGCTATCTTCATAGAGACATCAAAAGAGAACTTTCAGAATTTGTAACTTCAGCAACAATTCAGAGCTTTATGATGATGTGTGACATTTAATTGTCTGTTAGCACATATTGTGAAATATTGCCCTTGACTGTTTTGGCGGTCTGTAAAGCAATGGACTTACACAGCGGATGCTGCAGAGTAAAGACAACCATATATTTCTAAAGGGGGGAAAAAGGGTCTTATTGAGCTCTGAGAATCTAAATCATGCATTTTGGCTACTAAACCAGCCTGCAGCACAGGAAGCAGCCACTGTAGCTTCAAGCTATAAATAGGATTTAGGCAGTAGGAAGTGCACTGAATTAGCCACCATAATTCTTCCCTTTATGCCATGGTGCCGATTCAATGAAAGGTCATCTGCAGGGCATAGTGATGGGGGGAAATGGGTATATGATGCTGGTCTTGACAAGGTAAGCATGGAAGGGCTTCTCCATTTCTGAATGCAAGCAAACCAGCTTCAAGCAACTAATAATTACTACTCTAGCCGTGGTTTTTTTTTTCTTTTTAGTGATGTAATATTTTCTTCATGTTTTTAAATTATATTGCCTGGATCGTTCTTTCTTTACATTTGGAATAATTATATTTTGTTTTATTGCTTCAGGAGGCTTTCAAAAGTTGGTTGCAAAACAGGCTTAAAAGGCAGTTGTGTTCAATAACTTTAGTTCAATAACAAGAAGGACATGGTTTCCATCTCAAAACAAAATGACACAGGTGCCTTTTTTGCCTGTTTTGCTTTTGTTTTTTGCTTTTGACTATAGCTTCCATCAGTGTCCCCTCAGTGGAGGGGATGTGGCTAAGCTGTTGCATCCCATTGAGGCCATGATGGAGTGAGGCTACCCAAAGAGCACCTTCCAAGGTGAGGCAAGAGAAGAATTTAATTGGTTAGTCCATGAGATATGACAGTAGGCAGAAAAAGGGGCTACAAGCCAACTGAATAGATTCTTGGAAATAGGTTCTTAAACTGGAATCTGGTCAATGATGTGGAGCAGTCTAGTCTATGATGTAATATTTAAATGAATACCACTGGAGTATTACATCTCTGCAAATCTACCATGGCTTTATCCTGAACAAGGATTCCCCCTCCCCCATACACTAAAATCCCCAAGTTTTAGTACACCCGAGTCACTAAATATGCAAGGTCCCTTCCAGACTAGTGGATAAAAATCTGTGATCATTAGTAAATTTGCAGCTTACCTGGCTGTGAAATCACGATGTGTTGTCCCCACTCAAAGCGGAGGTTCACAGCTTCCTCCTTGGCAGCTGCAAGAGCTTCCCTAGTGGGCGTGGTGAGGTGCACATCACGTGGGATTGAGCAGCCAAGGGGAGCTGAGTTGCAGGCTCAGCTCTCATTGGCTGTTTCTTATCCTGTCAGGATGACAGGAAACTCCGAAATTACCTGATACTGTGGAGCGAGCGTTGATCGTTCTGCATCAGGTAAATCCGCAGTAGCGGCAACATAATATGCCACCGCTATGAAGTATTGGGCGTGAGGTGTGACCCCCATGCACCAACTGCACATTGGAATGCGCAGTATCCTCCAGTCTGGACACACCCCAATATTCTGGCAAAATAATGTGCTATCCAGAAATAATTTCCATTTAAGTGTGGGCAGCTTCTGTTTGTTGGCAAGAACATCTTAAATAATTGAACCCCTGTGTCCGAGCAGGAACAAGTACAGTAAGCAATATCTGCATCAGAGGGCTTAAATCTTCTGCTGTTGGTAGAAAATACATCACCTAAAGCATTAAGTCTCCTTCCAAGAGTTCTATGAGTTAGATCTTTGGTAGATGCTTCCCTTCTAGCTGGATCTTTCAGCTGAGTATCATTAATGAATTCCTGTTGAGCAAAGAAGCTTCCCTTTTCCAGAGACTGTGAATTATTGGTGTATGATGCTGGACAACCCCAGAATGAGCTTTGGAGATTACAACATTCTGATGCTTAAATTGGATGCAGCAGGAGAAGCCCTGAGGTCCTTTTCTGTCACCCAGCCACCCACCTGTCTTGCTAAATGTAGTGTTCAATATATGTAAGATGCAGCAGGGGAAATTAATTCACATGCCAAGACTGGTGTCAGAGAGATGCAGTACTGAACTGCTTTACTTATGTAACACCAAGCACACAAGGAAGAAAAATGGGGAACTGTTAATGAAGAGCGGTATTGGTGTTCAGGTGATTTGAAGCGACTGCAGGCAGAAGGGAAGAGCACTGCAAGGGCACTGAATGGGCATTAGAAGCACCCCTTACATTGCCTCCCTGGTTGTGTCTGCTGAAGATCAGCTTGGCAGAGTATGTGGTGGGTATGAAACTTAACAGGTGGAATTGTGGAGTTCTGTGGAGCACTTGTGGCTGGTGCTATATTGAGTAAGGCAACTTAAAAAAGTGGCAACAGGTGTCAGAATAAATGAAACTCTGTTGGAGGTGGGGCATAACAAGGCTGCATCCAGACACTGGTTACTTATTCTGCTATTTTTGGATATTCCAGAATAAAGCACGGATATTCCAGAATATCCATGCTTTATTCTGGAACATACAAATATAGTGGAATAAGAAACCAACATCTCAGTCAGCAGCCTAAATTGCTGTGCCATGCAAACCTACATGAAAATTGGCCCTGCTGAATAGTAGATTATGCAGGCATTGTCTAAGGCCACAGCCCCATGCAAGCCATTTGGCTCTGATTGGGCATGCATGTGACAGGGCGTGGGTCTGAGAAGTCCCCATGCCATTCCCAGCAATGTGGGCTGGGTGCAGGCTGAGTGCAGATTCAGCCATCTCCATGTAAACCGCGCCAAACACTGGCAGAGGAGAGCAGTGCCCCCTTCTCTCTGCTTCCCTCATTGGAAGCCAGATTGATGTGACCCCACCCCTGTGCCATCCACTGCAAATGCCTTATGCTCCCCCCCTTTAGCAGGACTGAATGGGAAAAATAATATTAAAAAACCAAAGCCACTACAAGGTTTGGCGGCAGTTGAGCAGTTTTGCACACATCCACTCTTCCAGGGAACCGCAAGAACACCTGTCAAGCAGAAAATCAAGCCATTATCATGCCCACCTTGGCAATCAGGAAATGGGGATGGAATACTTGTATAAAAGAGTCCCGTGGGGCAGTGAAAGCTATTTGACCCCCTCATCATTTTGGCTTTAACACCATTTGTTTCCAAAAATCTCAGTGGTTGGGATCTCCAATGCACAGGGCAGGAATGGCAAGCACAGGACATGAAACCCCACCTCCTACTGATGTGAGCACCAATCTCCCCAAATAGCCTGGGACCGTCCCCATGCACAGTCTTGGCTCACAAATCAGTGCATGCTCAGACACCAAACTGTGACAAGACTTGTTTTTTCGGGTACCAAATTTGGCACGGGTTTGGTATGGGTTTGGGTGATTTGGTCTGCAGAAATCAGACCAAATCAAATGTGCATGGGGACAACCCTTGCCAAACCCGATTTCGATTTGGACCAAAATGTGCTTGGGGACACACCTTTAATCTACATAAGAGGAGAGAGTGGCCTCAGGCTCTGAGATACTTTGCCCATAGGGGCCAACTCCCCTTGCTTTGGAGGTCACTGTGGCTGCCTCCAGACTTGCGGAATAAATCTGCAGTTAAATGTAAAAGAACCAGAATACTTACTGCACAACAATGACTGGCCATCCTGACTTGAAAGGCATCTCCGTAGCTTCCCCTAATGGAACTGCAAGAGGTTAGGAGGCACAAACCATCACGCAAGTTGAGGAAGCTTTTGTCTTGATATTTTCACTGTTCTGTCTTCACTGAGGGAAACTTTGGATTTTGTTTATATTGCACAGCAAGTGTCCACTTACCAGAATTAAGGTAAGTGTGCACTCCTGATTGGACAATGTGGTGCCGCAACAATCCATCAATTGTCGGGTGTGACGCCTCGATCACAACTGCATGTTCTGCTGTGCAGTATAAATGTGTCTGGATGCAGCCTGTGGTAGTCCTGTTGTATCAAAATGGATCTATTCAGTCGAGGTGAACCTGATGACTGATCAATGTTCTGTTTCTCAGTGAGACCTATAATACTTTCCCTTATCATCACTATTAACCTCAGTTTGTAAGGTTCCTGAAAAAAAAGAGCTCAGGCATGAGGATCTCTTCCAAATTCTCTATGGTGAATAATTCATTCAGCTTTGTTGCAATTTCCTTTCTTCCTTTTTGCATGTCTTTGACTCTGTCATCATCCAAGAAACTAACAGTCAACTTGCCTTGTTCGTTGCTTCTCATGTATTTAAATGATTTTTATTCGGAAGCACCGTTCCAAATATATGGGATTACAAAGCAGAGTTGTATTAGAACAAAACTGAAAAGAACTTTTTCAATATATGAATAAACTAGATGTGTCTAGGTTTTTGATAGAAATGAGAAAGGTAAATAATAGTTTGTCCAATTAAAATAAGTTTCTGGTGCTGGGGGGAGCAGGGAGTAGAGGCAGTAAAGTTTTGTTTGTAACTATGTTTCTGTTTCTGTAATATGAAATGTGTAAGGAATATGTTGCTATATCCTCTGTGGGTGAAGAATGAAAGTTCCTGGCCTTCAGAGCTCCTGGTAAGGGCATTTCAGTGGTGCATTTGTTGTGCCACTGAAATAGATTCCCCACAGTATACACAAACACAGAGGCATGCTGATTACATACTTCTGTGCTTCAGTATATTGCTCCTGGTATGGGATGTTGTTGAGGTCTACCAGTAAAGTGAACTGGGGTGCCATTTTGAGTGCCCTAGCCCAGTCAACACTCTGTCCTGGACAGATGGAACATGCTAGGATGGAGTAGGGCCTCCTGTAATCTCCACTAATATGTGAAAGAGAGCTCTGTAGGTCTTTTTCAATTGCATGATAGTATCCTGTATGAAAAGGGTATGTTCCTGCCATTCTGGCTTCATGCCAGAATGTGTGGCATCTGAACTGTGGTGTCTGATCTGAATACCACTTATGTCCTTGAGGTCCTCATGCTTTCCATGTTGCCTAAAGAGAGGAATCCTGTATGTCCATAGGTCTACCATTTCCACACGTGCAAGTAGTGCCAGGGACCATCCTGAACTAGAAAAAATCCCTATCTTGAATATACACCTGTATCCTTTATATATGTGTATACATACCCCATGGCACTGTATTGTTTTAGTATTTTTATATTTGGTATTTAATGTTGTACCCCACCCTGAGATCTTCAGGTTTAGGGTGGGATAAAAATGGAAACAAACAAACAAACATAGATAGTAGCACAATTATCCATATCCACATTTCTCCCTGGCTGCGAGGGAGGATTCTAAATTCTACGATCTTGTCTGAGTTTTGATTCAAGACTGGCACCAATCCAAGCAATCACTAGTATGATCTGCAGAGAACTTGACTAATCCAGGCAAACATGGATTATCCAGTAGCCTTTACTGTCTATTCCATCATCTTGTTATTCTAAGTAAGGATTTAAAATGTAATTTGGTTGGGGATGGTGATGCTACAGTTTGCTATCTAGAACTACTATCCTTTTCAACCTCAAATGGAAACTGAAGTACATTACAGCAGATTTAATCTAAAGCAATTTATTGTGAACGTGTTGTTTGTATGATTTCAGTAGGGTGGACATAATCGCGGTTGTTTAAGGCAAATGAAACCCTTGAATTGAAGTTTCAGCCTTTTTAGTCTGCCCACAGTCTCTTGAAGAAGTGGTAGAATTTCAAGGAGTTGATCAGAATTAATGGAGGAAAAGTATTTTCTTCACGTCTTCAGTGCTTTTGCTATTAGCACTGACCTCATGTCTATTGGCTTCACCTCTGCAAAATGCAGTCTATATACAATTGTATATATGATTGCATCAATATTATTTCTGTGCATGGTTTTTCTGATATGCACATGTGCTCTCATCACATCGCTAACCCTCTAGCTGAAAAGAATCTTGATACAGCTATACATGCAATTGCATCAAGATTGATTTTTCCCTCATTTTATCACTACACTAAAGGGCATCAGTATAGTGGGGGTGAGTGGGAAAGGAAGTGAAAGTGAAAAAAAGAAAAGAACTGAAAGCCATGACAGATTGTGCATATATAATGTTCTGTAGACAATTCAGCATCCATTCCTTACAAAAAAAAAAAAAAAGCTAAAATAATGTAGAATAGCAATGTATTTGTTCCCATTTGGGAAACAGAATTGGATTCCTTCATGTTTGGATGAAACAAATTTCAGTAGTATCCTTCCAGATAAGCTTCATAAAATATTTTAAATTATTTAGACAAAGCTACCTTCTTTCCAGCTGCTTTACCTCATCAGTGCAAAGGCAAAATGCAGCGGCAAGGTTAGTGGTGAGTGTCTTTGCTGAACACAGACTGTCACAGTCCTGAGACACCTACCCTGAATGACAGTTTGCTGCCAAGGCTGCTTTGAGGTGTTAACATCTATACACATTTGTTCCTTATACAACACAGTCATTTGGTTCCAGCAATGTTTGTAATGACTCTGTGGCACTGTGGTTTGCTCTACTGGGTTAGGAAGCTGCCTTTTGCGGACCACTCAAGAGTAAGCTGTGATTGACAAAAGTGCACTAAAGAAGGGGCAATTATATAAATCCCTGAATGATTGTACTTCTGAGGATCTAAGGGAATATCTCCTTCCTTGTATACCTACCAGGGTGTTAAGAAGAAACTACTCTAATCATCATGTCATGTTACCCTCTGTGCTTTAAAAGGTACATGAAACCGCCTTCCCTGTTACCAGCCCTAAAGAGCAAAATTGTCTTCCATCCTAAATGCAACTTCCATCTGCATACCTTTCAGTGACTGGCAAAGATTCAGGTTAAAAATTATATTTGCTTAAGGAGAACCTTCTAGGGATGTGCATGAATGAAAAATTCACATTCAATTTGCAGTCAAAACAGATGTGCAAAAGTTCATTTATTTGTCAAATCATTTGTTTGAATGTTCAGACTTTTGTATTTACAATTGAACATTTTTGCAGTTTTTTTTCCATTGAAAAAGCCTATATTACCAGTAAAATTCTGTGGAAGTGTGAACGTTTAATTAGATTTTTATATCCATGAGCCAGGAGCATTGCTCGGTTCATACAAATGTCTGGACATTTGAAAATTTGATTGAATTTTTAAATGTGAATCCCTATTGGCATAATAGACTTTCTGGGCCACCTCAGTAGCTGTTCCTGGCCTAGTCAAGTTCTGGGTGTATACTATAGGCACAGTAGCAAAGTGCTACTCTTTGTCGCTGAATCCAGTTCCAGAGTTATCATGTTCCCTAGTTCTGGTTGTGATGGGCATAAGAGTCCCTTGACAGGCATAAGAGTTTGTGAACTGCTGTGACATTGTTTTTAATGGGAAGCAGCATAAACATTTTTTAAAAAATACGATTTCAGAAGTCATAGTCAAAGATAGAAGAAAACTGTGTTTTAAAACTAGAGAACAGGATGAAGATGTTCTTATTCTTTAGACAGTGGTTGGGTACATGTCTTCTTGGTCCAGGTACAATTTAAGACAGAATTCAATGAGGCATGGTCCTAGTTAATCTAAAAGACAAATTACTCTTCCTCTTTTCTTTTTGAGGAATTTAATTTTAAATAATTGTTCTCATCTAGTTCTCCGCCTTTTCTGTTCCCTTGACAGACCAAGATATAGGTATCCAATAGATCAGATCTGATTCTTCTCAGGAACTTCTTGGAGACTGGAACATGTAAAGATGACTCCCCTGTTTTTGCTTCTTGACATCCTCTGGCCGCTGTTTCCCAATATCAGTCTCAGATACTTGGCCCAGTTTTAGAGCACTGTACCTTGTGATCACCTGGAGTGAGTCCCTAGTTTCTTCGTTCCTCTGGATTCTGCCACATCACACCATTTGAGCTTGACCTTCTTCTGGATGATCCTTTGCCGCTTCAAATGTCAGATCTCAAGAGGGCTTCTAGCTCTTCTTTTTACTTATTTTCCTTTCCTCCCAAAGACATTTAGAATGCCTCTGCTAGGTTAGCCTGATTGACAACTGTTTCTTATTGGAGGAAACAGCTTCCTGCTTTTCTGGAGAGAGGCGACTCTTCTCACCAAATACTTTAGTCACCCGGAAGCATTTAGATCCTCATAAGGCAAGACATCTATAGCAAAGACCATGCTTCCCCCCCAGGTTCTTGTCTTAATGCCAAAACAATGTATAAGCACACTGACTGATTGCATTTCTCCATTGTATTTTACTGATAGAACAAAATTAACCCAGTAACTGCTGGTTCTATCTGCTTTTAAGATCTTATAAATCTCATAAACAGCAGATATAATGGGATTCTGCACAGGCTTGATCCTGTTTTACCAGATCTTTTACTGATCTATTGAACATTTTCTTACTGCAAAAGGATTAGGGAACGGAGAGCTCTACAAGAGATTGGTTTTCAAACAAGAGAAGCATTTTGCTTATATTAACATGACACTGAAAGTGATGGCTATAGTATTCATCAGAATATTCTTTGCATAACGTCCTTCTCCTGATAAGGCTTCTCAGTCTCTGCTGAAACCCAGCTGAATTGCAAAATGCAAGGCTGAAGTAATCAAGTGGTGCTGCAGGAAAGCAATCTCCAAATTAATTAACATTAACTATGTGAGCTGCCTATGTGTTGTGAAGGTTTAATAGGAAATGTGCAATACATTCTGAACACACCAAGCTTTTGGGATGTCTGTTTGCTTTGTGTAACTGAATTTAAATCCTTTCCAGGGTTAATTAACTTTTGAGGAAGTTGTAGTATTCCAAGGATTTTTAATTGGAGTTTCTGGAGGAAACATGAATGACTGCTATTATCTGGAACGAGAGTCGTTGTGCACTTACATCTCTACTTTACCGAATTCCCTGTTCTAAGGGGATCTGCTTCTCTCTCTCTCTATTAATAGATTTAAGAAGAATGAGAATGGTATGAGGTCTCAGAGAAGCAGGCTAAGTACTTCCCAAGGAGGCAAAGAATGTGGGGGAGTATTTTAAAAGGTGAGCAAAGCAGATGTATGCTTGAGGTCTTTCCATCTGCTCCTTGTGTCCTGGTTGAAAAACTAAAGCCTTAGGCCACAGTCAGAATTCATTAAAGTGGAAAACTAGAATGCATATGGTTCCTTTTTAATGGATGCAAGCATGCCGTTACATCTGTTGTAATCATAACCTGTTTTGGCTTGTTACAATCTGCTGCCTGAGCCTGATGAAAAGCTGTATTTAAACAAGGTTGGAGTTATGATTATGGATGCTAAGTTATAAAATTACAGAACTTCCCTTCCATGGTTTGTTTCTGTTAGTCTTGGAGAAGTAACGAGGAAACTTACCCAAGGCTGCTATATTGCACTTCCTCAAACCAGTGTCCTGTTCTGTATAATATTCACTTTCTGATTATATAAATTGCACACAGGGAATTCTCAATTCTTGTGATTTTCCCACTTGTCACTCTTGTATTCACAAATGGAAAAATGGGACTCACGAATCTGAGAGTTTTCAAAGAAGACAAGCTTTGGGGGTATTTTTGAGAAGGTATTGGAAATTAAAGATATTATCTTGCATGTTAGGCATGTTGGGGTTAGGGTTATCCAAATTATAAGTGCACTGAATGTGCTTTATCTACTTACAGCGTATTCCACCCAAATGTGGAATAGAAGTGTAATTGATTATAAAGTGTATATTGTTAGGGTCTGAGTGATTTATTTATTTATTTTTGTATGCAGTTGGGAAGAAAAATACAATAATGTAGTGTAATTTTAGGATACACATGTCCCCATGGAAAAATTCCCACACAAATTAGGCTGATTCCTTATATATAGTTTGGTCTTAAGAATTAAAAGCAAGTGGGAGACAAAGTAACCCTGTGTAGACTTAAATGGGAATGTAAATATTGCTGCGGAGAAGCTGCTGTTTGAAAGGCCATTTTTCTATCCCTACTTGATGTTTATGCTTGGGTCTCTGCAAATGTGATGCTGTTGGTAGGTGATTGTGTTCCACTACTGCCTGTAGTTCAGGAAAGGATGCTTTTCTGCAACTGGAAATATTCCATTCCCTACACACTAGGGATGTGCACAAATGTAAATTTTTGCATTCAATTCGTATTGAATCGAATGTACGAAAATTCCTATTCTTTTGAATAGATACCCTTTGAATGTGGCAGGATTCTGTTCAATACGAATGTATTCATACAAATTTGTACGTGTATCCAATACATATCCGGTACATATCCATATGTATCTGATATGTATCCCATAACATATTCTCTCTGAATTCAGCTGAATTTGTACTGATATCGAATGTTACGGATATTTGTGTACATCCCTACTTCACACCATGGCTAACTGTTATCCAGGCTATTTTCTCTTTGTTTCTGGCTCTGCTTACGCTATCACCTCACCATGGCTGTTACTCTAGACACTGAATACCTTTCCTTATAATTAGTAGTCATTTTTTTTTTAAAAAAATGTGTTTCTTCTGAAAAACACAGAATGGCAGCCATAGGACACACAGCAGCTGGTATGTTAATGATGCTTGTTGTGTGTGTTAGCAGATATCCAGGGAGGCACATGTGTACACACAATCTTTCCCCTCCATTTTTTAGCATTCGGATATCTTTAATGCCACAGATCTTCATTTTCCTAGGATTCAATGCAAGCACCACCATGGGGAGCTAGAAAGAGAGCTTTTCAAAATATACATATGCACTTTATTGGCAAGAACATAAGTCCTACCAGCAGCACTGTGGGGAGTTGGTGGGGTGAAGAAAATGCTTCATTTATTGCTGCTTCCTCTATAGAAAATAAAGAAAAGGAGTCCTGTGGAATAAACATGCCTGAGAGCGTGTGTTTAAAGACAGATTGGGGAGGGTTAAGCACGTGCTAGGCTCAAAGCTGGAACTGATAACCACTTCCCTTTTTAATTGTTGCCTTCCGTATTTCAGAGTCTGGAAGTGCTGTGAGCTACAATTTTTTCAACAGCATCTCTAAAATGGCATTGTGGGAGTTGCACTTTTTTTCCTGTGAGAAAATTTTTTCAAGCTGCTCAAGATGGCAGTATTAAACACTCTGCACTCCTTTTGATGTAGAGGCATTTAAAAGTTCCTGTTTTTACTCCATAATATAATTTATATATGTTGTAGATGTGCTGAAAGCAAATACTGAGAACTTACTTTTAAAGGATGCACTCACATCCACAGTATTATTTCCAATTGGAGCTGGCTTTCTCAGGTACTTTCTTCTGTCTTTAAATTTCCATGTATGAGGAGAACTTTTTTTTTTGAGTTTATCCCCAAGGGCTTGAGAAAACTGGAAATTTTCAGAATGAGTGACATGGAAATGTTTATATATTCATGCATTCATCATCATCTTAAGACCTCCCAGTGGGATGCTTAACTATGCTTTGTCTCTTTATCCACTCAGCCTGCCATTACAGTGTTTTAGTACGCAAATAAAATGAGTGAAGACACATGTTAAGCAAGGAAAACAACATCCATGCAATAAGTACTTGTGTGCAGAAAGGGGAACAGTTCTAAAAAGATCTGACAGGCTTTGATCAATGAAGCATGTGGAAAACATTTCCTATAGAGATGTCCAAAGTCACTGCCATACATTTACATTGGAAAAAGGACTTAACAGTTTTTTAGATATTAATCTTTGTCAGACTGGGGTAGTCACCTGTTTATGTGCAACAGTGTTTCAGAAAGCTTGTTACCACGTGCAGTAGTGCTGGTTTTTGGTTTGGTTTTGCCCTAAATTGTCTGATGGCTCTTGACTAGGGATGTGCATAATTTTTCTTGGCATTCAGTTCAAAATGAATGTTCAAAAATCCATATTCATATGAATAGATTGCACTCAAGTGTGGTAAAATTATATTCAATACAAATCTATTCGTATGTATTTGTACAAACATTTGATACGTATATGACATGAATAGATACATATGTGATAGGAACAGATACGTATCTGATATGAATATATATATTTGATACGCTTCTCTAGCCTAACGAATGTCCGAACTATTTGTACAAATGTCTGGAAACTTTTGTATTTGTTCGAATGCTAGCATACAACTATCCTAACATTCAATTAGAGTTCGAATGTCCGAATTTGGCCGAATTTCAAGTGTTACAAATATCCATGCACATCCCTATTTTTGACATGAGTTCCTCTTTGTATTTTGCATTTATTAATAGCTGTAAACTGCCTTGAGTATACTGTGGAAAGGTGGTAGACAAACAGATAATGATGGTGAAACTAATAACTGGAGGTACATTTTCAATAGCAGTAATGGGGAATGGAAGCTGTTCTAATCTGGGCTGTGCCTCATTCCATTGTAACTGCTTGAATTTTGTCCCCCTTTGATGATGCAGCTGGAATGGGCCAATCCAGTGGGCCTCAGGAGGGGCCTGTCTCTTCAGTGATGAGTCACTGCTACTTTCATTGACCTGTTGGCTATGAAAGTAGCCTGGCCTGCCATAGTCTATGCAGTTCTAAACACTAAAGCAGTTCTGGGAGCCCATGCATTTTGCCTCACTTGAGTCCTAAGAAAGACACTTCTTTCATAAGAAGAAAAGTGGTTTTTCCCTAAGGAAACACTTGAAACCAATCTAGCCCCATATGATAGTTTTCAGCAGTAGTAAGCAATCATCATTTGGCTGCCATGTGTGATGGGAATCCAAAACAGCTGGAAGGTGCTGTGTTGGTGAAGTCAAGATTTGAAGTATAGTAAGGTACGGTAGGCAAATTTAACTTTCCAGAATATGTAATTCCTTACGTGGCAAAAGGTAATATAATACTGAATATGTAGCTACTGAAATATAGATTGCTTATCTTTCATGTTGTAATGTTTCAAACTCCACAGAGGTCTGTTGAACACAGAGACAGGTGAGGAGAAGGGGTGTTGGATGTTCTGAAGCTATCACCCCATCTGCCTCCCAGCCTGCAGAGTTTGGGAAGGCCTGCCAACCAGCTCCCTTCTCTAATGGTGCTGCTTCTGAACGCCAAATCAGTACGAAATAAAAGAGCAGACATCCATGACTTAATTTTGGAGGAAAGGGCTGATATGGCGTGTATAACTGAGACCTGGATGGATGAACTTGGTGGGCCTGGACTAACCCGGCTTTTTCCTCCAGGATACTCAGTGCAGCATTGTTTGAGACCAGGGGGAAGGGGAGGGTGTGTTGCTGTGGTCCATCAAACTTCCATCTCGCTCACCAGATGGCCAATTCACCCTGTAAAGGGGGTTGAAGGCCTCTCATTGTTGGGCCAGAGAGACAGAACAGAGATGCTGCTAGTGTACCATTCACCCCACTGCCTAGCATCCTCCCTATCTGAGCTGGTTGAGGTGGTTTCGGATGTGGTGTTCGACGCCCCTCCCATGGTGGTGTTGGGGGATTTCAACATCCACGCTGAGGCTATGCACAGTGGACCAGCTCAGCTTTTCATGGCCTCCATGACAACCATGGGGCTGTCTCAGTTTGTGTCTGGCCCGACTCATATAGCCGGCCACACCCTTGATTTGGTTTGTGACTCAGAGCTGACTGGTGGGGATCCATTGATAGGAGGGCTGGCTGTCAGCCAGTTGTCGTGGATGGATCATTTGCAGGTGAGGTTTGGACTTACTATGGCAACTCCCCTCTGTGAGGAAGTGGGACCTATTGAGATAGTCCGCCCCCGGAGACTTATGAAATCCAGGTGATTCCTGAATGCTCTGGGGGATTTTCCGGTTGGCATGACTGGCACTCCTGTTGAAGCCCTGACTTGTCTCTGGAATAGGGAGATGAGAAGCACTCAGCATGCTTGTAAAGCACTCAGCATGCTTGTAAAGCCCCAAAAGCTCCTTGGTATTCCATGGAGCTATGGGCCATGAAACAGGAAGGTCAATGGCTAGAGCGCAGGTGGTGTAAATCCAGCTGTGAGTCTGACTGGACACAGGTTAGAGCACATTATCATGCCTACCATGTGGTGGTGATGGTGGTGAAAAAGGATTTTTTTCTCCACCACCATTGTATCCTCAAGTAGCCATCCAGGAGAGCTCTTTCGAGTAGTAAATGGCCTGATAAAATCAAGCTCAAAGAACCATGTGCCAGGGCCAAGTAATATCTACTGTGACAAATTTGTGAAGCACTTTGAGGATAGTCACTCAGATTCATAGGGGATTAGATGTCACAATTGGACAACCGAGGCTTCCAGAGAACTGTCTGGTCCAGTTTGCTTGGATCAGTTTCAATTATTGTGGCCTGAGGATGCGGACAAGCTGCTTGTGGGGGTGCGGCTGACAAAGTGCTCTCTAGATCCTTGTCCTTCCCGGTTGATAAACGCTAGCCGACAAGGTATGACTGGGTGGATCCAGGAAGTAGTGAACACCTCTCTGAGGAAGGGGGTAGTCCCACCAACCCTGAAACAGGCCATGGTGCGCCCTCTCCTGAAGAGGGCCTCCCTGGATCCAGAAGTCTTAAACAACTATTGCCTGGTGGCTAACATACCTTTTCTAGGCAAGGTTCTGGAGAGGGCCGTCGCTGTTCAACTGCGGGCTTGCTTGGAAGAGGCTGATTATCTAGACCCATTTCAATCTGGCTTCAGACCTGGTTATGGCACAGATACTGTCTTGGTCGCCCTGCTCATTATCTCCAGAGCCTATCTCAGATAGTAGCTGTGGGAAATACTGATTTGACCCCCTGGGAACTCACTTATGGGGTTCCTCAGGGTTCTATCCTATCCCCTACGCTATTTAACATCTACATGAAGCTGCTGGGAGAGGTCAGCAGGAGATTCGGAGTGAGGTGTCATCAATACACAGATGATACCCAGCTCTATCTCTCTATGTCATCTGAATCAGGAGAGGTGGTTGAAGTGCTTGACAGTGTCTGGAGGCAGTAATGGGCTGGATGAGGGCCAATAAATTGAAGCTGAATCCAGAAAAGACAGAAGTGCTATACAGGGTCTCGGCTCCATGTAGTTGGGAGACACCCTGTCCTTGATGGGGTTGCAATGCCCTGAAAGGGACAGGTGCAAAATATGGGGGTACTCCTGGACTCTGAGCTGACGCATGAAGCTCAGGTGGAGGCTGTGGCCAGGAGTGCCTACTTTCAATTACGGGTGGTGTTTCAACTGAAGCCTTTTTTGGACAGATGACTTGGCCACAGTTACCCATGCTCTGGTAGCCTCTAGACTGAACTACTGTAATGCAGTCTACATGGGCTGCCCTTGAAGACGGTTCAGAAGACACAGCTAGTGCAAAATGCAGCTGCCAGGATGCTGACGGTAACAACTAGCCAGATGCACCTTACGTCAGTCTTAAAAGAGTTGCACTGGCTGCCAATTCACTACTGAGCCCAATTCAAGGTGTTAACTCTGACTTACAAGGCTCTAAATGACTTGGGTCCCAAATATCTTAAGGAATGCTTTCTCCCATACTGACCTGCCAGTGCCTTGAGATCTGGAGGTGAGGCCCTCCTGGTTGTCCCACCACCCTCAATAGTGAGGTGGGTGGGTATCTGGGAAAGGGCCTTTTTGGTAATGGGCCCCAGGTTATGGAATAGTCTCCCTCTCGAGGTGCGTCACACCCCTTCTCTGTATACATTTAGGAATGTGGTAAAAATGCATCTCTTTTCCCTGGCCTTGGGCTAATGTGACCTCCCTCCCCACACACACACACTGTAGCTATTAGTATTTTAAAATTGAGAATACATTTTTTAAAAAATATGTTGGATTTTTCGTTTGTCTGCTTGTTTACTTAAAAGTGTTTTAATGGATTTTATTGTTTTTACCTGCTGTTTTAAAACATGTAAGTCGCCCTGAGACCTACTGATATAGGGCAGGATATAAATAATAAATAAATAAATAAATTGGAAATATGAGAGTGTTGATACTTCACCCATACCCTTCCATCCTTTTCTCTCAGTCCCTGGCTCTTCTGCTGTCAGCATTGGTCACCAGGATAATAAAACTGTCTCTTATATTGCTTTGTACTGAGGCACAGAAATCTTAAAAGGGCTGATTTCCAATTTAATGTTTCCGGTGCTAAATGGGCAGTTCCATTAATTTCATGCCTGAGGGTTTTTAAAAAATTAAGTTATTCCTATTTCTAGTTCAACGTGACACATCTAACTTCTTTTGATGTAAACTTTTTATTTGAATACATTAATAGCTGTAAATCAGTAAAGCAGATGCACAGAGTTCTCAAAAATGCATGCAAAGAGACGGAAAATGTATCTATATATAATCTGTATTGCAAGGTAGGTTAGAGATTCTTGAGATGCATTGCTGAATGCAAACCGGATACTTAGCTGTGAGATCAGAGAGTTGGAATGAACTTTCCTTTGGTATTCACGAAGGAAGTAATTCAGCTGGGATAATCTGTTCAGCTGCATGGATAGAGCCAAAGAGAGAGAAAGATCAAGATCAGCTTAACTGAATCTGGACTGTCTGAATAATTCACAGTTGATGGAATTCAGTGACATCTGCCCCCCACAAACTCAGAAGCAAGTCTCACTGCAAATGGCTTTTATATTTTGATCACTGGTGTTGCCCCTAAAAATGGAAGATTAACCTGTACAAACAGGGACATGTTTCCATGGCTTGGGTCTCCCAAGCAAGCATTCAGTATCATTCCAGGAACAATCTGGCAACAAATATAGAATTTGGCATTTTTGTAAAAAGTCTAGTTTTCATAGACTAAATGAACAAACAGTTCATTTGGTTCATTTAAAAAGTTACATAGTCGAGCAACACTTTTTATTAGATCCAGTCTAAAAACATAAATATACAAGCTTTTGACTTAAAGAGGTTAGATTGAACCCACCTCCCTAAAGGAGGAATGGGGAACGGAAAGAACACAGCTTCACATATAATGGTATTTAGAAATTCAATTGGGTTTGATTATGCCTAGAAAATAGTTTTTATTGCACCTAAGCATACTGGGAAGCGGCAGTGACTCCTCTGCCTGTGAAAATTTAGAAATCATCAATAATTCAAATCAGTTTCTCATGTTAATCAGACCTTGTAGATCCTTCCTAAGGAAGAAAGCAAGAGGTGAAATGATAAATAGTAGTTCTAATAGGAGCAAAAATGGAGATTGTATTTCAGATCGTGGAATGCTAGTTAGAAGTAGTCAAATTGGAAAATAGCCTAGTGCTATATTAACATGGCATTCTTGTTAGGGTAAAGTCCCACTGTAATGGTGTAATGTAAAATGTACTGTTATTTATTTCACATGTTACATAAATATCTGAAATGTTTTCTTGATGGCTTTAAGTAATTGAAATTAAATATTTGATTAATGGTTAATCAAGAATGAATTAGTATGCAAGTTCCTTGATTCAAATACAGAGAAGGACTTTGAAGGTCATAATGTTGTTTGAGACACATGTTATGAAACACTGAAATTTTGCGCAAGGAAGTACAGCACCCAGCACTATCACTGTTAAAATTGTAATCAGTGTGCCCTGGGGCTCAATTAAAGTTAGAAGAATATTAGAAGTGTCCTACTGAATTAGATCCATTGCCCGTTTAGTTCAGCAGTCTGTTTTCACAGTGGCCCATCAAGCACAAGGAAATCCCACAAGCAGGACACAACCACATAGCTTGCTCTACTATCTGCCTTCCAGCTGTTTGCTTCCCAATGCCTTCAGAGATAATAGTCACTGATAATACTGACATCCATGAATTGGTCCAAACCTTTCTAGAACCTATCAAGCTGTTAGCCAACCCCACAACTTATGGGAATGAATTCCAAGGTTTAACTATCCATTTTTCCAGGGTTCAGCTTAATTGGGTGATTTTTGGTTCTAGTATTTTGAGAAATTGAGAAGAACTTCTTCCTGTCCACTTTGTCCAAAGACCCACAATCTCAAATTTAAGCTAATAACTTATTGGTAGGTGCCTAGTACATCTCAGCAGGGATTATTCCATAGTTTTGGAGCCATGACCTGAGAAGATTCACTGGCAGGAGGACCTCCCCTGCAGATCTTAAGTCATAGGCAGGACCATATGAAAAAACGTGTTCCTTTAGATATTTGGGGGCCAAGCCATTTAGAGTCTTATATGCTAAGGTAAGCATATTGAGTGCAGTACCAAACTGGCAGCCAGTGCAGTTATTTTAAGACCAGTCTGATGTGCATCCAACAGTCCAGCTAATGCATTCTGCACTAGCTGCAGCTTCCAAACCTTCTTCAAGGGCAAATCCATGTAAAGTGCATACTCCAATAAGGAAGTTATCAGATAATAGATTATTATAGTCAAATCGTGTCTGTCCAGAAGGGGCTGTAGCTGGAGAGCCCACTAGAGCTAAAAGTAAGTGCTCATGGCCACCTCTGCTGGAGCTTTGTAGTAACCACAAAAGCTGCACAGCTTTTCCCCTTTGACTGTCCGCAGTAATTGCTTTCGATGGAGTCTCTTGGTACAAAAGAAGAATGTTGCTTTATTAGTTATAAAACTGGAAGTAAATAACAAATTGAAGGAAATAATAAATAAGTTTCTTAAAAGTCTGAGGTAAATGAGACTAGATACATGTAGTAAGAGTAAGGGGTTTTTGTTTGTTTTTGCTTTAGCATTGATTGTCATATTTTGTTTATATTTGTATAGATTTGAATGTTTGTATTTGTATATGTACATTTGGAAAATTAAAAAAATTAAAAAATAAAAATAAAACAGTAGCACATGAATAACGTTTTAAAATATCACAGTTCAACTTGACAGCTTCCTCTGCCCTACTAAGGATTTGTCTCTGGCTCCCTTCTCAGCCCTAAGAATCCTGGATTTACTCTTTAAATCCCTCCCCCTGGGGTGCTACACTTCCACTCCAAGATCAGATGAGAAATGGAATAAAGGCATAGAACCCTTCTTTCCGTTGGACACTGACTGTTATATTCCTTGTACTGTACAGCTTGTGCCATCTCTGATTGGCTGTTCTCTGCTGGTGAATCTCTCCCCCTCCTCCTTGCTAGTGAGCTGGGTGAGCCCCGCCTCCTGCTTATCTGTCTGTACTATCTTTGCCATGTGAACTCACAACATTACAGAAACACAAGGAATACAATTCAATACCATGAATGCATTTACAACTTTACAGACATGTGAGGCATCACAATATGCACACAATCACTGATTCCTCCCCAGCACTATCTAGAAACCTAACCAGGTGAGGCATGATATCTGCAACTTTCATACTAGACAGCCAAGTCACCCACAGCATATCCAACTGTCTACATTCCGAACAATTGAATTATCTACTACCAAGACCCCATCTCCTTCTAGAGGAGAATTCTTCATAGAAGAGGAAACCTATTCAACCTCTAAGGAATGGGTCTCAGTAAGACTCTGCTGTCATATCTTCAAGGGCCTTGGGCACCTATCTCTGAAGTTCTGACATTTCAAGTGACATATCTTGGCCTCAATATCAAACTTGGTTCTCTAAGAATACCACACAAACTCCTTACTCTCCCTATTCACATGTTCTCAGCAGCTGGTCTTTTTCAAATGGTGTCCAGGTTAGCTCTTTCTGTTGAGGAATGGGGCTCCACCCTCTGCTGATTTTGCTGAAGGATGAGTCAACTGTAACTGCAAGCCCTTCTCTCTCAAGTTTTGGCTGTGTTCAGATGTAACAAAAGGAGAAACAGTGTGTGGCCCTCATGTTCCCAACATTTCTCTAATCCCCCCTAGAATAATCATGAGAGGAGAGAAAGGCAGACTGGTCAGTGAACAGTCCCATCTTGAAGCCTTCTCTAAGCCACCTTGAGGTGTCTCAGAGATGATTCTTTCCCTGTGTCTGATTGCAGCCTTTGTGTTCCAAGGCAACACACTCAGGCACAAAACACAGCCACTCAGAAAACCTCAAACACTCTCCAAAACACAGAAGAGCAGCCTCACCAACTCAACAGCAGCAGTTTCAAATCCCAAATCTACTCTCCACTCTCCTTGTTCTTAAGCTCCCAACAGCTGGTTAGCTTCAAATGTCCTGTGGCCTTTCTTGTTTTGCTTTAGATTTTGTGCACCATTAGGTATGTGGGCTGCTGTCCTGAGCTGCTAAGCCCAAGTTAGAATTACAGCTCAAAAGCTTTGGCTAATGGCACTTAAAAGCCAATAAAATACAGTTAAGAATTAAAATATGCACAATTAAGTAAAGACATAATGTGAAAGATTAAGAATGCAGTAAATTGTTTAATTAACAAAGGGCTAGAGATTAGTATTAAATATTTCCAATGCCTCCAACTCCTAACCTCTGTAACTTCCCCAAAAGGATACCCTGATCAATGGTATCAAAAGCTGCTGAGACATCCAGAAGAACCAAGAGGGTAGCATTTCTCCTGCCTTTCCCCGGAGGAGGTCATCAACCAGGGCAACCAAGGTGGTTTCAATGCCATAACCGGATCTGAAGCCAGATCGAAATAATCCACTTCTTCCAGCAAGCCTGCAGTTGAAAAGGGATGTTACCCATTGGGTGATAGTTGTTTAAGTCTTCTGGATCCAGGGAGGCCCTCTTCAGGAGGGGGCACACCACAGCCTGTTATAGGGGTGGTGGAACCACCCCTTCCCTCAGAGAGGTGTTCACCACTTCCTGGATCCACCCAGTCATACTTTGTTGACTAGCATTTATCAACAAGGAAGGGCCAGGATCTAGAGAGCACGTTGTCAGCTGCACCCCCACAAGTAGCTTGTCCACATCCTCAGGCCGCAGTAATTTAAACTGATCCAAGCAAACTGGACCAGACCGTTCTCTGGGCGCCTCGGTTGGACTATGTCCAATTGTGACATCTATGATCAGAGGCCAGTGAGCACGTGGCTTTGAAAATCAGGGGGAGTGTAGCTCTTTTTAAAAAACTGAATCATTTAGTTCTTATGTTTGAGGAGATACGTAATCTATATCTCCTCATCTCCTCAAGAGGGACCCATGGGTTGTGCCAGCAATAATAGTGGGATGGCAGCTTGTGATTCTATGCTTCATTCTCATCTATCCATATCAGCTTTGGGAGCTAACTGTCCTAGCTTCTTTGTTGGTCAGTGAACATTCATGCCTTCTACCAAGGCTGGTACCACACACAGCTTTTCATGTGGAATGCTTGAAAGGAACAGATATATTTTGGGGATGAGGAAGCTGTATGTGGCCCCATTGGAAGAACCAAGCCTCAAAATGTGTTCTTTGCAGACTTTTAATGCAAATTGACCTTTAAAAATCTAATCAAGACCTCGAAGGGATGACAGAGAAAGAGAGAAGAGGGGTTGTGAGAAAGAATTCTGATTAGGACAACACCTGAGTTAAGGTTTTGCCAATGCTCAAGGACACAGCTGACCATTTTGACACTCAAGGTGTTTTCACAAGTGGAAGGCTCAATTAAGAATTTGGCTTTTTTCACATACTCCCCCCCCCCGCTTTTGACAAATGGATTGATTTGATTTTTAATGTGCCTTTTTGCCTGAAGGTCCCAGCAGTAGTGACCATCAGGCAGGAGTTAAGTGGCAATCTGACATTGGCCTTTGATGTTAGGAAATTTCAGTAAGCTGGATTTTGATGCATTCTGAAGGAGGGCATGGTTGATGGCAAATCACAGCTAGATCCCTCCCTTCTGCTAGAGAAAGTATTGAATCACTCAGCTGCCTGCTGAAAGGTGAGTATTGTCAAAAGCCAGAAAATGCTTGTTGTTCCAAGTACAACCGGGGAGATTCCTGCAAACTCATTGCTAGGAACTTTTGTACCTAAGAATGATTTATTTTTTAAAAATATTTTTAGTCTTCTTTTCATAGTGAACAGCCCTTAAGCAGTGTATAGGAAACTGCTTCATTCCACATTATGGTCCCCCATAGTCCTCTTCAGGATCTGTTTTGGCTGCACATTTGTGCAAATTAGAGAGGATCAGCTCCCATGTGGTATGCTTTGTCTGCACCAGATGAAATGTGATCCAGATCAGGAGACTCATGGATCTCAGTCATGGGTAGACCTGATTAAATATGCCCATTGGCCAACCAGCAGGAGGTGATACAGGTCATGGAGGTGTGCAGAAGGTGTGTGCAAGTCATGGTTTGTCAGGGTAACAAAGCACACCACCAAAATGGGTCCCCCAGCGGCTGTGAGGCCAGGGACCTTCATTTCTGCCTGTTGGAGCTTGTGGAGGCTATCTCAGAAGCTTGGGCAAACTTAGGGGCTGGTACTGAGGCTGTGCTAGAATAGCTGCCACTGTGCAGACAGCATTGTTCAGGTCCAAAGCTTGTATTGACCCAAAGCAGAGGGTGTTGCAAGATCCAGACCCCCTGATCATCATGACAGCAGATAACTGGAGAGAGACCCAAAGCAACAGTGATGATAATCAGTGAGTTACTGTCCTAAAACAAAAGAAGACAGAAATAACTGAGCCTTAAATCCTGGTCCGCATACTTATACCTTGCAACTGCCATTGTAAATAGTCAAGGAAACACTAAAAATCAGTGGCTTTGGTTGCATTTCAAAGGGGGAAGAAAAAACCATTCAGCACTCAATTTTCTCTGGTTACAGTGTGTGGTTTTGCTTGGTTGTCAGCAGTTTTCCTGGGATATATTGTTCCTTGCTTTTGCCATCCTTACGCTGCTATTGACTCTGCTCTGACAGCTGCTTGCAGTTCAGTCTGGACAGTATAATGATGCTTTTTTTTTTTAACAAAAATTGCCATTTGTATATCACTTTAAGGTGTAGTTTGGAGAAAAAAATGAAAGTTCTGGGAGATGCTGCTTTCTATCTCTGGGGTTTTGTATTGTTTTCTGTAATTGGGGACCCCATTACATTCCAGCCACATCCCAGATTTGCTCTGCATGATGTATTCTGCATAGCACTGCAGGCTTGAAATTGATCGCCAGTCAATACTGTGTGATGATTCAACTTGCTCCACGACGAGAGCAGCTCTTTGGAAGAAGTAATTGTGGGGGGCTTGCAGGTTTGTACCTGTTAGGACTAACCTAATTGAAAAGAGCCCAGAGCTCTCTGAAATTCAGCTACCTCAGATGGTTGCTGTTTGGAATTATCTGTTCACCCAAACGGCGCTAAACTGAGCAGGGACGAGGCACTGTTTTTTATTGATTTACAGTGCCTTTTCCTCTGCACAAAAAGGTTGGAATGTTCTGAGCTTGCTGCGATCTAAAATTTTCAATTGAAGTGATGTCCCATAATTTTTTTTAAAGTCCCCCTTGAGTTTAATTTTAATGCAAATCATGGGCTGTACTGTATGCCATAAATCCAAAGAAAGTTGTCTGTGACAGGGAAGTCATGGGCTTTCCTTAACTGGATGCATTCAAGCAGAGGCTAGACAGCCATCTTTTAATCTGGATTTCTGCATGGAGTAAACAGTTGGGCTCTGTGATTTACTGACCCCTTCAATTCAATAATATTCATGCATTTCTTTATTTGAACTGAAGACATGGTGATGAAATAGGAATCACACAAAATTCCGGGGCAGGTAAATTGCATTCTAAGGAGATTCAGAGATGTAGTGTCAGAGCTTTGTTTTCTTGTTTGGAGAAGAGGTGAATTGTTGTAGAATAAATATCCCCATCTTCAGAAAAGGGAAAAAAGAGGATTTAAGTAACGACCCCAAAGTCAGCTTGACCAGTTTCTAGAAAGTGATCATTAAAGCAATTGAATGGTGTGCTGATGAAAAGCCATTATGAATTTCTCAAGAACAAGGTATGCCAGAGTGACATTCTCTCTTTGTCTCTCTCTGGATAAAATTACTAACTTGGCAGATCATAGAGCTGCTATGAACACTAATAAGTTGGTTGGCAGGCTAAAATAGTGTAGATTAGGCAAAATCCCTATTAAATCTGTAGTTGGTCAGTTGGCTGTTTCCACAGTTCCTGTTTGGTCTTGAGAGAATTGGCAAATGGAGTGACACCAAGCTGTTCAGAAGAGCTAATATGTGTGTAGGTGGGGGAGAAGGCAAAACCATGACAGGATGGGGATTTCAATAGACTGCATCCACATGCTCAAAAGCTGCATAAAGTTGGGAAGCATCTACACTCTAGTTCATTTGATCCAGGTTAAAGGGCAGAAAATGCATTTCTTTGACCTTTAATGTGGATTAGAGATCAGATGGCAACACCATCTATCATTTCCAAGCCACTTTTGAGCTGTGTGAAGATGCAGCAAGTATGTACTGATGTCAACAAAAATGCATTTAGGGAGGCCAAAGCAGATGCAGAAATCCAGAATGGATGATTCCTGGCTTAAAATGGTGAAAAAAATCACAGGAGTTTTAATAAAGCATAAGCTAACCATGAGTCCATAGTGAACAATAATTGCACACACAAAAATATTCCTGCAATTCTAAGTGCATCAACAGATGTATAAGCTCAAAACCATGAGACATGATGAGATCTTCACATTCAATTTAACCCAAGAAGTTATTGGGAAACAAAACTATTGTCTTAAATGAGGACATCAAATATTGCAAAGAGTTTTTGATCAAGTCAGTTTCAGAATTAGGATGTGAAAAGATAATATTAAAAGAAGATACCAGTCTTTAGATATAGTAGTCCCTCATTATTCATAATTTTCTTTACTATGTGTTTTGTGTGTTTGCGGTTGAAGAATTGTATTAGATGTGGGAACCTCTGTCAAGTGGAAGAAGAGTTGCGTTTTCTACCTTGCTTTTCTCACCCATTTAAGGGGACTCAAAGTGGCTCCAAAGCTTTCTATTCTCTGCACAACAGAGCACCCTGTGAGGTAGGTGGGGCTCTGAGAGCTCAGAGCTGTGACTAGCCCAAGGTCACCCAGTTGGCTTCATGAAGGAGAGCAGAATTAAACCCAGTATTTCCAGATAAGAGTCTGGCTCCCTAATCACTAGACTAAACCGGCTTACAGTTCATTCATGAGTTCACAAATTAATACCTTGGTAGCTCAGAGTTCTGGATATTTCCCCTTTTTTAAATATATATACACACACATATTTTTATTAAGGATTTTCTAATTATAAGAGAAATAGAAAGAAAAATAACCCAAGAGAAAAACAATATTTAAAAGTAACTTCAAATATCTTCTTTGACAATTATAAGTAAATATAATCCATACCTCCTCTAAGTAATTTAGCCACAACACCTCTTTTAACTTTTCTAGTCTTTCTTATGCAGAAAGTCAATAAAGGGCTCCCAATTGTTCACAAATCTTGTTAATGTTCTTTCTTTAATCAAACATGTCAGCTTTTCCATTCCTGCCAGATCTGCCAGTTTCAGCAACCATTGTGGATACTGTAGGATTCTTCTCCTTTGTTCATCTTAGCAGTCTCACAGCTGTGATCATATATTGGATTAATCTCTGATAACCTTTCTCCAATGATAAAGCCTTCAAACTCAAAAGAAAAAAAAAATTCTGGTTTCAATTCTGTACCAGTCCTTAAAATCTTTTGTGTAAGAGTATGTACCTGAATTCAAAATCTTTTTGCTTTTTCAAGTATCCACCATTTTTTTCACATTTCCAAAATTAGATACATCTTTATAAAATTTTAGCTAGTTTTTTGAGTGCCATATGCTAATAATACATCATCTTACTAATTTTTTCTTTAAGATTATAGCATAGTTAAATTTCAGTGCCTTGAACTACACCATTTCCTACTGGTCCATCTGTATATTATAGCCAAATTTATTGGCACACTTTATCATACAATCTTGTTTTTCCATATCAAATTTCAACTCCAAAAATATATACATTTTAACATATTCATTGTTGCTGGTACAAAGTAACTTTTTAAATCCTGTTTTAACCTGTGCAATGACATAAGTATTTTTTATCCATTTTAAAACCTTCTACTAATTGCTTATATGAAAAATATTGAAACTGTATGTGTTTGAAACTAATTGCTCTTTTGGTTTAATTTCATATTCACCTTCATAATTTTCCAGCAACTCTTGATATGTGAACCACTTTTCTTTAATTACTGTTTCTCTTCTATGAAATGCTTCTTGTGTTGAGATCCATGAAGATGTGTTGTGCATAATCTAGGTTTATATCTACTCCATATTGTCAACAAGGCACATCCTACAAGTTGATTTTAAAATTTGACATTAACTTTATTGAACCATAAGTAACCATGACGTCCAAATCTCATGTCATGTGCTCTCGTTCCATTTGTGAGCTTTAGCATCTCTGTACTGTGTTGTACTGCTGTTTTTGGCACTTGTGGGAAAGCCTGTCACATTTGGAAGTCACTTGTGTCAACAGTATATGAGGGAAATTGCTGTGAGCAAGCTGCATATTTTTCCTCCCATTTTCTGTGCATTTTTTAAAAAGATACAAGTGGACCAAATCCCTACATTCCCATAAATGGGTGCTATCTGCCCTTTAGGGAGTTTGAAATTTACTAGATTTTCCAGAACCCAAGTATCACTAATTTTGAGAGATCAGGCCCATAGCCAGCTCCATATATACGGGGGGTGGGGGGTGGGATCACAAATTTTTGTGGGGGGCTGCCACATTTGAAGGAATAAGAGTTAAACATCTTGAAGGGGGCAAAAAATTGGGGAGTGCTGCCCTCCCTCTACATCTATTGGCCTGTGAGGGATTATGGTGTTTGAAGAGCTGTCACATAGATCATGAGGCAATTTCCCCCCTCTTTCTTCATGTTCCTTCAGAGAGTAGTGTACAATGAAAAGATATTTGGGCACGTGATTTTGGCTGCATGTGCATTTCCTTGTGTCATTGGTTGGCCACTTGGGAGTAGGATGCTGCACCAGATGGCATTTCCTATGCTGTTAGGATACCAGACCAGAGAGCAGTTTTTCTAAAACTTCTCTCGTGCATTGCCTGCAGTTGGACCCTGGTATGTTTAAAAGAAACACAGCTATTTAGGTCTAGTCTCAGTCTATGAGGTAAATATTGAGTTTCCAATTGCCTAGTTCCTTGCAACAGTCATGTAACAACAGGAGACACATGTAAGGAATAAACTGCAGGGGATTATTAACCAACTCCTGTGTGCTAATCATTGAAATGTGCTGTATTAATGACGTTGGTATTATTTTACTTGGCTTTTATTTTTATTTTATTATACTTTTTATTGTATATTACTTTGGGAACTTAATTAATGAGTATATAAGCCTTTCAAGGAAGCAAGTGATATTATTGATGTTGCTCTTGCTATTTATTGCATTGAAGCATCGTGAGATTTGATACTGCAAAGTTTCTATTTTTATTTTGCCTTCCTCTTCGGCTTTAGGTTATCCTGGAATTGTTTGGAAAACATTTCTGTAGATTTTGAGACTTGCCTTAATTATTCAGAGGCTGCTGTCACTGAACACTAAGAGCTGTCAGACTCGCTGCAGCAAATGGCAAAATCTGGGCAAAGCACAGCAACAACTGTCACTTGCAGAGGTATCTCTGAAGAAAGCAAAATAAGCTCATGTTAGAGGTTTTATGCTAGGGGAGCTTTTTTAACGGCGCCCCTGGCAAGCATCAGGCTCCAAAAGGAAATGAATGAGAAGAGTCAGCAAAGAAGAAGGTTCATCTTGAGCAGCTTAGCAACAAGCTAAGACCAGGGCAACAGCTGTCTTTGCTAGTCAAGAACAAAATGAGAGGGGGGAAAAATGTAACTTAAGAATTTGAGGCTGCTGACTGTAAGCTGCTTGACTTGCATTGAAGGGAGCGATAATTGGCCGGCATACTTTGCAAATTGGATTATAGAGCTGGACTTCTGTACTTGTACACAAGATCTCACCTCCAAAGGTCTTAGAAATGACCCAAAAGTCTTGATGGATGGGACCAAATATCCCTCTTGACCAGAAGAGGTTTTTCTGCAGCTGTCTCTCTAAACTCTCAAGGAGGGCTGCTCCTTTCTCTCTTCAGCACCCTTAATATCTGGTGTATGTCTTCTTTGAGTTCATAGGGATATTTACTTTTTAAATACTATGAGGAGCTTACAGGGCAGTTAGCAATGACACGTAAAACTACAGTTGCAGTTGTATACAATAGCCATCAAATGAGATTTTAAATGGATGAAAATGTTGCTGTCTTTCTAAGGTAGGGTAACCAGACTCCATATTTTCATTACAAAGCTTACTCTCCTCTTTTGCTAATTTTTGCTGTATAGTGCTGTGACTGGGGACCTGTATGCATGTGGATGAGAATCGTTGGTGTTATTGAAATTCTCTGGGTCCTAGGCAAGTGTATACAGTACTGGTTGGATTTTACACAACCTTAGGGCCATCCTCTGTTTACAGTGTGCTCAATTCACCTATGCATCCCCTCCAGGTACATCCAATAAGTCATGGAGTACATGGTTTCACCACATATCCCACATCTTTGCGTTTAAGTAACTGAAATTATCCAGCAAAACTGAACATAATGCTCTGGATTCTCTGCTGACAACAAATGCACTAATTTCAGAATCCAAAGTGTAAATGAAGCAAGCAGTTTTGTCCACAGGACGTCTGCAATTTAATTTGACTCACACCCACACCTTCTCCAGGGCTACATTACAGAAGGCAGTTTGTGATTAAGAAAGCTTTCAGTGGATGATGCTACAGGGATGCAGAGAAATAGAGGAGACTTTGGCTGCCTCCAAATGCTGGCCAGACACCCTGCTAGCAATGCTTCTCCAGCATTATCACTTTTTTTTTCAAATAAACTTTTATTTCTGTCCAACTGTTACAATATAATAAGTCTTTCTCTCATTAAAAACATATACAAATAATGTACTTAACTACAAACAAATGTGAACTATTTACATAACGGCAGGAATATTTTGTTATACATCGGTGATGGCCAACCTATGACACGCGTGTCACAGGTGACACGCCAAGCCCTTTTGGGTGACACACCTGCTCACCCTGGCACCTGGGCGTGTAGTGCTTGCTTGTTCTTGAAGTGTGAGAAATACCAACTATCAGTTGAAGATTTAGCAAATGAAATTCAATGACAAAAGTCACTAATGTAAAGAATTATTTGTTTTTGCTTTTAAAAAATACATATATCAAAAATTTAACTTTTTTACTAGAGCTACAAATATCATGAAATTATGGAAATTTCTAGATCTGAAACAGCACCTGAGTTAAACTAGGTTTTCTTGCAGATTTTGACACACCAAGCTCAAAAGGTTCGCCATCACTGTTATACATCGTTTCAGTCACTTAAACTTCATTTGTCTTTAGTTCTGAGTCAAGGTATAATACAAAAACCATTATATTACTTTAATCAAGCAGGAATTTCACAATATGGCATGGAATCATTTTGTTTCCATTCAGGTCATTAAGTTTTGTTATAAATGGGGACCACACTTCTTTGTATTCACATAGGGGTTTGAAGTCTTTTAAGTTTCTATAATTTGTGACATAATTAGTTCATTTACTGCTTGCTAGCTAGACAGTGTTGTGACCAGAGCTGCGTTTGCACCTTGTAGTGATGTGCACTCTAAGAAGCGGGCATCACCACCACCACACATTTATGGTCATCTGTTTCAGCTCCCACACGTGCACAGTGGATAGAAATAATGGTGACTCCCTTCACAAAAGTAGGTAATAGTGCTATTGCTGGAAAACCCACCAAAGTGCTGAATTTCCCAGCAACAGGCCTTCACACCTTTTAACGGGATATAGCAGAGCTGTGGTGGGGTTGCTACAGATACACATAGCAATCCCATCATAATGCAGCCATAATGGTGCTATATTTGCCTGTCAGGGTGGGGGCCTTAGCTTGTGTTTCTAGTAATAGGAAGATGTAACTTCTGAAGGCCAGATGCTGGGAGACAGTTAGCAAAGCAAGCTCTGTGCTTGTGTTGCGTTGGTGGCCCTCAGTGTGTAGCTACTTGCCAGACTGTTGGACTAGAAGGGCCATGAGCCTAGTCCTTGTTTCTTATTAAGTAGGAGTAATATGAGGGGAAATGATCATGAGTTTCTGGAGCTTTTAAAATAAGCTAAATGAGCACACAGCCAAGTATATACCTTGGAATACAAGAAAGATGAACTTAATCAACCCAGAGGATAAAGGAGGGATGCCTGATAGGAAGCAGAGATCAATAAGGTAGGAATTCCTTTAAAAAGCAGCAGGCATCCTCATAAAAAAGCGATGCTCTCTGGCCATATAATTCTGAGTTCATTCTGAGGTCATTTCCACACTCACCTTGCTTGGAGCACTTCAAGAATTCTGCTCCAGCCTCTTCTCTTAACAAGCACAGCAGGCTCCATCATCACATGGGCAGCAATGCTCTTCACTCCAACACTGGCAGCAAAGCAGAGCTGCATGCTTCTGTGGTCTAGTGTAGCATGGGCTACAAGTGCTGGGCATGAAGAAAAGGGAAAAGAAAACCCACTAATTTCTTTTGTTGTCAAATTGTTTAATTGAAAAACTTTCACACTTTTTTTGCAAAGAAAAATACCCTTTTCATGACAAAAACACAGCAGGACATGAATGTTCAATCAACTTGTTCATTTTTGCAAGCGGGAAACCTGTTTGTTTTGATTGAAGTTTTGGATACGTGATGTGTGATATGAATATCTGTGAATATTAAATATTTGATTGAATTTGTGAACACGAATTGAATTTTGCACCTTCCTGTGGAACACACCTTCAAGGCTTGCGATGCCACAGATGATCCATTTCAGTAGCACAACAGTGCAATGCTGAAATGGGGCTCCAAAGGCCAGGAAAATTCATTTATGGCCATTGGGGGATTCAATGCTCCCCCAGCTGTACCAGGTCAGAAGCTGTTATGTTCTTTGGAGCCAGTGGTCGGTGCATAAAGGCCATTCCAACACAAAGGCCTTGCCTTGTGCCTGAAGCAACTCATCCCAAGACGGGTTGCTAATCCTGAGACAAGGCAGTCCACCCTATGCCAGGATAGTGCAGGTAAGTGTGAAAAGGGAGTAAGATTCTCCTGAGATTCTTCTTCATTTTTTCCGTTTGTGCTTCAGTTTTCTTTGGGTGTGTCCAGACTTAGGAAAGCTGAACATCGGAATGTACAGCCAAGGTGATCATGCACAGCAGCAGAGCATTATGCCGCCGCTACTCCAAATTTACTTACTGCAGAACTATCAACACTCACTCCACAGTTTCAGGTAAATTCAAATGTTCCCGCCATCCAGACAGGACAGCGAGAACAGTGGACGCAAGCTGAGCCTGCACTCAGCTCTCACTGGCTGCCCCCTTCCACATGACGCGTGCCTCACTGCGTGTGCCACAGAAGTATTGCAGCTGCTGAGGAGGAAGCTGTGGAGGGGGTGCTCTTACAACAACGGATTTTATTCTGTTAATCTTGAAGCTGCCTTAATTGTACTTGGCACAAATGGATACTAGTGAACGACATGGGTTTCTCTTAGCATAGGAAGGCGCTTAGCAACAACTATGTCAGCCCCTCGGACTACCTACCAAACTCATCCTTGAAGGCTGGAAAGCTTAAAAAAGTACTTCTTTTGCTCATCTCTTACCCTGGATGCTCTGGAACCCTTTTGCAGAGCTGGGGTAGGGCTGTACATTGCTGTGCTGTGCTGTGTGATGAAATCATGAAGCCTTATGCAATTTGGGGGATTTCTGCTGGTTGCCAGGGCCTCCTCTGTTTAGGCATATAAACATGTGAAATGCCTCTGACTATCTGGTAAAGAATGAGGAAGCCTTGGCAAATAGATTGTATTGTGCAGTCCTATCCCTTGATTGAAAAAAGGTAGGAGGGACATCCAGGAATAAGAGGTCAGCATGATAAATACTGACTTGCTAGGTGTTCCATCTGGCAAACCTGAAGCAGGAGACGAGTAGATGTCTCCAAAGGCTTACAAGTCTTGCATATCTGTAGTCAGGGCTTACTGCCATTGATAGCCCTGCCCATCATGAACTGGCCCAAACTATTAGTGTTATCAGCCAGATTTCCTCCCTGAACTCTCCTCAAATGCTTAGGAATCCATTGTGATCCAGTAGTCCAGTTTTTCAGAGTGGCCTAAACTGCAGCAGCTGTATCCTTGTCAGACGTTTACCATGCTGCAGTCCAAACTGATGACAAATTAGGATAATCCTATGGTTTTCACTGTATTCACAGAAGCCCTGTTTTCTACTCAAAAAAAGCTCAGCATGGATGTTAAGGCACTAACATAAAATCCATGATTGCCTATAATCTATTTCTCTTATCAGGGGCAACTTCATTCAGTCATATATTCAAAGCATCGCCAATCTGTATAATTAAAATCATGGACAGACTTGAAAGACTTGACAGGTGCAAAATAATTTGGTGACTCGAAGGCAGAAGTATAATGTACAGATAGCAATTTCTAGAAGTCTGTTGCTCTGGTGTTATGGCTGACTTCCAGCTTATCTATGCTCCAGATGGAGTTGCAGGCCACCCAGAGGAAGATCCAATGAGGTCAGAGCTTGAGAGTCCTCAAGCAAAGAACAAGAATCCATTGCAGCTTTACCAACACATTCCTGGCTTCCATAAGTCAAAGCGCACAGCTTGAGAGAATTCATGTATTTAAATAGAATTTACTATTTTGATCCAACTTTTCTGTCGTTCTGAAGTACCTGTTTCATTATCTTTAATTCAGAAGAAAGTTTTCAACAAGGATTTTTGGCTCACTGTGTACTTTCTGTCATAAAACCTTCGTGCGTACCTTATAGCTTTTTCTCATTTGCTCTTCTGAAACTCAAGTCTCTCCTTGCTATCTGAATGTTACTCTTTGGAGCTGGATCACCTGTTCCTCTGTCAGAACCCCCTTCCAGGCACTGAACTGCCAAGCACCCTTTAGACTGTTTCCTGGAAAGTAAAGTACAAAGCAAGGTCACAAAATAGGTTAAAAAACATTTAATGCTCATCAGGGTGGTGGGAAAAAAAAAGAGAAAAGGAAAAAAGAATTCTCCATATGATTTCCTTTTAAGAATGCCACCACTAAATGTCAGGATTTATACAGTGATTCCAAAAATGCTTTTACACTGACTATAGCTATGACTAACTACATTCAGTAAAATAGTAAAAGGTATGTTTAAATTTCTGATTCACAATTATAATAGACATGATAGAGTATATTTTTAAATCATCTTATTCCAGGACTTGTTAAAACTTATTGCACTCTGTTCTTGGTTATTTTTTGCTCACTATCACATTCTGTTATATATTGTGACTTCCCATTTTGTTTTATTTTATAAAATGGGAGGCCAGAAGCCATCAACTCATTCCACATTTTGTATAGCTACAGTACAGTGAATGCAAGTTGTTCCAAAATGATAGAAAAGCTTCTGTCTTTATATTATTCTTGCACTGTAGTTGTAATGCTTGTTTTAAATTTTTCTTTTTCATTCTTTCTTTGTGCACTTGCAGAGTTTTGAGTGATTACATTGTTATCTTTATGTTTTTTTTTGGAAAATAACAAATCAGGTATGTTTTCTAGCTCATTGTTTCTCTTTATCAGAAGAAGCTGCAGAAATTTTATGGATAGATTTTTGCTTTTTAAAAAAATATAGTATTTGTGATTCTTTTTGTGATAAAAGAACAGACGACACAAAACAGAGATGTTATAAAGTGTACAAGTTATTACATTCATTCCAGGCAAATTCTAGAAGCTTTTAATGTTTTTATTGTTTTATTTCTAAATTTCTTTTACATTCTGTAATTTTGGTCAGACCACAATAAATATTGTTATTAGAGATTCCTGAATTTAGATATACTGATTTAAAATGATGCAGTGCTGAGATGCCCTCAATTAATTCAATCCTGGAATAACTGATACTGGATTTTAGGAGGAAATGAGGCAAGGGCAGGACATACATTTGTCGATGCATATTGCTGCAGAAACTATAGGTGTGAATACAATTGATTTTGAGTTTTATTTTCGCTTGAAACAAAATCCAGAATAACTCAGAATGGCTTGAATGTTTCATTGGAATACCAAGCTGTTTTATTGGAATACATTCTAAAATGTTTTGAATGTTCTGGCCATTGAGAACAATGCACTGTATGTGTGGAGGTGTTCAAATCCCCCACTCTATATAGGGCCCAGGCCTACTCAAGTGAGGGAGGGCAGTGCTCAAGATGCCTGCCTGTTACTACTAGGCCCCCAGAATTGATTGCCTACTTAGGAGATTTTGAGGGAATCCTTTTTTCCCCCCTCAAAATCCTGTTAAAAAATAATGCCAGTTTGAAGAAAATGTTTAAAAGGACCTTTCCTGTCTCACATTTGGAATCTGCTCATGGTTCCACCAGAAATGTAAAAACACACACATTCAAGCTGGTAGCCTTGTAGCATCCCCACACAGTCTAACAGGATTGTTGTGAAGTTTAAGATAAGTATTGCCACAGCCACCTGTGAAACAGGATACTGGATTAGATGGGCTGTGGCCTGATCCAGCAGGGATCATCTTATGTTCTTTTTCACACAGTGGGCAGCCATTTGCTTCTGGGCATCCTCAGGCAGAAGACTAAGGGAAAACCACGTATTGTAGACCACAAAAGAAAAGGCAAGTAAAAAAGAGGGAACAAGTAAGTGGCAGTAACCACATTGGTTGAGTGGCTCTTCCTTGCCATTTCAGTGGGAGCCCCAGAGAAGCCAGCCAGATCCTCTTTCCACAGAAGGTCTTTAAAAAAAACAACAGCCTGAATGCAGTACAGTGGAAGCAACACGCCCATCATCCTTTCATTATTTGAATCATGTCATTGTCAGAAAGGTGGATACAGAAAAAACACATATTTTCTCTGTTTCAGAACACTAGAACCAGGGGGTACCCTAAGAAGCTGATAGACAGGAGAGTGAGGACTGACAAGAAGTATTTTTTTTTTCACCCAGAGGGTGAAAAGGTCATTGAACTATAGAATTTATTACCAGATAAGATGGTAACAGCAACCAGTCTGGATACCTTTAACAAAAAATGAGATCAATTCAGGCAGGACAAGTGTATCATTGGCTACTGGAATGGATGCCTATGTACTGCCTTCAGTTTGGAGAGACAGGCAAGATGCCTCTAAGGGACATTTGCAGGGCATCAAGTGGATGTGTGAGAGGGATTGCTTGGGAGAACCTCATTTTTTTTAAAAAATATATATTTTCATGATATGCAGAAAATGTTTCTGAGCAAAAATAGCTGTTTGTTGACATGTTGCAAAAACACACACGAAGGAATGGAGCTTGGTATGCTGCTGAAGGCATGGAGATTTAATAGTACATTTGTATCATTTATCCCAGTAGGAAACAACACAGGATGTTGCCTTATAAATTTTTACTACTTTATAATAAAATGTAACTATAATAAATGGTGTCTAAGCAAATAACGTAGCAGACTTTGGACTGCATCCAAACAATCTTCATTACTTTGTTTGATTTTTAGTTACTTACTATTTCAAATGCCTAGAAGTCGCTTTAGGATGCTTTAGGAAAACACTTTCCCATTTCTCCCCCGATATGTAAACACTAATCTAGAAAAGATTCTCTTACATAAGATCATAGAACTGAAAAGAAAGTGTTTCTTTTTCTACCATGAGATCCCTGATTTATTAGAATCAATACAAGTCAAAAGGAAGTAGGCATAACAAGAAAAGACTTGGTGAATTGAAAAGCACTGGATTCATCTGTGCCTTAATTGTTAATTCTTTTTTCTTGTTTTATAAAAACTAATATTTTGGTTTACCTGTTAAACTATTTGTACTTAAATTACATTTGTTTTTTTCAGGGCCATCCAAATAGGGTGAAGGTGCTCATTTTTTAAGGAAAAAAAGTTCCTATCAATAGAAGAAACATCTTAGATGCAAATGGTGGGTCAGCAAAATAATATCATTTCAAGAATGGTTGGGTACTGTATTAGACTGTATCAAAACACTACCTTACTGTCTCTCTAAATATTGATTAGGGCAATGAAAATAATATTATGCTTCATAGTGATAATGATGGTCAAATAACCAATCAACAAAGTTTGAAATGAAGAAAAATTCCTCCATAGGACAGAGATTCAGAAGTATTTCTGTCAATGTAGCATACTGTCATGAAACCTGTAGGGCGTGTAGATTTAATAGCAAAGCTTGATGACAACTGCATTCCAAAAAGACTGGCCTAGAGGATTTTATGTAGGGTATTTTAAATTTTTAAATGCCTCACACTGACCCTTCTCTGGATCATGATGTTTAGGAGAAGAGGACGTCACACCATTACCTCTGATATTATACATTAATGAAGTGCTCACAATACTGTATATCTGGCCTTGCCTCCTTTGTGCCGGCCTCCTACGTAATTGGTTTTATCAGATGTTAGCTTTCTTGCTGTGCATGGTGGAATACAATGCCACCCTGATGGGCCTTCATTACCAAATTTTCAGGGAGACCCGTGTCCATATTGAGGAGAATTGTGATACCCTCTTCCATTCCCTAAAGCACTTCTGTTGCCTTTATAGGGTGCCCCAGACATGCTTAAAACTTCAGAGTTGCTACGCTGCAGCAGAGCATGTGACCAGTCATGTGACAATTAAGGATGTGAATGTTTAAGGTGGTCAGAGGTCAAGGCTGCTTGTGAGCTGTCCACAAATCTGGCCGTATTTGATTATACCCCATATTCATCTTCACTGAGTCACTATATTATTTTGCATGGTTGGTCTACTAAGTAGTGCAGCAACTCTGAAGTTTTAAACGTGTCTGGAGGCCCCCATAGAAAAATGTTGTGGCATGTGATTTTTTGCTCCCTAGATTCAGGCTGCTTGTATACTTTTCAAACTTTTAAGCTCATCCTGAAAGAACCCCTGTCATTCACACGTAAACCTATAGTTAAACGTTAGTCACCTCAGGTTTAGTTCCCACCCCCTTAATCTGGGTAACATACAAAGATCGCTTAATAATATTCCTCACAATTGTTCTTAATGTTATTCCTGACATTTTCTTGTCTGATTCAGGTGGGTTGGATAGCAGTGGTACTGTCATTGCCAGTTTAGAGTGAGAATGTTCCATAGTCTAAAACTGCCTTCCAAAAATTTTTTTGGGGGTGGCCTCCCTCCCATAGGACAGAACGTAGCAAGGCATATGCTAAGGTACTGCCATCTTAGGGAATCTTCTTGAAGAAAGATTACTGTCCCATTAACCCACTTGTCTTTGAGACCTGAAATGAAATTTTTCCTGCTCATTAACTGAATTAGGCAGGATTTGGGGCTTAGAGTGAGACCTAAGTAAACAAAAGACTTGGCAAGAGCCTAAGCACAGTGGACATTTGTAAGAAATACACTTCCTAAGGAATCACTTGCACAAGTGGCTCATGAAAGTAGACAGATAATCAACTGCAAGGCAGTGTATATATGCTTGCCTGGATGAATCTTCTGATGCACAATTCTTTGTGTTGCAAAGCTGCAGCATAAATTCTTCAAATCCACTTCCTATGTGGACCTGAGGAGAAATTTGTTCTGGAAAATTCTCTTTAATAAATTTATTTTAAATTGCACAAAATATATTATATGTTACTTCTGACAGAAGTAAATTTGTTTTGAGTCGAACCCAAAGGGCTATCTGTCAGAACAAGCTTTTAAGCTCTTTGTAAGTTTACAAAGCAAATCTGAAAGCATTCAAGCCTTTGAGGAAGTGAGAGAGGGAAATAGAGCAAGAATTGCTGAGGGGCAAAGTGGCACTGGAACATTTCCAAGCAATTTTAGGGTTAGGGAAATGAGGTGTTATTTTCTCCTATTACAGAAGTGCTAAAATGAGGACAGGCAATCCGTCTACTCCGGACTCATTAATCAGTTAACAATCGCATGCAAAACCTAGATTGAAATCTGGCTCCTTTTGCAGAGAGCAGGACCGTGTGTGCGTGTTGTTTCTTTCTGCCACCCAATCTGTAGCTTTATGAAGCTTTGCAGAAATGTTTTGCCTCTGCACAGCTGAATGTCAAGCCTTTTTATTGTGCTGCCATAATGTACTGTTTTAGACAGTTATGTGGCATCATGTACACTGCAGTGATACATGACCGTAATGGTAGGCACTAATGTTTTTCTAATGGTCTGTTGATATAATCCATATCCTGAGATACAGGCAATTGTTTGTAACTCTTGCTGGAGGTTAAGTTGCCAGTGCTTTTAATATTTGATGTTCTGAAAATTTTCACAGAGGCTAAAAGCTTTTGTTTACACACCTATCAGCACAGCACTTTCATTCTAAAGTATGTCAGGGATGGACTGCATGGGAAGGAGACTTTGTAGCGTTCGGAGCAAAAATGGAAACTGAAGACTTCTAGAGTTGCTTTGAATTCTGCCCATTTTTGAACCCTTTGATTACTCCTTTGCAGTATCATTTGATCCAGATCCCCTGACTTCATTTTAAAACCTGTTTTCAGGGGACTCTGAAGCAGTAGCTATGAGAAACAATAGAGAAGAAACTAGTTTTAAGAGAACTGTGATCCTAAGCCCTATTCTTGCTTGTGCAAATTTTGTTACTGTACCTACTGCACTACAAATGAGAGAATGGGAATGTGGTTTAAGAGTTCTGAACTAGGGATGAGCACAGATATTCATAACATTTGAAATTCGGGCCCTAATTTGGGCATTCAAACTGAAATTGAATGTTATTATATTTGTATACTAACATTCCTAGGAATGGTGGCAAACAAAGTACAAACTGTTTGGCAGGAATAGAACAGGGAGGGGGAAAGTGCTGCCAAGTCTGTTGTGTACCACCCACACATACAGGTATTGGGTGGAAGGGAAGGCAGGTTCCACCCATCATGGTACAGTTCAGCCCCTTTTAGTCCAGTTTACCATGCTGAAAGGGACTGAGTACTGTGAAAAAACAGACTCCAGAAAATACAAATGGAGGAGGGAAAGTCTACTTGTAAATTGGATCAGAAGAAAAGGTGTGAACAGAGTGACTAGAGGACAGCCTAAAGATGAATGTGACCATGGCCAGTGTTAGGTCCCAGACTGAGGGCAAATTTAAGTGTCGAGATAAACCACTTCTCCCAAGAATGCCTGCATTTGGCCTAAAGGAAAGCCTTCTTCCATATTTATCCAACAGTGGCTTAAGATCTGAAGAGGAGTCCCTTCTGGTTGCCCCACCACCTTCAGTAACAAAAGAAGTAGGCACCCGGGATAGGGCCTCTTCAGTGGTGGCTCCCAGATTGTGGAATAGTCTCCCTCCTGAGGTGCATCAGGCATCTTCACTTTATGCATTTGGGAGAACTGCAAAGACTCTTTGTCCTGGCCTTTGGCTAAACAATGAAATGGCTTTCCTCTCCACATTCAGGCACTGTGATAGTTTTAATGCCCATTTTATATGTTTACTCATTTTTAATGTTGTAACCCGCCCTGAGACTTTTGGATATAGGGTGGGATAAAAATTCAAAATTCAAAACAAATTCAAAATTCAAAACAAATTCAAAAATTCAAACAAATAAATAAATATTATCAAGTGTTTATAAAAAAAGTTGGGGGGGGGAGATTGGCGCTTAGCCAAACAGAAAGCCTACTCTTCATGGAAGTTTAAATCCTCCAAAATAACAGTAATGTGAATATGCACCACCTTATCCTATATATATTAAAGTAAGTAGGATGCTGGGCAGCAGTACATCAGCAGCATCCCTATTCTGTCTGTCCAAGAACACACTCTCAAGCTCAGGCAGGTCATTGCTTGTGTGTCTACTGAAAAATGTGGAAGTTTTATGGGTTATGGCAACCACCAAACCATCCTGCAAGTCTGGGCTGGTGCTGCACTGAGTAACTTGTGGGACAGAGATGAAAGATAATTTATTCTAAGCTGACATGATTTTGCTAGCAGCACCCCCAAATTCTGAAATTTAGGGAAAGCATAAGAAGAAACAATATTCTGTCCTTCCTTTTTCTCACTTCAGAACTTCTCATTCTTGCCCATCACCACAGAGGTAGGACGCCCCAACGTCACCCAGGACGTCCATCCTCCAGGCAGTTTTTCATCATCTCCCTCACCCTTGCTGAGAAAGATGATACCTTCCCCTCCACAGGAGTAATATTTCAGTTCCCTCAATTCCTGAGTGAATCAAGGATGAAACATTTGATTCCAGTGAATACCCTGCTGCCACAGAGGAGGGAGATAAATTGACAAGACAAACTTTGTCAGTATCTCTTGATATATGAAGTGGCTAGTTTGAAAGGGAAGAATAGGGACCAGAGTTGGTCTCCTAAGCACAGACTTTCTGCAGTTTTTCCATATTTAGGTTGACAAGAAGAAGAAGGATGGCCAGCAAAAGTGATTTCCAACATACAAACTTCCTGAAGTTCTTGTGCAAGAGATTTAGAAAATGGCAATACTTGGAAAGATTTATGGATAAAATAATGCACCCTGGAGTCCACTTCAATTTCAGTTATATGAGGTTGATGAAGTATTAGTTTTATTTTTACTATTTGGCCATCCCTTATATGAAGCTTGTGGTATATCTGAAGAAAGATATCAAACTTCTTGCAAAGGTGAAGTCTAAGAATTATCTTATTTCACATCATTTCTTTATTAAATACTTGAATTGAATTTGGATTTTTTTTTTTGTAAGATGACTTTCTGATTTTTATTCCAGATTTCTTAAGCTATTTTTAAAGAGCTATATGTTTCCTTCATTATGTCCCTAGGTATATTGTTTCTTCTTTAATTTGCTCCCATTCTGTTCTTGCCTTTTCATAGAATCATAGAATCATAGAATGGTAGAGTTGGAGGGGACCT